>OX392512.1:15100629-15700629 GCA_947623375.1 Apotomis capreana
AAAAAGTCCAATCCTACTTTTTCTGACTACCGTCCCATTTCCATTCTTCCTTTCTTATCCAAAGTCCTTGAGCGCTTGGTGTTTCAGCAGCTTTCATCTTTCCTTAATCGTAATGATCTCCTGAATCCTTACCAGTCTGGTTTCAGATCTGGTCATAGCACGACTACTGCTCTGATAAAAATTACGGATGATATTCGGTCAGGTATGAGTGATCGGAAGTTGACGGTGCTAACGTTGCTTGATTTTAGCAACGCGTTTAGTACCGTAGATTTTGACATATTATTGGCGATATTACGTTCTCTTAACATATCTCCTGCGGTTATTGATTGGTTTCATAGCTATCTAACTGGTCGTCGGCAGCGTATAAAGGTAGATACTTCCCGTTTTTCTTGGTGCAGTACGTTGGCCGGCGTTCCGCAGGGCGGCGTGTTGTCTCCATTGTTGTTTTCTATTTTCATTAATTCCATTACTAGTAATTTATCTTCTTCTTATCACCTTTATGCCGATGATCTTCAAATATATTCGCAGGGTGTACTCGGTGATCTACCATCGGTCATATCCTCGACAAATTGTGATCTGGAGCGTATTTCAGACTGGAGCAGTAGCTACGGTCTGAAAATCAACCCTGCCAAGACTCAAGTTATAATCATTGGTAGCCCTAAGATGATCGCAAAAATTGACTTCATAAACCTCCCACCTATTTTGTTCAATGGCATTCTGATTCCTTTCTCTCATCAGGTTAAAAACCTGGGTGTTATTATAGATTGCACACTTTCTTGGGTGCCACAGCTTGGTGAGGTTAGTAGGAAGGTGTTTGCCGCAGTAGGTTCTCTGAGGAGGCTTCGTTATTTCCTACCCATTGCTACTAAAATTACGCTTGCTCAGACATTACTCCTCTCTATTTTAGATTACGCTGATATTTCCTATATTGACCTTTCCGAGGAGCAGCTTAACAAACTTGAGCGTATTCAAAACATCTGCATTAGGTTCATATTTGGGTTACGCAAGTATGACCATGTTTCCAGTTTCCGTTCACAACTCAAGTGGCTCCCTATCCGTCTTCGTCGTAACTTTCACACACTTTCACTTCTCTATAATATTCTTTTTAACCCTGCAACTCCCCGCTACCTTAAAGATCGTTTTAGTTACCTCACATCTGCAAGGTCCGCTCAAAATTGTATACTCACTGTTCCGGCATCAAAGTCAAAATTTTATTCTAATTCTTTTACTGTGCAAGCTATTTTACTGTGGAACTCGCTTCCGCTGGATCTTAGACAAGCTAAAACTTTGGCAATTTTTAAATATAAACTTAAAGATCACTATTTATCTCTACCGTAGCCTAATCCTTTAATAATTATATGCTGTCGTTTTTCATTATAAGTCTAATGTTGCTGTGATATTCTTTTCATTCTCCCTTTTTGTATGTATGTACGTTTATGTATGTTTATATATATAGATATTATTTGTGTATGTGTATGTCTTATCTGTCTTTAATATTTTGTTTGTCGTTTATTTATTATTTCTCAAATTACTTAAAGTTCTTATCTCACCACCTACTATTTTCTGTTTAATTTTGTTTTCTCCGCCACCCAAAGGTTGTCTGGAAGAGATCGCTCTTTAGCGATAAGACCGCCTATTGTCTACCATTATTTAATTTATGATTTCTCATGTTATATTTTTCTTGTTGGTGTGCAATAAAGAATTGTTGTATTGTATTGTATTGTGATTTGTGCACAAGCCCTAAGTTATGGCAAAATGCTTAATTGGGAGTAAAATAATAAACGCATCTAATCGGGAAACGGAAGAAATTAGTGTTGACATTGGCATTCATTTTACAATTTTAATAAAAACATGGTGTCTTTATTTTTTGGTAAGTTATCCCAATATATAATCCCAATTGATAAAATGCAGCGTATTCATATTCCACGATTATGAGTCAAGTCAAATCTATTCTAAGGTCTGCGAGTGCATTGAATGCCTCGCGCTGAAACCCCCGCTTTGTGCGCCTTAATGTAAATCGGGCGCCGCTATTGCTCGCCAGCGTTCAGCGGATTTAATAAAGACAGCGACGTCTTACTATGAAAGAAATGAGGTTTGACCTGAGTTTACTAATATACATAAAGTCACAATGTTGAAGAGGAATCTTTTTTGGTAATTCTAAATAGGCTCCTTGTCCGTTCAAAATACAGATTGTTTTAGACATTTTTCTCTATGATCAAACATGTTTATTAACATAATATTATCAATGTTACAAACATTGAAATTGTCAAACTTTCACAGAGAACTGGGATTTTCCAACTTACTTCAACTGAACGCAATGAAAGCATGAAATAGCTAAGTATGTTAGGTACTTTCTAGAACTCAGGGAAAAGTATTATTCACTTTAAAAAGTTGTTTGATATTATCAATATTTTTGTCATAATATGAAAAAAAAATTAAAACGAATAAAGCCTCTTCACGACATAACTCAATTGAAAAGACGCATCAACTGTAAAATAAAAAGTTACTGATTTTTCTAATACTTCGCACGTAACTCGCACTTACCATCAGATCTTTATATATGAATTTTCGCGATCTTGAGTGAAGTTACATCTATTTAAGACCCTGAATGTCGTGGTACAGAAATCTATGCTTTGTGCGCTTTAATGTGAATCACTATTGCCAGCCAGCATTCAACGAATTTAATAAAAACACCGCTGTCTTACTATGAAAGAAACGAAGTCTCACCTGAGCTTGCTAACATAAAGTCAGATTGTAAACCTAACCAAAATTTGACCTGCATGAAGGTAGAATACGTGACGATTCTGACTTCACGGCTACCATAGTTTAGTTAAGGTGCTGTAATTTTAGCCAATTTAATAATAGTGTAATACCTGAGCTTGCTAACATAAAGTCAGATTGTAAAGAGGAGTCGTCTTCTTTATTGATAGACTCCGTGATAGACAGATGAACCGATATTAAAACAAAAAAAGATTACCTAATAAAATATCAGGGGACGTACTTAAACAAATCTATCTAACCCCTAAACATTCCAATTGATTCTTAAAGACATTATGTTAGCGATATCGCTAACCTAAGAGTACAATATTTGTTAAAACCCCTAGTAGTCTACGGTTTTACATGTTACTTATTCATGGTTTTTGTATTCTTTCCTTGTTTAGTTTGGAACAAAGAATATTTGTATTGTATTATACTGTGTAGGGGGACCAAACGACGCACCGCAATGCAAGGGCGAACGGCAATTTGACGCTTTGGCTAAATGTTAAGAATTATAAGGCCCAGGGCACATCAAAATTATTAAACTTCTTGAATGCTCTGATTTTCATTAGACCGCAATAAGTGGACACTTTTGTCATACACTTAGATACGAATAAAGAAAAATCAGACAATTGTCGTTGGAAAACTAAGTTGGCAATAACAATATCAACATACGAAACGAGCTAGTGAAAGTTGCCGTGACTTCTCCTGGAATTCAGTATCACCTACTTCGTAATAATATTTGTCGTGCGACAAATAGTTACGTAGAACAATTGGGCTAGAGGAGACTCGCACAACCTTCCACTCTTCTACACTACAGAAAACAAAAACGCGTAGCATCATTCCAGCGATACTGTTCGATGATGTCGCTACAAGTTTCAGCAATGAGGAAACTGATGCAATGAGGAGGCATGTGTGAATCGACTCGTAGAGTCGGAGGCATATATATGTGTGAATGGTCACAAAGCAAATGACTACGCTACATCGCGCTCAGCTCAGACCACTCAAAGACTTCAATATGGCTTCGGATTGGAGATATAATTATTAAAACCCGCTATTTCTAGACCAACCTTCGCAAATAATACGATATTCTAAATAACCTTTAAGCGCGATGTGAACCTGATCTGATCTGAAGTCGAGAAAATTGGATTAAACTATAAATTATAATAGTTAATTGAAATATCTTTAATTCGCAGAAGCGATAATATTTAATCCTGTGGAAAATTTATTTTACGGGATATACATATTGTATCTGTCTCAAAAATGTCATCGAAGGAAAAATCGAGAGAAAGTGCGGTAGAAGAAGGTCAAAATGAATTAACTTTAAGCAAATAAAAGAAAAGGTTAAAGTTATGTCTTACCAAGAAGTGAAGGAGAAAGCCCAAGAAGGAAACGGCTGGCGATTGCTACACCGACAAGAGCGCAGCTCTTAATTTGAAGAAGAAGAAAGAAGATAAGATTGTATCTGTCTTACCAGTCAAACTTGTTGATTTATTCCTTCGTTCGTACATGAATAACGGACTAACCAACAAACATATTCGCATTTACAATACGGGTTAGCGTCCATGTTAATAAAATTGGCTCAACAAAACATGTAGCGCTTCTAAAACTTCCTATTGCTATGCAGACTGAGATGAAAAATTCAATTAGATATTTTTACGTTTCGCTACTTACCCCCGTCCCGGGGGCAATACGGAACAAACCGGCATTGTCAGCGGAGAATAGACGGACTCATTTACACCACATGCTATTGTTGAGGGTATTGCAAGTAAGCGGCTTATAATGTTTACTGTGTGTGCTTTCTTTTGGTGAGATTGATAATAAGGAAGTAAATATTGGGACGATTTTGCACAAATCGACCAAGGCCCAAACTGAGCAATGTTTTTAAGGATCAAGCTTCCATATACCAATAACATTTACAACCTACGTTGATAATGTCGTAATGTCGAATATCACTCGACACCCTGAGACAAACGCGCCCCACGCAGACTGTGGGTGTCTCTATTGAAGCCTCCAAGTATTACATATATTATGTCTACAGGACGACGATGAACATACTTACATATAGTATATATATATATATATATAATACTTAAATACAGGAGTTATGTAAGGCCCCTGAACAAATAATATTCGTGGTCGTCTCACGATTTTACGAGTATTTATATTAGCCTTGCCGAGATTCGAACCTTGGAACTACTCGTAAAGGCATTGACGTTAGATAACTTTTATGATTTTCTCGGTTGGTCCGTGTCGTATTTCATATTGAATGTTTTTTTTATTGTACCTACTACGTGTATAAATACAATCTTAATATGCTTGAATTTTAATGATGAAACTGAACGATAATTGTGTAGGGTAAAAAAGTAATGACAGTCGTGAGATAAAGTCGGCAGAAAGTACGTATCGGTCACGACACATGACGTGGAAATTAACCCCTCGTACGCCATGTCAAAAATTTGCTAATCAACTTGAAACCAACTGATATTTTAACGTAATTGAAATGTCAATACGCGAATCCGCGTTTAGGCATACGAGAGGTTAAAACGATATAAAACGTATTTCATCTCTGTTTAATAAGATTAAAATTTTTACTATACACCGTGGCCGTTAATAACCCGAAAGATTTAAACCACGTATTTTTGACGACAAAACGAGTAAATAATGTTATATCAACATGGGTCTAATTATGTGTCTTAATTAAATTACTATTTCAGTACAAATTAAATCATATTAATTGCCCACTTCTTTGTGAACAAGTCTTTAGTTGAAGAAGAGTGAGCGAGCATGACACTTCACGAATCGCTCCGAAATCATACGACGGACGGCGAATGCCGTGACTTCTGTTCTATGACAAGAAGTGTCAACTTATCGCTGTCTCAATATTACCGGGTTCTATGTTTCACTTTTGACGAGTTCAAATTTGAACATTGGCATAATGACATGAACTAGGGTGTGTTAGACGGGAAATTTTTAACTTTTGATTTGTTTTAAATAATTTATATCTCCTTAATTATGAGTTTTTGGACTATATGTTACATACGTTTATATACACTAATTAGGCTCTAGTATCGTTAGCTTAAATCTTTCGGGTTATTAACGGTCACGGTGTATACAGTATTGAACATCGCGTGGACGCAACGTTCTATGTCACGTTATTGTACTCGTACTATTATCGTTTACTTTGTACTCCGTAAGTCTCGAACGACACGAAGATGTAACGGAAATTATATTCCGGCTCTTAGAGATTCAAACAAGCAAATTCACCTCCAATACTTATTAAAACTATTCGTGCAGCCATGTAAAATCACTCAAGGCAATAAATAAATGAGATCTCCTTTTACAATCGTCGGGGTTGCAAACTACTGAAATTAAAGTAGTTTCGCGTCATTATTTATAACGCTTCATTTCTCATTTCTACAGAAAACTCGGTAATAGTTGATGATTAATAGCTTCTTTCTCAGTGAAAAGAAATTCCTGGGTCGGAGCGTTCACGTCCCGACTTCTAATTCCTAGATTTAGTTTGAGATGTGAATTGCACGGAATTCCTCACCGGATTCTTCCCTGGCTTTGTCCGCGATGCAAATCAATTGAGTGCTCCAATCGGTCCTTTCTTCGTAAGGAGATTGCGAGCTACCTCCCACTTCCATGGAAGGCTGGGGTAAATTAAGTAGCGTCTTACTTTCTGACGGGGATTAGACGGATAATATGAAAAATCCTCCATTTCTACGTAATAAGCATAGTTATAAAAGTTCTCACGAAAAAATTAAGCCTTGTTTTCTTTTATGTTAACGTAGGTTTTATTAATGTGTTTATCGTTTACCTACCCTAATTGGATCGCTAATGCCGCAAATTATCATATATGTAGACGTATCACGATCCCCGACATTATTTTTCATTTTCCCTCCATAACATTCTCGACGAAATTCCTGCTTTGCAATGTGAATAATTTATAATGCCTCGGCGAGTAATCTTATTGGAAGGGCAATTTCATCACATTGAATTTGGTATAATTTATCAAATTGCACGTCGAGAATGCACATGCAGCCCGGCTCAGCTGTTGGTCGCGACGGTGAGGCAATTTTTTATCTGTAGCCACCCTCCCGTCAGTATATCCCTAGGGAATAAATCGGAAGGGAGAGGAACGGAATTCCCGATCTCTATCTCACTTGGAGCGCGGTTTCTGTAACGATTTCCACGAGATTTGCAATAAATAAAAGCATATTTTTCATTTTTTACCGAAATCAACTTTATTGCTATCATAAATTGCCTGATAACGGTAACGCTTTGATTATTTTTAAATTCTTCTCAAACAACATTTTTTATGTGCCGCTGCGGTCAGACTTAAAGGAAATGCGGAATAAGTTGTTTTTAATTTTTTCGTCGAGCCTTTTAAAAGTTTTTCCCTGTATTTTATAACTTTGCCGAATTCCACAAAGTAAAAGTAACAAAAGGATTACAATATAGAACAGTCATTTTTCTTGTACAACAGTTTTACTTGGCACTTATTAAAGATAATATTGATAGCAATTAACGATAATTAAAATTATAATTTATCTCTTTATCCTCACTTCTTTGAGATTTTTTATTTTGGATCATCGTTGTTTTTTTATATATACGAGTATAAGTATGTAACGCTGGAACGAAAAAAAAAGATAGAAATGAATAACAAGGTCAGTAACCTTTAGACTTGTAGCACAACTGAAACCTGAGTTTTGTTGCGCGACAAATATATTTCGCTTTGCTGAAAAAATAGGATGACAAAACAGGCGACGCTGTGTCGGTCAACAAGCGAAGTCGCCGGTTGAGATAATAAAATTGAGTTAGGAGTAATTACAAACTGCAAAAAATCAATCTTTGAAGGCTAAGCAAAAAACTTTCCGATCTGTAAAATCACGTACAATTACCTGCTCACTTTAGTCGATGGCTTTACAAAGTTTACCTGGATTTTCCCCACAAAAAGTACTACCACCACCCACCAGAGAGACTGAAATTTTATAGAGAACTGCAAATGAGGCCAAGAAGGCGCGTATTAAAAACCCATCCCCATAACAACGTGTGACTACTTTGTGCCTACTTAATTTAAGATCATATGAGTAGGTAACTCTGAGCTTTAACTTCTCTAACGAGATGAGAGTCGTATGCCCTGGGGCCTATAATGCAATCGCAGTTGGTAATCAGTTAATCGACTCGGTATACCGCGGCACGTAAATTACTTAAATCATTAAATCATCGCAACGTTAAATGAACGTTTAATGAACGTGACCAGGAACTACTCGCTAATGACATAGAAATCTCGGGATTACCAGAGATAATTCAAGAAAACAAGCTACATCTTGTTACACTTTTAGCCAGGAAGATCGGTGTAACAGTGTCGGAGTGCGACGTCGTCAGCGTAGTCCGAGTTGGTGCACGTCGTGCGGTCAAGGTCGAGTCAGGCAGCTCAACGCGTCAAACACCTCAGGTTGAGCCTGCAACAACAGCGACGCAATCGGCCGACGGGGCGACAAGCGGCGGTGCTGACGAGATCCACACACCGCAGACTACTATTCGCAGCGCTTCTGTAGAGGACATTACATCACCGAACGTGACATCGCGGCCTCTGGTGGTGCGGCTGGTGCGGCGCGCCCTAAGGGACGAGCTTCTTCGCGCGGCCCGCGTTCGGCGTGTCATTGACACTACAGGTTTTAATCTTCCCGGTGAACCGAGCCGGGTATATCTTAACGAGCGCCTGACTTCTTTAAACCGGCAACTATTTTACAAAGCTCGTATGGAGGCCCGGCGTCTGCAATGGCGGGCCCCCTGGACTAGCCGCGGTAATATTTTTGTCCGACGTGATGCCAGTCAATCACCCCAGAAAATCCGTTGTGACGCCGACATCAGCAAGGTTTTTAGTAGCGCATAAGTTTGCACCTAGAAAAATTCAAAATATTATGTTTAAAATGTTTAAAGTTACTTGCAAATTGTGTCGTGACTCTAATGACACCTATTGTTTCAATTTGAATTACTTATTACTATGGTGCACGCTATTTGTTATATTTTTACGATATTTTGGTTATATAGTGTTTATTTTAATTTATATACTTTTACTTAAAAATACTGTTTGCAATGTTAAAGTGACGGAGAAAAATATATTAAAAATAAATTATAAGATGAAGTTTAGGTCTCATTGCGTTTATTTGAGAGTATACACTATACCGTACCTACACATATATACAAAGTATTTTATTACATATGATACCTTTTACACAATTTTCAATGAAATACATATGTTTAAATTTATATTGCATGTTGTTTGTATCCACAATGCCCCTATAAAAAATATATATAAATCTTTTCACAGCATATGTAACAGTATGCAAATTATTATGCCATCAGTTTTCCTATATTTATCATTATTTTCAATCGAGTGGCGGCATATGACGATCATAAAAAGGCTTCTTGCATGTTGCATGTACTGTCAACTTGTTTATTCCTATATAATTCAATTCATAAAAAAGATAAAAAAATATAAATTGGGATTATTAAACGCTGGGTCGCTCGGGACCCGCCACGATGAGTTTTTAGTAGCACTGGACCGTCATCGTGTGGATATACTAGCGGTAAATGAAACTTGGCTGCGTGGAGGTGACGAGGCGCGCGCGCCGGCGCCGCCCGGGTTCCGTCTGCGCCATACGCCGCGTCCCGCCGGCCCGCGCACGCGTGGTGGCGGTGTTGGTTTTTATATACGGCAAGGTATTAACGCCCGTGTCTTGTCTACCCCTGTGGTGCCTTTAGTCGAACAAATGTGGCTGGGTCTCACTCTTAATTGCGAGAGGGTTGCTATTGGAACCACGTACCGACCTCCTTGGCAGAGTGCGGACGTATTCTTTGAGGCACTTAGTGCATCTATATGCTCACTGTCGTCATATGACCACATTGTCTTATTAGGAGACTTCAACATAAATACCCTTGGAGGGCATGACTCCAACTATAAATCGTCGTCAGATTTTTTGACGACTTTAAAACTAACCCAGTTTGTTGACCAACCTACGAATTTTACTGAACACTCTGACTCTGAAACACTAATTGATTTAATATGTTCAAATGCAGATTTGAGTAACGTCTCTGTCTATCATATCCGAGATCTTAGTAGTCATGCATTTTTAACTTGCGAGCTAAACATTAAAAATATTGAAACAATACCTATATGGACAGTCTATCGTCCAATTAAGGACATTGATACGGAAATGTTCAACAACGACCTCAACTCTGTGAACTGGGAGCGGTTACTCTGTGAGAACGTTGATGAAACACTTCATTATTTTAACTTCCACGTCTTGAACCTTTATGAACAACACGCACCTTTAAAAAAAGTTTTAATTAAGGAGAAAAGCTATCCTTGGATAACTACCACTATAAAGGAGATGATGAGACTTCGCGATGACGCACACGCTAGATCCCGTCGTACCGGCTTAGATTCTCACAAGCAATACTATAAAGACCTAAAAAGTGTTGTTAACACAGCCTTATTTTCGGAAAAGGCAGCCTTTTATCAGGTGCATATCAACGACAATTCTAAAAATCCCCGTGCTCTTTGGAAAAATATTAAACGCAACGTGGTTGATTTCAAAAAACAGAATGATTTACCTTTATGTTTTAATAATCCTGACCTGATCAACAGACATTTTCTGAACCTCCCCCCCAGACGTGACGTTACCCTCTCTGATATCACATATTTTGAGTTTCACAGGTTTGGTTCTTCAACATTCGAATTAAAACCCGTTGATGAAATCACAATATTAAAAATTATCAAGTCATTTTCAAGTAATGCTGTTGGTACTGACAGCATTTCTTTGGATATGATTGAGCTGACCTTACCTAGAACTCTATCCATAATCTTATATATATAAACGGATTTGTCCTGACTGACTGACATATCAACGCAGAGCCGAAACTACTAATGTTAGAGAGTTGATTTTTGCACAGTAGGTTACTTTTATAACGCGGGCTAGAGATAAGAAGCGATTTTGAAAAATTCTATCCCTAAGGGTGTTAAAAAGGGGTGCAAAGTTTGTATGGGATACAAGTTTTTTTTAAAGCTAGAAACTTGAAACTTTGTTAGAAGATATTAAAATAAAATAAAAGAAAACTAATTTCAGCGTTTTTGAAAATTCATCCCCTAAGGTGGTAAAAAAGGGATTGAAAGTTTGTATGGAGATCAAGTATTCTTTTGAGCGCGGGACTCGAATCTTTGTGTAAAAGCATACTATTAGAATACAAGAAAAGTCGTTTCAGCGTTTTCAAAATTCGACCCCTAAAAGGGTAAAAAAGGGGTTTAAAGTTTGTATGGAGATCAAGTATTTTTTTGAGCGCGGGACTTGAAACTTTGTGTAAAGGCATACTATTAGAATACAAGAAAAGTTATTTCAGCGTTTTCAAAAATTCGTCCGCTAAAAGGGTTAAAAAGGGGTTGAAAGTGTGAATCCATTACAAATTTCTTGAAACTTCTTATTAAGGCATATACAATAATAACAAAATAACATTAATTTAACGTCATCAAAGATTCAACCTCTAAGGGGGTTAAAAGGGGGATGAAAGTTCGTCTTGGGGTTCAAATGTAATTTTAAGCTAGGAACTTTAAACTTCGTAAAAAGTTATGCAAATAAAATGGAACAAAAGTGATTTCAGCGTTTTTGAAAATTCATCCTCTTAGGTGGTAAAAAGGGGGTTGAAAGTTTGTATGGAGATCAAACCTTTTCTTGAGCGTGGGACTTTAAACTTTGTATAAAGGCATATAATTAAAATACAAGGAAAGTAATTTCAGCGTTTTCAATAATTCGTCCCCTAAAATGGTTAAAAAGGGTTGAAAGTTTGATTCCATTACAAATTCTTTGACTAAGGCATATATAATAATAACAAAATAACATTAATTTAACGTCATTATAAATTCAACCTCTAAGAGGGTTAAAAGGGGGATGAAAGTTTGTCTCGGGGTTCAATTTTAATTTTAAGCTAGGAACTTGAAACTTTGTAAATAGGTATTAAAATAAAATAAAAGAAAACTGATTTAAGTGTTTTTGAAAATTCATCCCTGAAACTGGTAAATAAGGGGTTGAAACTTTGGATGGAGATCAAACCTTTTTCTGAGCGCAGGACTTTAAACTTTGTATTAGTGCATATAATTAGAATACAAGAAAAGAAATTTCAGCGTTTTTGAAAATTCAGCCCTGTAGGTGGTGAAAAGGGGTTGAAAGTTTGTATGAAGATTCAAAAAAATTTTGAGTGTGGGACTTGAAACTTTAAATAGAGGCGTATTATTAGAATACAAAAAAGTGAGTCAGCGTTTTTGAAAATATATGTAGCCCTGAAGATGGTGAAAAATTGGGCAAGTGCGAGTCCGACTCGCGCATGAAGGGTTCCGTACCTATATATATATATATCTATAACAAGTTTGTTGTATGGGAGCCCCCCTTAAATATTTATTTTATTTTATTTTTAGTATTTGTTGTTATAGCGGCTATAGAAATACATCATCTGTGAAAATTTCAACTGTCTTGCTATCACCGTTCTTGAGATGCAGCCTGGTGACAGACGGACGGACGGCCGGACGGACAGCGAAGTCTCAGTAATAGGGTTCCGTTTTTACCCTTTGGGTACGGAACCCTAAAAAGGGGTTGAATGTTTGGAATGGAATGGACATCAAACCTTTTTTTGAGCGCTGGACTTGAAACTTTGTATTTATAAAGGCATATAATTAGAAATCAAAAAAAGTAATTTCAGCGTTTTAGAAAATTCAACCCCTGAGGCGGTAAAAAGGAGGTTGATAGTTTGTATTGAGATCAAACATTGTTTTGAGCGCAGGACTTGAAACTTTGTATAAGGGCATATTATCAGAATACAAGAAAAGTGAATTCGTTTTTGAAAATTCAGCCCAGAAGGTGGTGAAAAAGGGGTTGAAAATTTGTTTGAAGATCAAATATTTATTTTGAGTGCGGGACTTGAAACCTGAGTTCATAATGATTCCGCGTAATTAGAGCAATTTAGCCGAAAACAAAACTAAAAAGAGGCCAAGAGCGAGTCGAACTCGCGTACGAAGTTCGGTATCATTACGTATAAAATGGCAAAAAAAAAACGTTCATTGTATGGGAGCAGCACTTCAATATTTATTATTATTTATTTTTTGTTGAATTACAGTAACCAACATCAAAATCATCAACTTGCAAAAAAAGAAAAGTAATTTCAACATTGTTTAGATCTGAAAATAATACAATAAAGATGTAAACTGTTCAAGATAAGATTCCACGCGGACGAAGTCGCGGGCAACAGCTAGTTACTGCTATAATTAATCAATCGATTCATACCAGTTGCTTTCCAGACACTTGGAAATCTGCTATCGTTAAACCGATACCAAAAAAATCTAACCCATCAGATGAACGGGACCTCAGACCGATAAGCATTCTTTGTTTTATGTCCAAAATCTTGGAGAAAGTGGTGTGCCTGCAATTAACTGAGTATTTAGAAAAAAATGACATACTGCCAAGTAAACAGTCTGGATTTCGCAGACGACGCAGCACAGCGACTGCTCTGCTTGACGTTGTTGACGATATCCTGTCCGCTCAAGATAGGGGAGAAGCATCATTACTGGTTTTATTAGATTTTTCCCGTGCGTTTGACACAATCAATGTTTCATTGCTTCTCTCTAAGCTTGCGTATTATGGTTTTGACATTAAAACTATTAATTGGTTCTCAACTTATTTGTGTGGCCGATCTCAATGTGTTGGATTACGTGATCAATCTGGGTTAACCGACTATTCTCAAAACATTTCTGTGAACTGCGGTGTTCCGCAAGGATCTATACTTGGTCCAGTATTGTTCATTTTGTATATATCGGACATTATTAACAAAATTAAAAACTGCAATTTCCATTTATACGCAGATGACCTACAAATTTACACATCTTTTCATCCTCGTGAAACATTAACTGCTGTAAAATTGATAAATGAAGATTTGGATCAAATTTCCGATTGGTCTGTGCGTAATGGTCTAGTCCTTAACCCTACTAAGTCTAAGCTTCTAATTCTTGGCACCAAAGGTCAGATTGACAAAACTATGAATTGGGGTCCGCAGGTGAAGCTGGGAGAGGAACGACTTGAGCGTGTTAACGTGGCCCGTAATCTTGGTCTTCTTATGGATGACACGTTGCATTTCGAGCAGCATGTGCTTGACACCGTTAAGAACTGCTTTTACCGGTTAAGAGTGCTGTATCAGATTCGAAGGTATCTTAGCGTTGATATTAGGATAAAGCTTTGTGATACCTTGATTTTGTCTAAGCTCAACTATGTTGACACTGTGATTAACGGTTGTTTGTTGGCTCGCTCAAGGGCTCTTATTCAACGCGTCCAAAACGCATGTGCTCGTTTTTGCTTCCCGATCCCACCTAGAAATCATGTCACCCCCTTTCTAAATGATAATAGATTGCTGAAGATGGAGGCGCGACGGTCGTTACATTTCGCTTCTTTGCTTTTTGGTGTGCTCCATACTCAGCAACCTAAATACCTATTTGAGAAGTTGAGATTCTCGATGCGCCCCACGAGAGAAGCTGTCCGCCTCATCTGCTCGCGTCCCGGAAAAACAGCGGCATTTCGTGGTAGCTTTCGCTACTCTGCCACGAAATGTTGGAACAATATTCCACCTCCTATTAGAAATTCTAAAACTTTAAACACATTTAAAATAAAACTTCGGAAATATCTTTTAAATATCCAACTTTCCAGCTCATAAGTTCTGAGCCTAATTTAAGTATTATATAAACTGTATATTTAAGACCCTACTTATACTTATCGTATTGTTTTTTATCTGCTGTATTTTTATGCATACCTCCGTCTTTTCTTATATACCGTGTCACGCTTTGTAAAGGCAGACATACACACACAACACATACAAACACAACAGATATACACACTAGGTACCTATAGGATTAAAACGTGGAATCTACCTCATATTATACACCCGTGATTTATCAGTTTTTTACTCTTTTTTGCTACAAACATTCATAAGATGCGTGTAGACATTACTGTTCCGACTTGTTGTCGCTGTTCTCGCCTACCTACCTCAGGCCCCACGGAAGACCAGCGCTGCGACATTCCGTCGATGTCGCAGCATTATGCTGAGTGGTGTCCTTTTGCGGTGGACATGGCAGCACCATTAACCTCTACCTACATTTATATAATTTTCTGTTTAAATTAAGTTTATGATATTGTATGTTAAGTGATTTAGTTTTTAAGTTCTTTGTAATGGTGGTGCGTCTTCTTCACTGCAATAAATGTGTTTTCTTTCTTTCTTTCTTTCTTTAAATCATGTTCAGATCGTGATTTACGATTGGAAACATACGTTAACACTTTACAGTAGTATGCCAGTATGTGGACTCTGAAACTACAGTTGTTCGTTTTTAAATTGTATAGGTACATTTTTTTGGTTATTTAGATTTTTAAAATTTTCGATGTGACATTTCTACAATTTGAACACCGGTATAAATTTCAACCTGCGGCAGTTTTACTTTAGTTTAGTACTAAAGCATTTAGCACTGACTTTTATGTGTCGAAATGATAATGTTTAACATTCTATATATCATATTATATTTTTTATTGGTTGCGTAAAATGCGATGGTTTTAGTCGTGGAGCGAGGCGATACGAGCGACAGCCGACAACGCGTGTGTGCCGCTTCGACTGGTTAAGAACGCAAACTGATTAGCGGCGCAGCGAGCGGTTGAGCGAGAGATCCGAGCGCGGCGGACATACGAGTGAGCGAGACACACGTGCCGCGCACTTCTGCCGCTCGCCGCTAAGGCCGAAAAAGCCAAACAAGGGCGATAGGAGGAGCCAAGGACTCAGTTGTTGGTTGAGTTGAGGGCTTGAGGCTCAGTTTAGTTTTAGGATGGCTGTAGTTAAGTCGCTGTTGGTAATCAATTACTCGAGCCAGTACACTCGCAAATACCGTGACTGCTCTTTACTAATACCGGAGACCTCATAAGTAGCACATACAGGAGACTGCGGGTTTGTGGTCCGGTCGCCCAACTTGGTCTAAATAAATAAATAATAAACAAGTATCAGACAACCTCACACAAACCGATCTAGTCCCAAATTAAGCTCAAGAAGGCTTGTGTTATGGGTGTTTATTAGACGATGATATAGATACTTATATATGTAGATAAATATATGAACAACCACGAGCCCAGCACAAAATATTCGAGTTCATCAAACTTTGCCCTGCTCGGGATTCGAACCCGGGTCTCTACAAACTGCGCCAACCGCGTCGTCCCTGGTAAGAAAGAATGAATGGCGGGGTAGGTAGGCGAGATACTAACCAAGTTTTATCATAGTTTATTCAACGAGTTATTTGTTGATGTTTAGCACTCATTTAGCACTGAAACATATCAGCACGGCTGTAATGTAGGTAATAGCTGTTCGTTATCAATTACTCGGGCTGGCTCACTCGCCGATACCATGATTATTTCGCTCTTACCTCTACACTAATCCCATTTCTTAATTAAGCCGTAATTCGCATGGATGCACTCTGACTGAGTTGAGCCCGAACCCAATTACGTCACCTTCAATTAGTTTTATATCAATAGTTATCGCAGAACTAGAGTAATTAAAATAACTCGAAGGATCACCAAAGTAAAGTGGCATTGGGGTAGATAGACGTAAGATACGATATAAGAAATATATATCCTCATCTATTTTTTGTTGGGTTGGCAACCCTATTGCAAAGTATTGTATAGGTATGATTAAGGAAAAAAATACTTACTCTCGCGAATTTCTTTCTGCTTTCTTCTCAACAGCGGCATCCACTTGGGAAAGGAGATTTGGAGAAGTACCCTACTACCAGTTATAATTACGGATTTCATTTCATTTAACAACACATTCTCTAAGAAAAACATTTGATTTCAAGTAAGTACTTTTATTTAGTATCTTTATCTTATCTTTAGTGTCTTCATTAATAAAAATAAGAAAAATATTTTAAGTGCCCAAAATATTCCATGAAGCCCATAAACGAATCACCTCACGCGTTGATATATGGAGGTTTTTCTCAAATGACCATAAAACTTGAAAAGAAACATGAAAGGCCTCCCTGAAATCGTTTATTGAGGCAAATTGGTTTATTGCGATTTATTGGGGTATTTTGTTCTACCAACACTGGCGTATACATTTTCTCGTGCACATAATGCTGTGTAGTTCGAGAAATGTCTTTCACTTTATTGTAGATAGTTTTAAATCGTAAATGGCCAATTTATTTCATTCCAAGGATTTAAAAACGTCTTCTTGAAGGTTTATTTACGCTGTAGGAGCGAATTCAGTTATTTACGATGTATTCGAAATCGATTCACTAATTTTAACAATTAGTGAAAAATAGTTATTTGTTATGCAAGGCTGCAAAGTTATTATTTGGCGCGAGTGTTGAAATTGAAAGCTGAGCGTAGCGAGGCTTTCAAGACACGAGAATCTAAATAATTTTGCAGCCATGCGGAACACACAACTTTTCACCTCACTACAGCGAGGAAAATGCAAGATTCAAGAAAAACAATTAAAACATAAAAATAATCATATTTAATTTTGCCTTCTATTTAACACATAAAATTTTAAACATAAACACACTCAAATCCAAACCAAATAAATACGAGAGAAGGACACATATTAAAAATTAAAAGTAATATGGCCGTAATTTGTACATCGTTGTGTATATTTTATCGTTGAGTTGTTCTTAAACAGTTTTTTTTGTTATATTATATTTGTATTAGAAACTACTTGACACATTCGTTGTGAATGTGGCCTGTGGGAGAATGGCATTCTGGGAAGGATTAGTTGGCCACTCGGAAGTATTTTCCATAACACTTGCTTTGGAAGTTATTGGATGATGGGATCCGAACAAGATTATTTCGGCTTTATCTACTTTAAAAACGCCAATAGTTTCGGTAAATTACTTATCGTCTCCAAATATTTATAATAAATCCTTTTTCGTTTTAATGCAGGCTTTTAGCATTGAATAAATACTCCAAATTGGGCTTAACTTTCTTGTTTTCGATATTTCTATAAAGTAACACAACAGTATGTATTCTCCACAGAACAAATTTAGGTTGTTTACGTGAATTGTGAACACTTCCAACTCTTTAATTATTTGTTTTTTTCTCGGGTGCGTTCAGAAATTACACTCTTATGTTCCAACTTTTATAACAAATAAATATATCTTTTGTGTTGTATTTAATATATTTACTAGTCAAAATATGTAAATGAAACTGAAATACTTACTATTAATATATATAGGCATATTCAACATAAAATAAAGTGTAGAAAAAATAAAAACTTAAAAATCTGTAACCAATAACCAGGTTTCTGGACGTGATATTGTAGGTGTATTTTTTTTTAAATGAAGTATTCTAACGTACATACGAGTATGATTTTAGCCGGCCTGACCAGATCGCCCTTTATTAGCGTGCGTTGATTGGTTATTCGAAGATTTATCGACTGATGAAGTGATGAAATCAGTCACGCGTTGAAGGAGTCTTAAATATAAAAAAGTTACATGCACCCACAGAGAATCAAAATCGTCGTGTTCGAAATTCAAATGACTTTTGCACGCTAGCGGATAAAATAGACTTTTGCACGCAGATTTCGCCCTATAAACGAAGATTTTCCGAGCGAGTGAGGTGAAAAGTATATTTATATGTGACATTTTCAGTCGAAAAGGTCCATTTTGTTCGGTTGCATCTTTATACTAATAACCTGTCAATGGTACATTATGGGTAAGCGATAAAGTGGGCCCTTCTGAATGAAAGCGTCACATATAATATAGTCTTGCTAATTTGTAGTGTTTTATTATGCCTGGAGACTTGTTTCACGTATATTTTTAAAATATTCCGAAATACGCTGTCTTTGATAAAATCATAATTGTTAAAACTGCATGAAAATGTTTCACGTAATTTACTCATATATTTTTAGAGAAGTTGTTTGTTGTGTGTTGTCGGCCTAGCACTGGTTGAGTAAAGGACCACAGATACATTGTTCGGATACATAATATTTAATAACTATCCTAATAAAACAAATTAACCGGCCCAAATTTCGTTTGTATTACCAAAACATGTAGCATTAATATTAAGTAAATGTTTTTACTTATAACTAAACTTGTATTAAGTAAACCAATAAAACTTAAGAGCTTTAACTAGTTCTACTATCAAGGACATGTTGTTTCCGCTTAATAGGAGATCAAATAAACAAGTGACTCGCAGCCAAGTATAAAGCACTCTTGATACAGACCGACACTTTCGGCGCAAATCTTGGCAAGTTCCGACATGTTTGGTAAAAGGCTTTCATTTATATGACTTGGCAGAAACTTTGGACACAATAACTGTATAAATGATAGGTGTTACAGTTTGAGAGCGCTAGGCTAATATCGAGAAATTCAAGATGAAAACTTCTAATTATGATGTTTTATAGTGGTATTTCATAATGATTATGATTTAATTGGATTTTATTCACCAATACTTAGTACTATAACAATTGGGATATTTAATATATTAAAGATAACTATCTGCTGATATTTCGAAAACGGCCTCTAGTACTTCTTCTTGATGAGCTTCTGTCGAAGTAACAATAACAACATTTTCTTCATTGCTTTTCAATATTCACTGTAGTGCGTTCTATCTTATCTTATTTGAATAAATATGTAGGGGTCCTTACGGATACACTTCGATCCCGTCGTATAATTTGTGTAGTTATCCCTTTCCCTTGTTGCACCTACTCAAAGGATTGTTCCACCACCTCCATATATCGGATGATGGAACTAATTGATAGTGCCTGGAATTCCTTCGGTTCATTTAATAATAATTTATATAATGTATATTGTAGGTATTTGATGACATAATTTGTAAAATGTATATTTTATTAATAAAGATCTGAATCTGAATTTGAATCTGGGTAGCCAATACCGAACTCCTTCATTCTAATTCTGGGGAGCAGTATTAGCTTCATTGTCTCTGCCTCCTCGCCACACGTTCTACAATCTGTATTGTCAATTTGTCAGACAGCCCCCACCGAGCTTGGCCAATATTCTTTTGATCCCGAAGTGACCAGCACCCCTGTTATGATTCTGAGCTGTCTTTCCTTTGTTTCTTGGTCCAGCCTGATTCTATTTTTTCCATGAATGGCTTTGAATGGCTCAACTTCTCAACCCTTCCATTTCTTCGAATCTCGTTAATGTTGGTTTTTGGCATGATCCTTGATGGCTGTTGTTACGACACTATAGTCCATAATCGTAGGTATACATTTATCTAGCGTGTCTCCCGTTACGTCGTCGATTAGAAACAAATCCCATTTAAATAACACATTACAAGTTGTTGCCAGTTTAGTGAGCAATGCCGCTTGTTTGATCACGACTTACTGAAGACGCCCCTCGGGATCACATTTCATCTCAATTAAACAAGTCCCGACCGTATCACTGCGGTATGGCGGATGTCTATTAGAGAGTAGAATGTATGTATGTATACTGGTAAGGACATTATTTTGCTTATAATGTCTTTTTTGTTTCATCGTTTCGTTTCGAATTCGTACTCGTTATCATCTGAGCCGAATTACATCAACTGCGACCGGCCAAGTGCGAGTCGGACTCGCGCACGAAGGGTTCTGTACCAATATTGAACAAAAAACCCGTTCTTTGTATAGGGTCCTCCTTTAATTTATACTTATTTTTAGGGTTCCGTAGCCAAATGGCAAAAAACGGAACCCTTATAGATTCGTCATGTCTGTCTGTCCGTCTGTCCGTCTGTATGTCCGTCCGTATGTGACAGCCATTTTTTTCCGAAACTATAAGAGCTATACTGTTGAAACTTGGTAAGTAGATGTATTCTGTGAACCGCATTAAGATTTTGATGCAAAAATAAAAAAATAATAATAAATATTGGGGGCTCCCCATACTTAGAACTGAAACTCAAATTTTTTTTTTTCATCTAACACAATACGTGTGGGGTATCTATGGATAGGTCTTCAAAAATGATATCCAGGTTTTTAAAATATTTTTTTTCTAAACCGTATCGTTTGCGTGACAGACGCTTCCAAAGTGGAAAAAAGTTGCCCCCCCCCCCCTCTAACTTCTAAAATAAGAAAATGAAAAATCTAAAAAAAACATATGATGTACATTACTATAAAAACTACCAACGAAAATTGTTTTGAACGAGATCTAGTAAGTAGTTTTTTTAATACCTAACTTTGCACCTAATTTATATGGGGCGCTATACATTATTGAAATTATTAATTGTGATATTAGCCATAAAACCTTTTGTGTATGATATACTGGCCTAGAACTTTGTAAAACTAAATCTAGAACAGGTTGCTATTTAAAATTTGTATTAGCAACGTTTGTTTGTGTTGACTACAATGTCAGTTCTAAAATACTCTTTGAACAGTACGTGTTGTAAACAACTTGATTAATAATAAACTGCTAATTTGTATCCTGGGTCTTTTCACGTAAACTGCACTATTCTAATTTATATCCCCCACAGTGGTTATGGGCGCCTTGACGATCCAGGATCGTATTTAGTGCAAAAGGACAAATTATTAATCGTAAGTATGAGTACTGTGAAAATTGAGCAACTCGACCAGAATAACTATGAGACCTGGAGAATCCAAGTCGAAGCAATATTAATAAAGAATGACGCCTGGGGATACGTTGATGGCAGTATTGAAAAACCTGCGGAGCCTGGAGAGGCGAAACTTTGGGAGACTGCGGATGCCAAAGCTAAGTCAGACCTCATTCTATCCATAAGTCCGAGTGAATTACGACATCTACGAGGGTGTAAAACATCGCGAGATGTATGGTTGAAATTAAAGGCCATTCACGCGTCAAAAGGACCCGCAAAGAAGGCGACATTGCTCAAACAGTTATTGCTTCATAAATTGGAGGAAGGTGGTGACATAAGAGAACATGTATTACGTTTTTTCGATGTGAGGAGTCAATTAGCAGACATGGATATCGAAATGCATAATGATCTGATTTCGATTATGCTTCTGTACAGTTTACCGGCAAGTTTTAATAACTTTAGATGTGCCATAGAATCTAGAGACATATTACCAGATCCGGAGACACTCAAAATTAAAATACTGGAAGAACAACATTCTAGAGACGAGAGAGAAGGTAATGATAAGGCACTCCTTATGAAAGGAAATACGTATTTTAAGTCTAAGAAGAGTGGTACAGAGCAAGGGAATTCGAAATTCAGGTTCAAATGTTTTAAATGTCATCAGTACGGTCATAGAGCCTCTGAATGTTTAAAGAAGAATAAAGAACAATGTGTGGATAGTGCAAAGTGCGTGTCAAATAATAGTAGTGATATAGTAACTGTAGATACCAATTTTGTAACATTCAATTGTATTTCAGATGATAAGGCTGTTTACAACGAGAATGGAAGTTGGATCATCGACAGTGGGTGTACGTCACATTTGTGCAATGATGAAAGAAAATTTGGAAATACATTGTTACCTTTGTCTGGTAAGCTAAATTTAGCGACAAACTCGAGCACAAATGTACAAGGTAAGGGTACAGTGAGATTATTAACATGTAATAATGGTTCTAAAACCGTGGTTCAATTGCCAAACACTTTATTTGTTCCGGATTTGCGGTGTAACCTGATTTCAGTTGCAAGAATTACGGATCAAGGGTTTAGTGTCACGTTTAAGGGTGACGTAGCTAGTGTAAAAGATAGTTATGGTAACACTAAACTGATCGCAAATCGTATAGGTAATTTATATTACTTGGAGGAACAGTGTGGTACTGTGTCAGCGATTTCGGAAAGAAAGGTTGATGTACGCTTGTGGCATGAACGGTTAGGACATTTAAATGCGAAAGATCTCGTCAAACTTTTGAACAAATCTGGTATGGATTATAAAATGTCAGATGTAGCCGAATTGTATGATTGTGATATTTGTGCGCGTGGAAAAATGAGTATGTTACCGTTTTATAGAACGAATGGACCATGTGAAGAGACATTAAAAATTGTTCATTCTGACGTGGTCGGCCCCATGCAGCATACGGCAATAAATGGAGCGAAATTCTTCGTCACGTTCATTGACGATCATACAAGATGGTGCGAAGTATATTTGTTAAATAAGAAAAGTGAAGTTTTCAGAACTTTCAAAATATACAAGAAGCACGTCGAAAATTTCACGGGACGGAAGATCAAGTTTCTACAGAGCGATAATGGAGGCGAGTATTGTAACCGAGATTTTGATGAATTCCTGAAAAACGAGGGGATAGCGAGGAGATTAACCATTCCTGGTACACCACAGCAAAACGCAGTTGCTGAAAGGATGAATAGAACGTTGGTGGAGATGGCGAGATGCATGATTATTTCGTCAGGACTTTCTCCTGGTTTCTGGGGCGATGCCGTATTAACAGCATGTCATCTGAGAAATCGTTGTCCAACTAAAAGTCTCGATGGTGGAATACCTTTTGAGAAGTGGAGTGAACGACCGGTAAATCTAAATTACTTACACCAATTTGGATCTAAAGTTTATGTTTTGGACAAAACAATTGGGAAGGACAAGTTCGATCCACGCAGCAAAGAAGGTATCTTTGTGGGTTACCCTAGCGATAGGAAAGGTTACAAAATATGGATGCCAACGCAGAGAAAATTTATCGTTTCACGAGATGTGAAATTCTACGAAAATAAGTGTCAAGAGAATGAAACAGGGAATATTGACAAAGATCCCTTTGAAATACAAAAAGAAAGACCGTTTATTAATCAGAAGCAACCATTAACGGTTGACTTTGAGTTTCACCCCAAAAGGCCGGCAGAAAATCCAAGCGTACTTATTCCTGACCTTGAGGACGAACGCATTGAGCATATTTCTGAGCATGAAGAAGAGAACAGAGATCTTGGGGAGTGTGAGAGAATACCTTTTCATGATCCTCACCAACCGATATATGACTCAGAACCGGAAGTCGTCGCTGGTCCATCGCACCATGTGCATGTCCATCAACAAGATTATGTACATGCTGATGGGGAGAGGGCAATGAAGAGAGGTCCAGGCCGACCGAGATTAGAGAGAGGTCATGTTGGACGGCCCAGAAAAATATATCGCATGGTTGACGTGGAACCACAGACTTCTATGGAAGAACGCGTGGCGTCAGAAGTTCCATTGGAAGAAGGCATGGAGTCCACAGAGGAATACGCGGATTGTCAAGATTTTGCTGGAGTTACTGAAGTGACTTTAAAGCAGGCTCTATCCGGAAACGAAAGCAAAGGATGGAAAGATGCAATTATTTCGGAGGTCCGTAGTCTAATTAAAAATGATACTTTCGATATAGTACCTAAACCAATGGGCAAAAACGTTGTAGGCTGTCGATACATATTAACAACGAAGCTCAACGTAGATAAGACTGAGAAGAAGAAAGCGAGGCTGGTGGCGAAAGGTTTTAGCCAACGCTATGGTATTGATTACCAGAATACCTTCGCACCTGTCGCGAGGCTTGATACAATAAGATTGTTAGTTGCACTTGCAGCAGAACTTGATCTTGAAATTCATCAGTTGGATATTAATACCGCCTATTTAAATGGTTTATTAGAGGAGAATATATATATGAAAGTACCCGAGCTTTTGGAAGAATGTTTACAGGATCTTATACGGACCGAACTGAGTGGTTCACCTATACATGAACGAGCCAGTAAGATGTTGAATGACTTGAAGGCTGGGGACGAAGTATGTCTACTCAAGAGGTCGCTATACGGGCTCAAACAAGCCGGTCGTCAGTGGAACATCAGACTGGATGAGCAACTGAGACTAATGGGATTGGCCGCATCATCAAATGAGCCTTGTCTTTATTTTAAAGACATTGACCACGATACAAAACTCTTTGTATTAGTTTATGTTGACGATATATTGGTCGCATCACAGAAAAGAGGTTGTATCGAAAGCTTCAAGAGAGAACTGGCCGCTGAATTTGAATTGAAAGATTATGGCGTTGCGAAATATATGCTCGGAATTGAAATTGACAGAATTGACAATGGCTTTAAATTGTCACAACAAAAATATATTGACGATATTTTAAATAAATTTAACATGAATAAGTGCAATTCAGTATGTACGCCAATGGAAGTGAAGAACCAATTATTAAAATCTAACGAGATTTGTGATGAGTGTGAACGATATCCATATCGTGAATTAATTGGTTCACTTATGTATTTGTCGACGGGAACGAGACCCGACATTACGAACAGCGTAGCAAAGTTGAGTCAATTCCTAGATAGTCCAACTAAACAGTGCTGGAATGCTGCAAAGCGCGTACTGCGTTACTTGAAGCACACAAAAATGCATGGACTTGTGTTTACGAAAACAGGTAATTCACTAAAAGGTTACTCAGACAGTGACTGGGGCGCGTGTCTTGTAGATAGACGTTCTTACTCTGGTTATGTTTTTATGTTTGGAGGCGGATGCGTGTCGTGGAAGTCCCAAAAGCAAAAATGTGTAGCAACATCCACGTGTGAAGCTGAGTATGTGAGCTTGTCGTCCTCGATGAAAGAAGCGATATATCTGAACAGCTTGATGACTGAAATCGGGTTAAGTAAGTTTGCACAATTGACCTTACATGTAGATAATCAAGGGGCGCTGTGTCTTGCTGGTGATCCAATGTACCATTCTCGGAGTAAACACATAGATATCAGGTATCATTTCATAAGAAGTGTATTAAAGAACAACAAAAGTATCGAGCTGAAGTACTTGCCCACAGATTCGATGCTCGCAGATATATTAACAAAGGCTTTGCCTAAATTGAAGCATTATAGGTGCATGAGTAGTTTAGGCATTGTTAGCTAATTGTTTACTTTGTTAATTAATATTGTGTTCTTTGATATAACTTTGATTTTGTATGTGTTTTGTTTTATGTCTTTATTGAATATGCACATTAAGGGGGCGTATTGAAATTATTAATTGTGATATTAGCCATAAAACCTTTTGTGTATGATATACTGGCCTAGAACTTTGTAAAACTAAATCTAGAACAGGTTGCTATTTAAAATTTGTATTAGCAACGTTTGTTTGTGTTGACTACAATGTCAGTTCTAAAATACTCTTTGAACAGTACGTGTTGTAAACAACTTGATTAATAATAAACTGCTAATTTGTATCCTGGGTCTTTTCACGTAAACTGCACTATTCTAATTTATATCCCCCACATACATACCAGGTGCAAACTTAACTTAACCACTTAGGGATGGAAAGTGTTTGTACGGAACCCTCGGTGCGCGAGTCCGACTCACACTTGGCCGGTTTTTATTTTTATTATTTGTTGTTATATCGGTAAATTTCAACTGTCTTGCTATCACCGTTCTTGAGATACAGCCTGGTGACAGACTGACGGACGGACAGACGGACAGCGAAGTCTCAGTAATATAGGGTCCCGTTTTTACCCTTTAGGTACGGAACCCTAAAAATGGTGTCCCATAGAATCTCCACGGTCACCAAGGACATCAAGGACCTTTCCAAGATCATTGATACACCTTTTAGATGACCTTCAGATTCTGTGCAGTCCAGTACGTGGTCGCCACTCTAGACCGTTTGTGCCCCAGCGGCCAGCGGCCGTATATATGTATATATGTACTTGTGCTTACTCAATACCCTACAATCATTTTAAGTCAGGGACTTAGCTAATTTCAGTCGATCATCATCAGAAAGCTGTATTGACCAACAGAGTGACATCACCATTTTTAGCTACTGCCAATAAAGAACTTGTCCAAATGGGAAATCGACTTATCGGAAAATCGGATGCGTATATACCTAAACTTTGGTGTTGGCGCCGATGTTGCTTGAGTTGTGTGGAGGCAGACTCCAAAGTTTAGATATAAAAGCGTCCGACTTTCTGATCCCTGATCATACTTCCAAACATCTCTCGTATTTTCACTGCCAGGAATAGTCTTCATGGACGCTCTGCTCGTAACAAGTATTCGCTACAAACGTAGGTAAAAAAAAAAAAAAATGGGCAAGTGCGAGTCCGACTCGCGCATGAAGGGTTCCGTACCATAATCTATAACAAGTTTGTTGTATGGGAGCCCACTTAAATATTTATTTTATTTTATTTTTAGTATTTTTTGTTATAGCGGCAATAGAAATACGAGTACATCATCTGTGAAAATTTCAACTGTCTAGCTATCACCGTTCTTGAGATAGAGCCTGGTGACAGACGGACAGACGGACAGCGAAGTCTCAGTAATAGGGTCCCGTTTTTACCCTTTGGGTACGGAACCCTAAAAAAGAGAGGAAACATAAAAATAATAACAAATTTCCTAGGGTATCAAATAATAAAACGTCTGCGCTTTAATTTGTTTCTAAATAACCTCTAATCCAATTGAGTTTGAACTTTATTTTTTGCCTTTTAGACGTCTGGCACTAATGTCATTGAATTCTTAGTCTACTATTAATTTTGTTCATCTAGAATAATTCTGATAAGTTTAGACTTTTTCGAACCATTCCCAAAGGAGTTACTCTCAGTCAGCCGTAACAAATTGTGCCAGATGATATTCTTTGCTTATTTTCGAACGTTGTATATCCCATCAAAAACATAAATGTAAAATGAGAGCCAAGTTCAATATCGCGTGCACTTCGCCGACAAAAGAATTGAGATCTGCAAGGGTGCCAAGTTCTTTGCTCTAAAATTTTTAGATACAAGGACATGCGACATACTCAATGCATTTATTTTACTTGGGGAGTAATTCAATATCAAGATTTGACTTGGCTAGTTTTCATAAACTAACTAAATTTTATAAAAGTAACATATTCATAGTCATAGTTCATTATCAAGCTAACAGTATAAGTAACAAGACGTACACTAACTTGCGTACTTACCTTTACGAAAATAGGTTAATGATTTGATTGATTTTGATTTATAATATAAATTTATATTTTAAAACTAGCCAAGTCACGTCTTGATATTGAATTACACCCCAAGTAAAATAAATGCATTGAGTATGTCGCATGTCCTTGTATCTAAAAATTTTAGAGCAAAGAACTTGGCACCCTTGCAGATCTCAATTCTTTTGTCGGCGAAGTGCACGCGATATTGAACTTGGCTCTCATTTTACATTTATGTTTTTGATGGGATATCATTACTTTTTGTACAGAATTTATTATGATGTGTAAATTACTTAATTATTATTTGTTAATTAGTTCTGTGTGCTATTCTAGTACATCTTTTGAAAGTTTTGAACAAACAAAGAATTTTCCAAAACGGTTAGTACGTATTGGATTTTTATGTGCATGTATGTGTAAGTGTGTGCGTGTGAGTGTAAGTATATGCTATTCTAGTATATCTTTCAAACAAAAAAAGAATTTTCGAAATCGGTTTATAAATGACAGAGTTCTGAGGCAACAACCATCAATAATAATAATAATAATAAAAAACATAAAAAAATCACTGTTTTAGATTTTTATATGTATACACACACAATTACTAAGCTGGATGCCAAATTTCACCTTTCTAGGTCACCTGGAAGTGGGTTAGGTTTTTGATTACTAGTCAGTCAGTCAGTCAGTCAGTCAGTCAGTCAGTCAGTGATAAAAATACCGTTTTTTGGACTTTAATATCTCAATAACTATTTAACCTATATTAATGAAATTTGGGGTTCTACTTGTTCTAAAGGATCTTAATACATAAGCCAAATTTCATTTTTTTATGTTAAATAGATTTGGAGTTATTGGGGGGTCAAAAGTGGCTCCAAACGGTTCGTGTAATATAACACACGGCTGCTGCTCGCCAGTTCCTGCGGTGAACTTGGCTGGACACGCTGCCGCGTGTCTAGATATAATGGTAGATTGTTTGACGAGAGGTTAAAATTTATATTCCGTTGCGATATGAAGTGATTAAATGAAATATATCTGAGCGTCATAATGGCTTTTAGCCAGGTGTCAAACCTTTACTAATTCACTTCCAATGCGGGAAAATAAAAATAAATATAGAAGTTAAAATTGTTATTTCACCATGCGCAAAATCCCACCAATTTTTAAGCAATGACATAGCGGGCATAGACAAATTGTAAGCTCAGAAAAATGTCAAAGAATCGAATAAGAAGAAAAGATAGGCGTCTAATTGTGCGCATCTTTTCTTAGGCGTTTCCATTTTTATATAAGGGGCTATCAATCAAAAAATTTGACCGATCTGATCAGGTTGGTTTAATTTTTATTATTTTTCTTAATTTTCATAGACATTTTTGTATGGTCTCCATATCTCCAGGTCCATTGAAACTCTAAAGATAACCCCGTTTCGCTAGGCAATAAAACGTACTTTTCGAGCAGGAGAAGTGAGAAGACGACCGTAACTTTGTCTGCGTAGCCCTCCTCTTTACGTACCGGGTAAAAGTGTCTTATCTTTGCATGTTTACCTTGAACTATAAAACGTTAATTTAATATCCGTCCAACGATTTTGGCGTTATGACTACGAGGTAGCAATATTCTAACCGACGACATTGAAAAGTTGCCATTAGGTAAATAGAGCACATCGCCAAAATAGACACATAAACGTGATACCTCGGCCATTTATCATTAAAAAGTTTGTGGTTTAAGCAATTGTTCAAACATTCCTGTGTACGCAAACGTGCAGTCTTAATTCCACCTTAATTCATAGACTTAGCGGACGCAAACGACCTCTGTCAACCAACACTTGTTGCTTGTCAAACATTGGGGAACACCACGAGTACACCATAGAGTATATTGAATGGAGTACACTCCCGCAGACCTAATTGACAACAGCTTTACAATATGCTTGTGTGTCTAATAAACTATCCTTGTTCAGAAAGGTGAAAGAGTAATAAGTACTCGTACTATACTCTTCCTTATTTTTTTTAATCATTATTTAATTTTGTTCTCCTTTTTAGGCTATCTCTTCTTTTACACACTTATAAAAAACATGTTTCTCATATGTTTTTTCTACCGTCTACTATATTAGCTAACTTGATCCCAGAAAAAAAATGTTAAAGTTTCGTTTGTATGTGACAATAATTGGTAGTCAATCTGAAAAAAGAAACCGAGTTCAAAATAACTCGAAGAGCCTAAAATAACTCATTCATAATTATACAGATTATATTTGAATCACCTTTTTTAGTCGGTGCCATGATTGAGTTTGCCATTCCTTTCAGTGGAAGAAAAGGTAGGTACGTATACATAACTGTAATTTTTTCTCGCATAAACGTTTATTTTGAGTTCGAAAAATTTACATATTCTTACTAAATATATTCTTTGAAAATATGTCCTTAGAAAGGTTGAAGACGACTTTTTACAAATTGGTAACGCATTTATTTCAACCAATTAGTGTGTATTTATTTATTCAAACTTTACTGTACACAACAAAATTGGGTACAAATGGCGAACTTAATGCCAAATGGCATTATTTACCAGAAACATAAATAAAAAGTTTGTTTTACTGAAAACAACAGGATTCCTTACTTTGTGATATTTTTAGGCACCTAAATATAAATCAAATCAATTTTACAGCAATATATTAGGAAAACTGTAAGGGCGTTGGAAGCAATCTTCGAGTACACGTTTTATTAGCAGGCTCGAGATTTTACGAGCGGACTGAAGCCTAAATAAAAAGAGGAATCTTCATATAGAAACAGTCCCTTTGTCATTTTTTTACGGTGGGCTGTCAAAAGCTTTTACGATTTCGTCTATAGCTACCAATATGTTCAGTAGGAAAACGTGGTAAGAACGTACAAATAAGGTTCCTAATTTTACTTTTTAGATCTCAATTGCCGTGTGGCTCGCCGTGATGTATACCTGAACGGTGGAAAGATTCCTCTCACGAGCCATATGGTGCCCTTTCGCATATTAAGCAATGAAGCTATCGAATAAAAGAGTTATTTCTCCAATAAATTTCACAAATAACATTGGAACGAGACGTAACTTTTTAATGTTTACATTGAGGCATTATGTGCATATTGAGGTTGCCAGGCAAATTGAAAAATTCAGAAGATTGTAGATATGCTTAGTGTTTCTGTAAACCAACAGTGACATAATATAAAGCCAGTTGTAAAGTCGTAAGATACTCCTAAATGCATAGATGCATATTGCTAAAGCTAGATATAGATAAATGACCATTTAGTTACCTATCTATAATGGGAATGGCGACTGATGTAGAATTCTGCAACATACTGTTGCTATACTAGAAGTAGCTCATTATCAACTTGAAATAAATCAAAACATTTAAGACTGAAATAGACTTTAAAGGTACGGAAATTTGAATTTCGATTCAAAAGAAAATTTAAAATTGGTTTTAGAATCGTCGTAAATCAACAAAATAAAAATAAAATTAAAGACAACCATGTACTTACTTTCTACAGTTTGCTTGCAGCGTTTTCAGCGCTCCCTACGAACTTCTGACTTTTAGAGCAGTCTAAGTAAGGTATATAACTATAGGTCACTATATAACTATAAAACGTTAATTAAAAACAGTTTCAGCTAGAAATAACGTTAATTTACAAATAAACTTTCTTTCAAAGAACAAACTTAGTTAAAGCAATAAACTTCGTCGCTAGTAAAACATCTTCTATGATTTCTTCTGAATAATTTTAAAGCACAAAAGGGGCAAAAATGTTGCCCACAAGTAAAAGTATAAAGTTTTCATCAAACTTCTATCGGCCGTTGGAGTGGACGGCAAACAAATTCAATGATCACAAAAAAGTTATGGGGAAAGTTCCGTGCCTTAAAGAAATTCAAAGTTGGGTAACGCTCGTACGGTGGGTATTTTGTTTGGAATCTTAAAAAAACCTAAGTGTTGGTTGGTTTAGCATTTTTCTGGAGTGGTTTTTGGTATGGAATATGTGTAAACAATTAAGCATTTACGAGTAAGTTATTTCTATTGGCTATGATTTATATTCTCAATTAAATTTGTACTATGTTTGCTGTGTGTATTTTTTAGTTAATATATGCTTATCTTGTAGTAATATAATACTATCGATATTATTGTATCGACACGTACTAAAGTAGATTCAAAATACATATTATCATATCAAAATAACGGTAAAAAAATTGAGCTGATAATTTGTTTAATATAAAAGAGAAATACAGAGAAGATCGAAGATCATTGTAGGTAAGAGGCCTTAGAAGCCTCTTAACAAAAAAGTCTCACGACAGTGAAAACATTACGAGTCATTTAGAAAAAAATATACTAACCTGACGGATTTAAAACTAGCAAAGTAATTTCTGTCATTTCCCAAATATTTAATTTCGTACTTGTTGACTTTGTGTCCAGGATTCCAACGGGTGCCATAAAACAACAGTGCAATTAACATTGACCTAATTAATTTGAAGCCAGAACCGTGTCTTCGTGAGATTCTTTCGCGACTTGACCCGGGGGAAGGCAAGTCGTTAGCCTTTTATTTCTATGAAGAAACTGAACGTAAAGAATGAGATGAACGCTTGTTTAAAATTTGCTCTTTTGTTAAATGGATGTGCTCAGTTGCGCAAGGTACGATGTTAGGTCCCTATTTATATAACCTTCAGGCATATCTGGTGATGTTTGTCTGGTACACTAGGAATATTATTTGTGTTATTTTGTCGAATTATTAAATGTTGCTTTAATAAATAGGCAGGTATTGACAAAGTTCTAGGTGCATAATAAGATGAAAAAAAGTATATCTTGGAAACAATTCGCTTTCATACAGAGCAAATTGGTACCGAAAATGATGCCAGCTACAATCATTTACCATTGCCTACCAGTTCCATAATATCATACACGCAGGACCAATAAATACGACTACAACCGCATTTGAACTGCGTAATATCTTCAAACTTATAAGTTATAACTTTTATAATGCGGTGTTTCGTAATACGAACTTTATGTTTCCCAGCGTAGGGTGTGGTTTTTCTTTTATAATATATATTAAGATACGAGTTTGGAATTGTGGAGGACCGTATGTGGAAATGCGGAAAATCTCTTTGAACGTGATTTGAGGCGGGAGAGGCGAGTTTTGTAGTTAGCACGCAGGCACGTATCGATCTTTGTGTTTTGAGCCCATTTGTTACAATCACGGCTAATACGGGTGGACAAATGGCAAAAATATTGCCTTTACACTTGACCCGTGGCTTGGGTTGATTCTTATTTTGTTAGTACCAGAATTTACCGCAACATTCTTCGTGAATTTAAGAGATGGCTTGTTTTAATATCAAAAAAATGCTACAACATTGTTAAGAACTTACAATTTGGGACTTCAGCCCCTTAGTTTCTTTTTGTTATTTGTTATAAATAAATACGATAACTGGTACGTCCGTGGTGAAACCGGTGCACGTACTGCTTACTTTTTATCGATTCTGTGGCTGTTACGGTTATCTAACAAAAGGTATTCGACTCCGCCTTCCACTAGTAGCAGTCGTATTGGTTCGCACGCGTCAGCTAATGTTGTTGAGACGTGTACCTTCGCTTATATTATGTGATTGTTTAGATTGAAAACTTGTGAATTCATCAATAAACAAGCCTATTTTGATGTGAAGATGTGGTGATTTTGATCAACTATTGTCAATCCAATCTGGTCCGTTAGTTTTATTGACCCGTTTTCCTAAAACGCCACTTCTGCTTTTCCTCCTAAAAACGTGTGCGCTATTAAATTTAAACGTAACCGTATTCCCGCGGTTGCCCAAAACTACCCTTATAATGTAATTTCCGAGCGTTGAGGCTCCTTCAGTACGCGACGTTATGAAATTTATCTTTGCACGTTCTGAACCCTTCCCGGAACAAAATAATCATTAAACGATCACATAATAAGGTAAACAAAGAAACCAACTAAATAAATTATAAATCTTTTGTATTTGTGGTGAACAGTCATCAAGTCATCAAAGTCTTTCGTGAAACATCTATACAATTATACAACCAAAATTGTATTGAGAACTAAATTCGAATGCGGAGAGGTAACTAATTTTGAATGAATAGTTGCTGAAATATTTTTAACATAGCGATGCACGTTTTCTTTTATTTCATATGGACATTGATACAACGATCTATCTGACGAAATATCTTTGTGGCCTCATTACGTCAAAATATCTGAACGGTAAATACCGATTTCGTTACAGGCATAGTTGGACATCCAGTGACAGTTATGGACACCTTTTACTCGATTAAGTTAAAAATAAAACCATTGCGCGGACAAAATTGTTGACATATACTTGGTTCATGGATAATTTTAATTTTAAATCAGATACGTACTTTTATAATATGACTACGTCAACAATCTAGTCCTGATAGATTTTCCTATAAAGAACTGCTTCAGCTTTACCTCCCAAAAAACGTGTAACGTATGCGGTATTAAATTTAAACGTAACCGTATTTCCGCGGGTGCCCAAAACTACCCTTATAATGTAATTTCCGAGCGTTGAGGCCGTCGAGGCTTCTCCAGTATGCGACGTCATGAAATTTATCTTTGGCGTTTGAAGTTAATGCACGTTTTCGAATCCTTCCTGGCACAGTTAGCACATTAAAGTATGCCAAGGTAAACAAAGAATCCATGTAATCTTTTTTTATTTATAGTGCAAATTGGACTACGAGTATGAAAAGTCCGAAACCTTATTTATTATTATGTATAGATATCGTCTTCTAGTAACCATAGTATTAAGTAGCTTATTTTGAGACTGGATAAGGTACACGGTTTATGTAAAATTACCCCTTAATATATATTTATTTAATATCATCAGCATCATCATGACTATATATCAGCCTAAAAACGCATACCTGCCTACCTGAAAGTTCTCCATAAGGGCTGGTCGTGAACAAGATCCTTTCTGCAAGTTACGGCCATCGGGTAAGGTAAACGAGCTACTTCAACCAACCAAACAGCCAACTCCATGCATGTTAATTATTTTTTTAATACAGTTGCTCAAAACCACACTTTTCGTAGCTGCAAATCGTGCGAAAAGTTGGATATTTTGAACTAGTGTTTTTTACTTTTCAATTTTTTTTATTTTCTGTTGTACTAACACGTCATGTCTCATACATCCAAACAAAGGTCAATCACTTTCCGACTTAATTGATTACGTCATACAGCATAGTGTATATCTTATTATTATGCTTAAAATATTTAAATTGTATATTGGATCAATCACAGGGTTATCTATAAAAAAATATCAAAAAACGGTTTTATTAATTTGTCTGAGTGACTTTTATTTAATGAGCAAATTAGTATTATGCGTGACCTATAAAAATTAAAAAGAAAAGTATTGTCACAGATTAGAAAATACAGTATTAAGCGACTGCTACCACGCGCTGCTTTATAAATTCATAATAAGTAATCGAAAGAAAAATTACGGCAATGTCTATGAACATTTTATTGGCTGGAAACGAGAAAAACAGAATTATTAACAACTTGAATAAAACTTTAAACTTACCAGCATAGGCCTTAATCGCGACCGTTCACAATTGCTCTAAAAATTGTAGGTACTCGTAATTTTTATCAGACCGAAATAAATATAATTGCGGCAAGTCCTTCTTTCCCGGCGTCTGCAGTAATGTACTATTTATTAAAGTAGTAATGACTGCTAGCATAAACCAAATGTTCCCTATTGCCCGTGCCAACAAAAATCAGTATGCGATAATTAACTTTGCTACTCTCGTTAGTAGAATACAGATTCGATTACCTACATAAAATTGTGGGTTAGTCCACTTTTCCGTGACATGATGCAGTCGTAATCCATTTAAAAATGGCGTAACCCTATCCAGGAAGGAGCTGACCTAAATAAATGTATCATGGGTAAACTAGGGTTCCAATTTCATTAAATTATAAAAGGTTGTTAAGTACTCACATCGTTTTAAGTTGGCTATTGCTCGATATTTTCATGGGCTACATGCAGTGTGATGCAGTGGGGCACCGATAACTGACTATATTTAAGGAACTTTATAGACTGTTAAATCACGTAGGTACTTCATGTAGTGCTTCTAATAAAATGATACAGGCCATACATTTTGTTAATTATAACTATTTTTTTTACTGATATTGATAAAATATTATGATTTAATGGTATTGACAAACTGCATTTAGTCTCTTATTAGCAACTGATTCATTATTCCAGTCTACTTATTTGATTTTATTATTTAAAAAACGTAGACAATGATAGGTAGGTACCACTTTTTGGGGCTTAGAAAATCGCATTTTGTTTCGAACATCTTTATATGAACAAATACTTCCGATTAAACAAATTTATGAAAAAAAAAAATACTTTTGGTAAATATCACATTGAATGGAATCACCATAAATATTTTATATTATAAATATGCGAAATCACTCGCTAAGAAACAAAAGACCTGAATCTGACACCATAGCTTGTATAAATTGCTTAAAAAGTTAAAGTTCTAAATATCTAAAATCTATATATTGTTTTTGTTGTGTCTCGAGAGAAAAGGGCAGTTGAGTTATTTATTGGAGGCACTGATTTGTAACGAAGAATCGTGTGCGTCAGAATGTTTGGTTGACTGTTGAATTCAGCATTGATTGCTTACGTAAAAATTGCTACCTATTTGCTAGTATTTGCTACCATTTACCAAATAATTGCTACCTCAGTATAATAAAAGATATCACTTTTTTTTTTGACCAGTCATTCTGACGTCAGGATGTTTGGACAACGTTCATATTTAGCGAAGGACGCACAATTTTCATGTTATTTACTAACCAAAATTTGCTACCTAATTGCTACCTTCATTTAACTTAAAATCAACTCTGCAGCGTTACAGATCAAAAAGTTTCGCGTATAATAATTTTTTGGACTACTTACAACATGAACGCCTGTGCGTATCAGCAGAGCAATCAAAATCTGTGGTGTATAAAATAATAAATAATTCAAACTCACTAACTCTTAAATAGATAACAAACCAAAAAAACGGCCAAGTGCGAGTTGGACTCGCGCACCGAGGGTTCCGTACAAACACTTTCCATCCTTAAGTGGTTAAGTTAAGTTTGCACCTGGTATGTATAGCGCTCCATACAAATGAGGAGCAAAGTTAACGCAACCAATCCCTTTGTTGTATGGGAGCCCCCCTTAAATATTTATTTTATTTTTAGTATTTGTTGTTATAGCGGCAACAGAAATACATCATCTGTGAAAATTTCAACTATCTAGCTATCACCGTTCTTGAGATACAGCCTGGTGACAGACGGACGGACGGACGGACGGACGGACAGCGAAGCCTCAGTAATAGGGTCCCGTTTTTACCCTTTCGGTACGGAACCCTAAAAATCTTAGCAAGGAGCATAATGTATTAGGTACATGTGTGGCTATAGCCACAATAGTGCTACCATAGTCGGTGTGAGTTTGACCTAAGGCTTTAATTCCACTAAAAATGAAATCAATTATGAATTTGAAGAAATCGAATTTATTTATTAAGCAAGTGAACTTCAGTGAGATTTTTTTGCATACATATTTTTTGTCCTAAAACATGTTTGACCTAAAATTATTAAGTATAGTTTTTTTATGACTAAAAGGCTAAAAGTATAATATTGTAAGCTATAATTATTCTTTAGCCTAACCACGCCTAACATAAAACCTAAAACCCATATGCTAAAGCGAGGTAAGGTTAGGTTAGAACTGCGTCCCCAACAAAAATAAGGCGCTCCCAGAACAGTAGGTTAGGTTAGGTTAGAACTGCGTCCCCAACAAAAATAAGGCGCTTCCATAACAGTAGGTTAGGTTAGGTTAGTACTGCGTCCCTAACAAAAATAAAGCGCTCCCAGAACAGTAGATTAGGTTAGGTTAGAACTGCGTCCTTAACAAAAATAAGGCGCTCCCAGAACAGTAGGTTAGGTAAGGTTAGAACTGCGTCCTCAACAAAAATTAGGCTCTTCCATAACAGTAGGTTAGGTTAGGTTAGAACTGCGTCCCTGATAAAAATAAGGCGCTCCCAGAACAGTAGGTTAGGTTAGGTTAGAACTGTGTCCCTAACAAAAATAAAGCGCTCCCAGAACAGTAGGTTAGGTTAAAACTACGTCCCTAACAAAAATAATGCACTCCCAGAACAGTAGATTAGGTTAGGTTAGAACTGAGTCCTCAACAAAAATAAGGCTCTTCCATAACAGTAGGTTAGGCTAGGTTAGAACTGCGTCCCGAATAAAAATAACGCGCTCCCAGAACAGTAGGTTAGGTTAGAACTGCGTTCCTGACAAACAGGGATTATTAGTGACACCAATATTCAGAATACCAATTTTATGCCTAAAATACATTTGACCAAACAATGTTATTCCATACAAATGTTATACGAAACAATTTTCGGCCAAAACAATATATACATAACAATTTCGACCAAAAAATTTTCGACATAGAAAACAATCGACCAATAGACTGGTAGAAAAATCCAAATATCGGCTTCCTTTACCGTCCTAACGGCATTTTGTGAGCCATTTTGGCAACATGACTTTTCTGATGTAAAAAAGCCTGCTGAATTCGATTCTGGATGTTACCAAGCCGAATTTTGCCCTCCTCCCCCCATTTCCCCCCTTTTTACCTCAAAATGTCCCTAATCACGATTTTTACGGTTTTATACAAAAAGTATTAAAGCTAGAAAAAAAGTGTCAAAGACAAAAATGATCTCTATAAAATTTCCTATAACATGGTGTATAAACTTTTTTAGTAAGCCTTATGGTTTGTGAGCAATACCTTCCCGAACTTCTTTTTTTTTAATTGATATACATGGTCGAGGCAGTGAAATACACTTATGCCTTGATCACACGTACCGAGTAAACGGGCGAGACAGAGCACTGTCTCGCCCGTTTGTCTTATGTGTGACAGGGACGAGAGCACTGTCTCGCCTATCTCTCGGTACGTGTGATCAAGGCGTTATTTTGGGATAATTGGTATCGCACAGGATCCAGCCGCTCTGCAGCTCTTGACGCTGACATCCAGTTGGCGTGCTGCTTATTATATGTCAAGACTTGCGAGGCTCAGTCATAAGCAGTCGTCAGATTTACACGCAGAACTGTATGCAAGTCGGGCTAAAAGCGACGTAGAAAATAAAAATGCTATTCTTCTGACCATGAAGTCATTCAAATGCTCACGCCAGATTCTCCAGAAACGGGCCTCAGAAATGCAGTTACCCAGGATCTTGCAGCAGAAAAAAGTGGCATGGTCTTTGAATCAATCTTCTTCCGGATCTGGCGAGCTGATAATTACCGTTTCTGTTTCGTTGCAGCCGTAATGTTAATGAGGTGAGCATCCACAAGTGATTCAAGAACTTGCGGATATTCTACTGTTTCGGTGATTAGCCTGAAAACATTAGACTTTTCCCGCCCCTCAGGGATCCATCCGGGATGTAAATAGCCATGGAGACAGCACGTAGCTCATGATTCAAGATCTCTCGCAGACTTAAAGTTCTCCCAGCCTTGTCAACAGCTGTCAAGCGTTGTTGGACGCTACGGTTTTTCTAATTTGTAGTTTTAGCAATGGCAGATTTTGAACGACCTGCCAAGGCAGGGGTATTTGAAGGTCGGGCCTTTGTTAATTTTGACCTTAGCGCAGTTGCTTACCTGCTATTGGTGAGCCTTTCGGAAGCAAACTTCGTTACTTGGAGTGAGCCAAGCTGCTTGGCAGTGAGAAGTGACACTTTATTTTTTCTGCTGCAAGATCCTGGGTAACTGCATTTCTGAGGCCCGTTTCTGGAGAATCTGGCGTGAGCATTTGAATGACGAAGTAAAGCATTTTTATTTTCTACGGCGCTTTTAGCCCGACTTGGATACAGTTCTGCATGTAAATCTGACGATTGTCTATGACTGAAAGCCTCGTAAGTCTTGACATATAATAAGCAGCACGCCAACTGGATGTCAGCGTCAAGAGCAGCAGAGCGGCTGGATCCTGTGCGATGCCAATTATCCTAAAATAAGTGTATTTCACTGCCTCGACCATGTTTATCAATTTAAAAAAAAAATTATGAAGTTCAGGAAGATATTGCTCACACACCATAAGGCCTACTAAAAAAGTTTATACATCATGTTATAGGAAAATTTATAGAGATTATTTTTGTCTTTGACATTTTTTTTTCTAGCTTTAATACTTTTTGTATTAAACCGTAAAAATCGTGATTAGGGACAAATTTTGAGGTCAAAAGGGGGGGATATGGGGGTAGGGGGGCAAAATTCGGCTTGGAAACATCCAGAACCGAATTCAGCAGGCTTTTTTACATCGGAAAAGTGATGTTGCCAAAATGGATCCCAAAATGCCGTTAGACTTGAAATTTTTTATTTTAGTCAAAAAAATATGTGCCCAAAAAAATATCGGGCAAAAAATTTTAGACCAACAATGATCGGTTCATTTTTTTTCATTTTTGAAGGGTTCTCACTCAATCCACACGCACACAAGTATTTTGCCGTGTGAAGTTGTGAACTTGTGTTATTTTTTTTGACCCGCGTTGTAAATAATGGCGTCAAGTTCGATTGCTATTGATGTTTACAAAACGAAAATAAAAGGCATTTACATAACGCCTATGAAAAATCTTTCCACGAAACACTTAGCCTAACCTACTGTTCTGGGAGCGCTTTATTTTTGTTAGGGACGCAGTTCTAACCTAACCTAACCTACTGTTCTGGGAGCGCCTTATTTTTGTTGGGGACGCACAGTTCTAACCTAACCTTACCTTGCTTTAGCATATGGGTTTTAGGAGGTTGTATGTTAGGCTAAAGAATAATTATAGCTTACAATATCATTATACTACATCATATACCTACATACTTTTAGCCTTTTAGTCATAAAAAAAACTATATTAATAATTTTAGGTCAAACATGTTTAGGACAAAAAGGGGCAGTAATTTGAGAGGCTCACTTACGTCGAATCCAGAGGCAATCCACGTGGTAGGTTTCGCTGGAGTTTTGGACGATCATCAGCGCTCAAACTGACACCCACATTTCACCATAGGCACAGGTTTAGGACTGTTTCACCAGTCGTGTTTTGAGTAAGTTTGTCGCGACGGATAATAGCAATATGTAATTATTTCAGCACCAAGCACGGCGGCGTTGCGTGCAGTTCCATCTCAACGGTACGAGAGTCATCTTGACTAGGTGGCGCTGCGAGCGCGTAGGAAGTGCTTTGAGATCCGGTACAAGCTTGCCATCTCAAAAATACTGATACAAGGAAAATGTATTCTTTACAAATTGTGTTGTCTTGTATGTATGTAAGAAAAATACCCATTAAAAATAGTATGAAAATTAAGAAAGTAAAATGAACTAATCTGTTCCGCGACGGAACATGCCGCTCACCTTAAAAGCACGAAGTGTCTTTTAACAGAACATGCGAAAGCTTACGAACTATATATTGAAATTAAGCCTAACCTACACTAAGAGTCGTAACGAATTTTTATTAATTATTCTAGAGGTAAGGGACAGACCTTAACTACGGGTCGTTTGTACAATGTGTCCCCGCTTTTTAAAGTTACGACGCGAATGACTTGATCGGCGCCCGGGTGCACAGCGTGAATACGCGCGAGTTTCCACTGTAACGGCGGTAAGTGGTCATCGTAGACCACAACGACAGTGCCTTCACGGATTTCGGGACCGCGATCTTGAAGCCATTTTGTACTTTGCTGTAGATGATGAAGATATTCGCGACTCCATCTATTCCAGAAATGCTGGACAGCTTGCTGTATCCAGCGCCAGCGAGTAAGACGGTTAGGATTTTCGTCTGTCAAGGAAACATCTGGTAGGGCCGTTAGAGGGTCTCCGATCAAAAAATGGGCCGGTGTAAGAGGAAGTGGATCAGAAGAATCCGAGCTTAGTACGCAGAGTGGACGGAAATTCAAAACCGCTTCGATTTGACACGTGATCGTGTGCATCTCATCATAGGTTTGCGTCCGAGTACCTACTACGCGATATAAATGTGTTTTGAAACTTTTGACGGCCGCTTCAAAGAGTCCACCAAAATGACTAGCATAAGGGGGCTGAAAATGCCAAGTTAATCCTTGCTGAAGGGTTTGTTTGTTGAGAGCGCTCATAACGGAATCATTGCGTAAGAACGCGTACAACTCTTTAAGATAATTATTGCAACCAACAAAGTTACGTCCACAATCCGTGTATATGTCCGTACAATATCCACGGCGGGACGTGAAACGTCGCAACGCAGCTAATAACCCTTCAGTCGAAAGTTCGGAAACTACTTCAAGATGTACGGCTTTAACGCTCATACATACAAAAACCGCAACATAACATTTTATTATTTTTGCATTGCGCACCTTGTTTGCGCGAACGTAGAATGGCCCACAGAAATCGCATGAGGTTTTGATAAAAACGCGCGCTGGTCGCAAGCGAACCGCAGGCAGCATTTCCATCCTCGGTTGCACGCGCGTGGGGCGCGCACGAAAACACGGGATGCAGCGATGTATACGTAGACGTACTATATCACGGCCCGATATAATCCAATACCGCTGTAATAGTGCGTTTTGCACACACTGCGGGCCGGCATGCAATTCTTTTATGTGAGCATCGTCTATAATAAGATAAGTAAGCGGATGTCGTTTAGGTAAAATCAATTGATGTTTTGACTCATACGGTAAAAATGATTTATGAATGCGTCCTCCGACGCGTAACAAACCGTCATTATCTACAATTGGCGAGAGACGCCGTAAGCGTAAGGAAGGTAATTTATTAGACGAAATCTGTTTAATGTCTTCCTCGAAAACCTTTCGTTGTGTAATCAATATGAGTCGATTTAATGCAAAGCGATATTCGGGTACAGTGACGTAATCTGGGAACGATTGTTTATGTTTTCTACATTTGTTGTAAAAACGAAATATTAATGCCGTGACGCGAACTAATTTGCCTAGCGACGAAAATCGCGTAATAAGACTGTCGTCGTCCGGGGTAGGAGGCGATGTGGACACACATGCGCAACTTTTGTTTACAGATTCGGTTTTATTGCGTTTTTCCTCCAGTGTGTTTACTACCGGGTTTTGTGTAGGCCAGGAGTCTCGACCTTGTTGGAGCCATGGGGGACCATGGAACCACAAGTCGCTTTGTACCAGTGCAGAGGGCAGGAGACTGCGTGACGCCGGGTCGGCGCTGTTATCAGCCGACGGGACGTGACGCCAGCAGCTCGCCGGGACACGGGACAATATCTCACTGGTGCGGTTAGAGACGAATGTTTTCCACTCGTGCGGGGGTGACTTGCGCCACGCTAGCACGATGGAATTGTCCGACCACGCGTATACCTGATCGGGGCGAATACGATCACCGTAAATGTGCATTACTCGTTCTATCAATTTTGATAGTATTACACATCCCATTAACTCTAATTTTGGGATCGTTAGACACACACGTAGAGGGGCTACGCGTGTCTTTCCCATAACCAGGTAGGTTTGGACCTTACCGTTTTTGTCCGTAAGACGTATGTAAACACATCCTGCATATGCAATTTGGGTTGCGTCTGAAAATCCGTGAATTTCGATTGACTCGTAATCATTTGTGTTAAAAATATGACGCGAAAACGATATCTGTGATAAGAGTGGTAGCTCGTTAATGAAATTTGTCCATGAGTTAACTATGTCGATAGGGGGTTCTGAGTCCCACGGAGCCTTAGCTAACCACAGTAATTGAATCAAATGTTTAGCGTATAAAGAGACGGGCGAGATGACCCCGATTGGATCGTATATTTTCGCAATTTCCGATAATATAGCCCGTTTCGTACAGACCTTAGAAGTACTTCGTACTTTGAAACTGAATGCATCGGATCCTGGATTCCATTGAAGTCCAAGGACCTTGACCCCTTGGTCACTATCCATTTCGGCGAAGTGAATATTTTCACGCCGCTCACCATGAACATCTGGCGGTCGCACTGCAGCGAGGATCGCTGGCGAGTTGCTTTGCCATTTTCGTAATTCGAAACCGGCTGTGGCACAAATACCTATCAGCTCCTGCTGCAGAGCGAGCGCTTCGGCTGTTGTATCTGCGCCGGTAACTACGTCGTCGACAAAAACGTCATTTAATAGTACTGGAGATGCAAGCGGAAAATGCTCAGCTTCGTCGTGAGCCAGTTGTTTCATCGTTCGCAAGGCTAAATAGGGGGCGCTGCTGACGCCGAAAGAGACTGTCCGAAGTCTGTAATCACGCAGAGGCTCCTCGGGCGACTGTCGCCAAAGGATGCGCTGAAAATCCCTATCGCTCTCACGAACAAGTATGTTACGATACATCTGTTTGATATCGGAGCAGAATGCAATTTTATGCATTCGAAATTTAAGTAGAACGTCAACGATGTCTAAGTGTAACTTAGGACCCGTCAACAGAATGTCGTTTAACGAGTGACCACTCGTCGAGCGACATCCAGCGTCATAGACAACTCTAGGAGGGAAGATGGCGCCACTGCCACGCTTAAGTTCGACTCCGTGTATTTTAATGTAAATAAAATAGCTAAACTGCGTTATTATTCGTAGGAACTGAATCATTCGACTAGTTTATGTGCAATTGTGTGTGTATAGTGAAAGCAAGTGTAAATAATCACTAACAAAAAAACTGTGGACAATATTAATTTGTGTGAGACCATTGACTATCACCGAATAATAAACCGACTCAAAAACAGTGTACAATTACGTGTTTGACAATTAAGTATCAACATCAAGCGAGTTTTTATCGATAACTAGTGAGAAAGTGCTACATAAACTGAACTAAGACATTAAATTCCGTTGTATCATTCAAAAGTAAACAAAGGACAGCTGATTTTTGATTGTCATTGTCACCTACTCAAGTGCGACACCTACCGTAACACTAGTGAACTACACTCTCTGTTGCAAGAAACATTGAGCGTCTACTTAAAGCGCCATCTGCCGGTACCGGCTTATAACTCATAGGCGGTTAGCGACTAAGCAGTTAAGCACTGACTTATTGCGCGCTGTTATCTCCATCTAGCGGCATAGCCGGAAACTCTTACGAAGCCTAAGACGCGAAGATACGAAGCTGCGCGCGCGCTTTCTGTGTGTACCTGTGTGCCTATCTCTCGGAAAAGTAGTAAGATGGCGCTAGTATGTCCTAAATGCCGCAACGACTTGCAAGATAAAGATACTCTTACATGCTTTAAATGCAAGCAAGTATACGATATAGAATGCGCAGGCAGATCTTCAAAATTATTCCAACTAATGACAACAGAACGTAAGCAATCATGGATTTGTCGACAATGTCGCCCCAGTACAAAGGTTCCAAACAAAGTTTTGTCAAAAAAACCTACTTTGACAAAGAAAAACGACGAGAATAACGTTAAAACAAACAACCCATCTGTGAAGAATCCATTATTCTCTCCTAGTACGTCCTCTGTCACGCACCCAACAGTCAGACCATATGACGAAAATATATTCCATAGTGCTAATAGTACTCCATCACAAAATAACATAACACACAGGATAAAAAAGCCAACGCAACAAGAAGAGCAAAGTTCTTTGCCTGGGGTTGAATCCGACACTTCTCAATCTTACGATTCCGACTATTCTAATGAACCTGAAATAAATTCACCAATGGAACCGAGTTTTCATAACAGAAGCCTGCCATATATCAAAAATAATACTGAAGAGACACTCAAAGAATATAAAATTAAATTAAATACCTTAGAACTAAGATTGGAAACGGCGGAGCTCGAAATTCAAAATTTAATATTGGAGAATGGAAGTCTGAAAAAAATTATACATGAAAACGACCAGACAATAAAAAAGCTTACTCATATATGCTCATCCACTTCCAAAAAAAATCAAAATAAATTACTTTCAAAATCCTTGAAGGTTTTAAAATTAGATCTTGATCAGTCACAGGAAAAAAGTGGCAAAGGAAGTTCAAGAACAGTTGATCCCTCAGCTGACCAGAACCAGGAGCTACATCAAAGGTCTCCAGGCCCAGCGCATCAACACGCGGAACCCCTCACCACCGCACCTCAGCAGGATACACGGCCTGCTGCTGCGGCTGCTATGGACAAGAAACCAATACAACTGTGTGTTCTAAGTAACGAAAAGAATAGCGGAATTTTGAAAGCCATGAATAATACTTTCGAACGTAATGTTAAATATTGTCATTATAACGCACCTAATATTAGTATTATAGAGTTACTGAGTAATTTGGAAAATAAATTGGAGAACTTCACTATGAATGATTATTGTATAATTTTTATTGGTGAAGAAGACTTAAGAGACAGTCAAAATAGCATTCAATTAGTAAATCATATACGTGAATCACTCTTGAAAATTACTCACACGAATAAAATTATTTGTCTGCCTACATATATTTGTGGGGCACTAATACACAACTACAAAGTTGAAATGTTTGGGAATCTATTGGCTATGGATATGCAGAGTAACAATTACGCTTATTTATTTGATACTAACCGTGACTTGACATTAGACATGTTTTCACATTACTCTGGTAAGTTAGCACAGTTTGGTGTAAGAGCTGCATTTTCAAGTCTCAAGCAATTCATGCAAGAAGTTGACGAATATCTTAATTATAATCCGGGGCAACAGACATTGACTTCGCCACCTCAACCGCAAGTTCAAAATAGTAGCATTGATATATGTACTGGGAATGATCTTTTTCGTGTCTAATAACATATTTGTTCTGCACCAAAACATTAATGGTCTGATAAGTAAGGCGGACTTACTCTCCGTCCATTTACACGAGTTAATGGATGTTGGAAAACGTGTAGACGTCCTTTGTATCACAGAACACAATATAAAAACAGGTGATGAAGCGCAACTGTCTATGCCTAACTTTAAATTGGCAAGTATTTTTTCACGAGAGCATAGAAATGGTGGATCATGTATCCTAATTAGAAATATATATAAATTTAAAACTTTGTGTGATATTGTAAACCTGTCTATTCCAAATTTGTTAGAATGTTCGGCAGTAGAAATAACGGACTTAAAAATTGTAATAATTTGTGTTTATAGAGTTCCTAAAAATAACAATACAACTATGAATATATTTTTCTATAGATTACAATTAATTTTGGACAAAATACGTAAGGATAATGACAAGAAAATTATTATATGTGGTGACTTCAATATTGATATGCTAAAAAGGACTAAATATTCGGCCAAATTTCAAAATTTATTTACTAGTTACAATCTTAGATTAGGCGTAACAGAGCCCACGCGGTTACAAAGCAATACATGTATTGATAATATAATACATAGTGTCCGGGGTGGCACAACCGAAGTCATAGACTTTGCCATGTCAGACCACACAGCGCAAATCATGAATTGCCCAGTCAAGAAAATTTGTCTGCTGTCTCACTGGTATATAAAAAGGAGAGACACATGTATGGAGAATATAGTTAAGTTTAATGACTGTCTACAAAGCCTGAATTTTAATTGCGTGTATATGGCAAATAACGCTAACGAAGCTTATAATGAATTTTTAGATCTGTTCAAACTGTTTTATGACTTGTGTTTTCCTTATATTAGATTAAAAATTACTTCAACAAAAAAACCAAAATGGATCTCCTCAGGAATAAAAAAATGCTGTGTTAAAAAGAGAGCTTTGCTTTGGAAATGTAGAGTATGTCCGAATGAAAATAATAAGAGGATTTTTAAGCAATATTCCAAGCGCTTGAGAAAAGTGATATCGCAGACAAAAAAGTCTCAAAATGATTATTACATAAAAAATTCGTCAAATAAATCTAAAGCGACTTGGAATATTATCAACAGTTCAAAAACCGTAACTCCTAAGGAGAATATATCCCATATACGTCACAAAGGCAAGTTGATAACAGACCCTCAATTAATAGCACAAGAATTTAATGATCATTTTGTGGATCAAGTGAAAATGATGACGAATTCTAATGATTTTAATAATGCTCTAACAAATAATAATTTACATCGACATAGCACATTGACATTTAATTCATCTCATTCCTTCTTTATGCAACCAACAAGTCCCCAGGAAATTTTAAATATTATATATTCCTTAAAAAATAGTAATAGTACTGGTTATGATACGATATACACCAAAATTATAAAAAAAGTGGCACATATAATAGCATTACCTATAAGTTATATTATTAATTTGTGCATAGAGCAAGGTGTCTTTCCTGAAAAGTTGAAAGTCGCTATTGTGCGACCACTTTTAAAAAAGGGGGATAAAGAAAATATGAACAACTACAGGCCGATCGCACTTCTTCCTATTTTTTCTAAAATTATTGAAAAAGTTATTTATAGTCGAATTAGTTTATATTTTGAATCCAATGATCTTTTTGTGAAAGAGCAGAAGGGCTTCCGCAAAAATAAGTCAATAAATATGGCTATTTTCGATTTATTACAAGTAATAGTGACTAATATGGACAAAAAACAACCAGTTTGTGCTCTATATATGGACTTAACTAAGGCTTTCGACCTAGTTGACCACAATATTTTAATGCAGAAGTTATATAGATATGGAATACGCGGAAACGTACACGATTTGCTAATGTCGTACTTAGATGGTAGGAAACAAATGGTCCAAATAGATTATATAAGCCTAAAAACGAGATGTGAGGTTACTCTTTCATCAAAATACAGAGAAATTAGTTGTGGCGTCCCGCAGGGAAGCGTATTAGGTCCATTATTATTCCTCATTTACATAAATGATCTGCCACAGGCTGTTGACTACCCAATGGTTCTCTTTGCCGATGACAGCACGGTTATATTGACTGGACAAGATCTGCAGACTTGCCAAACTAATATAAATAATGCATTGGAATTAATAATCAATTGGTTAAATCATAATAACTTACATATAAATTTAGACAAGACAAAAATTATGAATTTCTGCCGAAGGACGAATAACATGACTAACGATATAACTGTGACATATAATAATCATATAATAGAGGGAACTGATAATACGAAATTTTTAGGTTTAAATTTAGATAATAAGTTGACATGGTTTAACCAAATTGACAGTATTTGTAAGAAGTTAAATAGTTTCTCATATGCATTGTACAATTTAAACAAAATTGTAAGTCAGACTGAGGTACTCACGGCCTACCACGCATATGTAACAGCTACGTTGCGTTATGGTATCATGTTCTGGGGTAACTCAAACGATCGGGATTTGGTGTTTAAGGAACAAAAGAAGTGTTTGCGTTCTGCTTGTGGACTCAAGATGCTTGATTCATGCAAACCATATTTTATACAACTAAAAATTTTAACTTTGCCATGTTTATATATATTTGAGATTGCTTTGTATGTCAAGTTAAATATTAACCAATTTTATGTTTTTAATAGTGTACGGCAGCGACATAAAATCAATTGTCAGCAATCAAAAACAGCTCTGCGAGCAAAAAGTGTTTTTGGCATGGCACCAATATTGTATAATAAGCTACCTAAATTAATTAGAGAATCCGAAATGCCTAAATTTAGAGAATATTTATTGGACTTTTTGATACAAAATGCATTTTACTCAGTGAAAGAATATCTTGACTATATGCCACATCTTTATTAAATTTAGTGTAACATAGTGTAAGTTGACATTTTATTATTATTAGTCTTGCATGCTGAGTCGTAATTATAGGAAAAATACCATGTCTTAGTTAATTTTAGTCCATTATTATTGTTATTTTAAATTCTATAATATTTGCATGCCCACTAGCAGGCAGAATACACTGTACCTCGAAAATGTATTTGACATCCACTTGACTGTATTCTAGCAAATAAATTATGATTCTGATTCTGATTCTGATTCTGATTCTAGTACGAGTCGTCTCACTAGAAGTTTTGACCACCGCATGATGTGGTATGTAATAACTCGCGCCAGCGGGGGGGTTATCGTCCGCGAGCTCCATGTGGTTGAGATCCACGTACTCTTGGAGGCAAGCGTGATAATCCGCCTTTAGCTGGGGGTTACGTTCTAGACGGTATTCCAATTTATGGAATCGTGCTAGAGCAATTTGCCGAGATTCGCCGAGGGGCGGTGCGTCGGGCTTGAACGGCAGAGCGACTACGTATCGCCCTGTCTCATCGCGCGTATGCGTCTTTTGAAAAAAGGATTCGCATAGCTGCTCTTCGGGAGTGTAACTCCGTATCTCTGGAACTGACTCCAGCTCCCAAAACCTTTTTGTCGTTGTGGAGTGGAGACGCAACGCTAGCAGTAAAATTCAATTTACCGCATAGTAAATAACCGAACGAACTGCTTACTGCGGTGGGTGTTCCCGGTTCACCCCTGATAAGGCCGTCCAGCAAAATATCTGCGAGAATGTCCCCACCGAGTATCATGTCAACAGGTTGTGGTTTGTGAAACTCAGGGTCCGCTAATGTGAGTCCCTGCAAATGAGGCCAGTCAGCAAGCGGTGCTAGTGGTACACTAGGCATTTGACGGGTTAACTTCGAAAGGATAGTAGCCTCAATCGGAATAACTGGCTGTTGTTTGCCCTTAGGCGTAATTGAGCACAAAAATGTACCCCTTGGTTCAAGCGGTAAGTCGCTGATACCTACTAATGGCTCACTATAGCGACATCGCGGCAAATTCAATCGTTGCATACACTCTTCCGTTATAAGTGTCGCTTGTGACCCGCTGTCAAACATACAGCGAATAGTAGCCCTCTTACTTTCTTCGAAATAAATATCAATTAAGGCTGTTGACAATAAAACCGTGCGCGCGCGAATACCTAACATTTTTTCGTTCCGGACTCCGTTAACCGCGGAAGGGTTATGAACTATCCCGCTCGGGCCGCACTGCTCCGTAGGAGCGAGCGAAACGGCCGCTACTTCCGAAACTTCGCTTATGACGGGTAACGAGTTATTTGTTTCTAAATGAATCAATGTATGGTGTTTCTTATTACACTTTCGACATTTAAAATTCGACTTACAACTCCTCAAGTCGTGTCCAGGACACAGACAATTATAACAGACATTATTTGATTTCACAAATGTAAATCGATCTTGCGCGGATAAATCTAAAAACTGTAAACAACGAGCGAGACTATGTCCGCCTTTACACATTACGCAAGATCGGACCTTATTCGTATCTTCGTAAGATCGACTTTGGGCTGGAGCCGTAGTCGCAGCAAAAACCCGCTTGGGCGTGAATTGACCTATATTTGTATTTGTATGAGATTTACTATTTAAGGAATTGTTTTTAATGGATTGTGTATTAGAAATCGTAATTATCTGTTCCGCCGAAAGTTCGCGTTCTAAAAACGTAATTAATGTATTTACTTTAGGTATTTCGCCGGGGTTGGTTAAAGACCGTTCATATTCTTTTCTCGTGATAACGGGAATTTTACGTAATAATAAATTCAACAACATGAAGTCCCATTCTTTAACCGGAAAGTTCATAACGTCTAGTGCCATGATGTTTTCGTGATAAACATTCAATAGATTTCGCATGGAAACAGCTGATCGATTATAACAAGTTTCAATGTCAAACAATTTGTCCAGATGTTGTGATGCAATTATGCGTTTATTATCATATCTAGATTTTAGAATATCGAGCGCAACTGAATAGTTGTCCTCCGTTATGGGAATTGATTTAATCAAATTGTGTGGCTCGTTTTTAACTGAAAGAAGTAAGTATCTAAATTTCTCCGCATCCGTGTAGGCATTGTTGCTGTGAACTAGCGATTGAAATAAATCGAAAAATGCAGGCCAACCAGTGGGTTCGCCGTGGTATTCCGGGAGCGATAATTTTGGTAAATTACGACGATCATTGATAATCGTGTCATGGAGGGTAGGAACGCGACTCGCGCGCCGATTTTCAACATCTGACTGCTTTAAATTATTTAAATGCGTAATTATCGCGTAATACAAATCATTGAAATCGTTACGAATCTTAATGTTTGCTTCTTTATTGAAGTTTTGCGACTTAATTAAAGCTTTTTCGATCTTGGTTTGAATCTTAGTAAATTTTCGCTGATGTACCGTTAAATCGATTGTTCGGGACCGGAATTGTTCGATATTTGTCGCGGCGAATTGCAATGTTCTTTTTAATTCGTCGAGAATTAGATCGCGTTCAAAGATGTCTTGTGTAATACACGACGTATCAATCTCGGGATTGCCGTCACTTGGATTAGGAACCATTTTGCGTAACAAAGATGGCCGAAATGACAATGCGAAATTGAATTACGAATGTAACTAAAATGGGTACGTGTAATACCGCAAATAACAAGACAACACAACAAAGTGAAGAAAGACCCGGTTCGAACGGATCAAAAAATTATGTAGGGGCAGTAATTTGAGAGGCTCACTTACGTCGAATCCAGAGGCAATCCACGTGGTAGGTTTCGCTGGAGTTTTGGACGATCATCAGCGCTCAAACTGACACCCACATTTCACCATAGGCACAGGTTTAGGACTGTTTCACCAGTCGTGTTTTGAGTAAGTTTGTCGCGACGGATAATAGCAATATGTAATTATTTCAGCACCAAGCACGGCGGCGTTGCGTGCAGTTCCATCTCAACGGTACGAGAGTCATCTTGACTAGGTGGCGCTGCGAGCGCGTAGGAAGTGCTTTGAGATCCGGTACAAGCTTGCCATCTCAAAAATACTGATACAAGGAAAATGTATTCTTTACAAATTGTGTTGTCTTGTATGTAAGAAAAATACCCATTAAAAATAATATGAAAATTAAGAAAGTAAAATGAACTAATCTGTTCCGCGACGGAACAAATATGTATGCAAAAAAATCTCACTGAAGTTTACTAGCTTAATAAATAAATTCGATTTCTTCAAATTCATAATTGATTTCATTTTTAGTGGAATTAAAGCCTTAGGTCAAACTCACACCGACTATGGTAGCACTATTGTGGCTATAGCCACACATGTACCTAATACATTATGCTCCTTGCTAAGATTTTTAGGGTTCCGTACCGAAAGGGTAAAAACGGGACCCTATTACTGAGGCTTCGCTGTCCGTCCGTCCGTCCGTCCGTCCCTCCGTCCGTCTGTCACTAGGCTGTATCTCAAGAACGGTGATAGCTAGACAGTTGAAATTTTCACAGATGATGTATTTCTGTTGCCGCTATAACAACAAATACTAAAAATAAAATAAAAATTTTAGGGGACTCCCATACACCAAAGGGATTGGTTGCGTTAACTTTGCACCTCATTTGTATGGAGCGCTATACATACCAGGTGCAAACTTAACTTAACCACTTAATGATGGAAAGTGTTTGTACGGAACCCTCGGTGCGCGAGTCCAACTCGCACTTGGCCGTTTTTTTGGTATGTTATCTATTTAAGAGTTAGTGAGTTTGAATTATTTATTATTTTATACACCACAGATTTTGATTGCTCTGCTGATACGCACAGGCGTTCATGTTGTAAGTAGTCCAAAAAATTATTATACGCGAAACTTTTTGATCTGTAACGCTGCAGAGTTGATTTTAAGTTAAATGTAGGTAGCAATTAGGTAGCAAATTTTGGTTAGTAAATAACATGAAAATTGTGCGTCCTTCGCTAAATATGAACGTTGTCCAAACATCCTGACGTCAGAATGACTGGTCAAAAAAAAAAAGAGATATCTTTTATTATACTGAGCTCTGAGGTAGCAATTATTTGGTTAATGGTAGCAAATACTAGCAAATAGGTAGCAATTTTTACGTAAGCAATCAATGCTGAATTCAACAGTCAACCAAACATTCTGACGCACACCGAAGAATCAGTAGTATAATATTTAAAAACCTCAGTCCATGACTATCGGGATAGGTAAATATGGCGAATTCAGCTCATGCAATCTCAGTGCACACTCACAGATTTTATACATACATTTGAAATGAGAGTCGAGAATAGTCCGGCCAATCCCGCAGGAATAAAATCAATGTAGAGAATGTGATACTCATATACGATTCATATACATATCTCTTAATTTTTTTTAATGATCGATATTGGTGGGCTGCAAAAAACGGAACGGAATACTAAAGAATTGAATTTTAACAACTATTTTTATTCTACTTATAACAACAATAATAAAAAATATTTTTAAATAAACACAGCACGTATCTTCAGCCAGTCAGTACCTAGGTGAAAAGCTCGATTCCGTTGATTTGAATGTACAATTGAGATTATTGTTACACAAATTTAATAAGGATTTATGTTTTTCCTCATAAATAATTAGAAGGTAGAAGGAATTAAAATAAGGTACCTTATATGCAACGAGTAAGTCGAAACGTCGTATGGGTGGCTCCATACCACGTTCCGGCTTACTCGTTGTCCGTTGTTGTTCTGTAATTACTTTAGGACAATTTTGGTCATTTGGGATTAAAAATGAATGTAAGAGAATCATGCTGATTCAAAGCACTAGATAGGGCATGTAGACATTTTGAGAACACCCTTTCCAACTAGACGACACCCTTACGTAATTACCCCTATCCCTAGTTTTCCAAGGAAGACAATGAATATTTTCCGCACCTAACTCAAGAACTTAAGCACTCACGAAGTCTATATATTTTATATAGATTATAGACTGTAAACCTTTTAACGGCAATCCTGATGTATAGCCAAGTGGTTAGCAAATTGGCTAAAATATCGTATTCAAACATTTGATTAGGTACTTCGTACTTTCAACTTTTCCAGCTTTTATCTGGTCTACGTATTTTGAAATGAAAGGGGCGGGCGCAGGCCGTGCATACTAAGATGGTGCTCTTAGTGGCAATGCTTATACATCCTAGCTGCTATGAGAGCACTATAAATTGGTAGCGTTTTAGAACTCCTACATAATAGATAGTACTGTTTCTTATTTCAGTAAAAAACTGTGGTCATAATGAAATACCTATATGACATTAGGGGGAATGTACCTTCAGCTGTGGGAGGAAAAAGGCATAACCATATTTATATCTCATTTTTGCTTCAGCATAGTCAATAAATTGTTAAAATCTGTTCAGCCGGTTTGGCAAGGTTAGTTTTGGGGACAAGTACAGGATAGTATACAGTATTAAAAGTCTTTTCCTAGTGCCTCATGAATCATGAGCTAGATGATTCATCTGATTTTGATGATATATATAAGAAGAAAATTGGAAGTCGCGATACTTCTAGTTCGCAGTTTAGAACGGTAGACGACGTTGTTCTGGCCATGGCCGGAGGATAAGGCGATCGGAATAATCACATTAATTATATTATAAGGGCGAAAGTTTGTGAATGTGTCTGTGTGTATGTTTGCGTATGTCTGTGTATGTCTTCACGCTCAAACATCTGGACCAATTTTGATAAATTTTGGTATGAAGGTAGCTGACACCCTAGATTAACACATAGGCTACTTTTCATCCCGAAAAAATGTAGTCTTCCCGTGGGATAAGCGGGAAACCCCGCGCGGCGCAGCTAGTGTCCAGATAAATAAGATTCTAAGCTGGTTGAATATACATAGTCTGTAGATACTATTATTCAGTTCACGATTTTCCGCATGAGAATGTAATACTTGTGCTGTAAAAATGTAATATGCTTTGCTTGCCTTGGGTAACCATATTTTTGGGAGATAAACATTGTTTTTTTTTGTTAGCCTATAGGAGAGTCCCACTGCTGGGCAAACCCTCTTCCTTTAATTTCCACAGGACACTCTCTGACGCTTCCTCTGACAAGTTGCTGAGGAATGCGTCTATGTTATCACGCCATCTCTGTCTGGACCGGCCCGTCTACGTCGCCCATTTTGGGGAGCCCACTTGGCTATGCTGGTCCATCTTTCCGGGTTCATACCGGGTTCATGAGCTTGGCTGTTTTATTACCTACGTCAACTATGCAGGTTCTGAAGCGCGGTGTGGTGTTTCAAACGCGATATATCCTTTTTTCTACTCCAGTACTTTTTTCTGTCATTTATATAGTTACTAACTCTAATATAAAGACATAAATTATGAAAGTCTATAAATGTCTATACTCTACTGCCCAAAAAAACACTGCTAAACGGTGTTATAATGTCGCCAAAAAAGCATCACTTAGTACCACAGATTAGAAGATAAACAGCTACATTCACACAATTTGCAATTAAAAAAAAACTTATTGTACTAAGGCATTGCTGCCAACTTAAAAAAAAAGTTTTATCTTCAGTGCATGGATGTTTAGTATAGTGAACTTTTTTTTTTGTTGATTCCGAGCGGGAACGTCATTATTTTCTTTGTTGTTTATATGCATTTTATTTATGAAATTTATTTATTTATACAAATTAGTTGCACAGCATTACAGTAATTAAACTAATATAAGGCACTGTGAACTACAAAATCATACATAAAATAAACTTAAATCTGGTAAATGTCGAGTCTTAGAAATAGTATTTTATGCAACCGTTGTATAAGAGGGGGCAAAAAACGCGAGTGGCATGGGTTACGATGTGAGCGTAGCGAACATCGTAAGAAAGATGCCACGAGCGTTTTATAAGATTTTTTTCTGAAATAATGACCCCTATCCATAGAAAACTTATTTTCAATACAAATCTAGTATTTTAAAATAATATAAGGTACTTGCGCCAAAGATGGTCCGGTTCCTACGTTCGACGGTTATATCTATAAAATTTTGAAGTGGGCTATCTTTGGAACTGGGCCATCTTTGGCGCAAGTACATACCTTAGACATGAAATTTGACTCTAATTTTATTTTATCTCTAATTCTCCATTCAAAATCGAGTTTGAATGCCTATAAAGAAAGAAAGGCAAAACCACAGATACCTCAGTGTTTATTATAAGGGTAAGCATAACATTTGTTTCTTGTCCATTTATTGACGGTGAAACTCTCCTAAGCCCCCAATTACACTAGCGACTAGTAGGTGTTTTAATCGACAAGCGGCGGACCCTAATAAATCCACTCGGACCGCTCTTCATTAATTTGCCTCCTGTCAAGTCCGAATCTGAAATTGTTGATGTTTTGCCCATGTTTGTGGCACAATTTATTGGACCAATAATTTGTGGGCCCAAAGTTGAGCGAGCTATGATTTATCGAAGCCGTACGAGATTAGGTGTGCGTAATATATGATGGGGTTCCGTTGAGTGGTTTTTTGTCTAGGTCACGGCCGAGTGGAAGGAAAAAGAATTTAAAAAATATGATATAACAAAGTAAACATTTAACATGTATTAGCTTCTAGCCGTGACTCCGTCCGCGTGTACTCCTTAATTGCCGTTATTACCTGGTTGAGTAATAATAAACCTATACTAACATTTTTACAAACTGTTTTTGTAGAATTTACTGTAATTATTAGAAACGATCAAGTAACATTTAAAAATATCAATGTAATGTTGTCTAATGTTATTATTAGTACATTACATACCTAAGGTGAATGTCCCAGATCGCAGGTGTTTGTGTACATATAAATATACGATCTGAGGCTTTACTTACCGCCCCTGGTTTATCTAAAGTTTTACGTCATGCCTTGACCAGGAAATGAGATTTTCTCCCCGTGTACCATGCATTAAATCTCACTTACGGCCTAGGGTGACGTAAAATACGTTACATCATTATTTGAACCGACTATTTCAAGGGACAACGTGTAACAATAAACCGACTCGATAAAATCTGGGAGCGAGTCCTAATAGTGCGTGCGGCCATTACTAGTATTGCTTACAATTTTGCTTAGGTGCTTTCAGATAATTTAAAAGGGCTCGCTCATGAAATGGGCAGTATATCGAAAAGCCATTGAAGTAATTTGAGGCGAACCAAAACGACATTGTCGCTAAGCGATTCAATCCTGCACGACCGCGTCGAGACCTACACGACGATTTCAGTTTAAGCGATTTTATGTGACTGCTTATCACACCGACCAGTTCGCTAACTCGATGGGGCTTTATCATTGGCGTATATAGGGGGGTGGCCGGGTGGGCCGTGCCCACCCCAGTATGGTCTAGTGCCCACTCTAGGATTTTGGGTTACCCATTTATCTCAAAAGCCATGGCCAGGCCCCGGCCAGGCCCCCCACAGGCTCCGTCTGGAAAATAGTCTTAGTTACGCCAATGGGCTTTATGATATCTTTGTCACGGTATTATATCGGGAATATCCTTACCCATTTTTACTACATCCAGCTGCATTGAGTGACATGAAAAGTTACAATTTTGAAGGAGATTTGGTACCTATAACTAGGTTAAAATATTAAGTATTATCCAATTGTAATCATTAAAAAATATTAAGTATTATCTGGTTATTTCTGTCGTAAAATAACGATTTACATTTTCTAAGAGTATGTTTAGTTCCTTCAAAGCAACTGCATATTCGAGATAACGACTAAGACCACTGCGTCTCTGTCGCAGCAGCAAATTTGCGTATTTGGGTCCAAATTGTTTTTTAAGTTACAACGACTGTAAAAGAGTTTGTAAATTCATCACACGCATTTATAATATAACTAAGCATTGTTTGTTTAGTATCATTCTGTTACGCCACGGTGTGATACCATTTATTTACCAATATATACGACGGCAGGGAACTGGCTAACCTACGACAACGCTAATACGACACTAAGCATCAATGTATTATTATTTTTTATTAGACGTTACTTCTAGTTTTTTGCTACGAAAAATTTACAAGATGCAATTTAAATGTAAATGGACCATATCTTTAGAATTGACATAAAGTGGTGACATTTAGAATATTATAAATAATGACACAAAGGTAAATTAAGGAAGAAAAATTGAATGCGATCTTCTACAATCTAAGCAGGATTTGAACCTGCGACCTCTGCGTTTCCGGCGCATTGCTCTTCCAACTGACCCCATTGCTTTGCAGCAAGTGTGAAGACTGCTAGAGAGATGGCTCTAGCAGTCTTCACAATGGGGATTGGGGATCGTGCGTGTAAAGCGCACATCCTAGGGTATGGCTAATGCGCATAAGCATTTCAAACATATATGACGCAGAGGGCGCTCCAGTAGCGTAACGAATTATGGGATGAAAGATTTGGTGTGATTGACGTAGCGATCTGATAGCTCAGTTGGAAGAGCAATGCGCCGGAAACGCAGAGGTCGCAGGTTCAAATCCTGCTTAGATTGTAGTAGATCGCATTCAATTTTTCTTCCTTAATTTACCTTTGTGTCATTATTTATAAAAATAAAAATGTGGTATTTCCACATAAAAATATGAATCGATAAAAAGATTCTATACAAATATTTAGAATATTATGTTAATATTTGTGTGTGATTGTCCCATAATATTTATTTATTTATTTATTTATTTAAACCCTGCATTGAACACTAGAACATAAATATTGGTTCGGCACGGTGTGATAGGCGCCATTTTACCAGCGTTCCGGCGGACGATGGCAGCGCGGGAATCGGCCGATGTACGACGCTAATACGACACTAAGCATCAATGTATTACGTGGATATGCCGTGTACCAGTTGTTATGTACTCGTCCTGTATAAAAATTGGTTGTCTGTAAAGTCGGTTTACGGACGATAATTTTATGTGATAGCGCATGTCGGCCGATGGATTGGAAGAGAGATAGATGAGTCACAAGCCGAACGCTTAGGCCGATTGTTCCTCTCTATCGCTTGTTCCGCGCTCTCGCTTGTTCCGCGCTCTCGCTTGCATGTTCGGATCAGGCGGAACGTGACAATGAGTCATGCTTTTTCGTGCAGGCCATATATACAATGTGAAAAAAATTATGGGCCATGCAGGGAAACTGTTATCTTTATGTTAACTCATTTTACTTAAGGGAAATATTCTTTTATTTAATACTAGCGACCCACCCCGGCTTCGCACGGGTGCAATGCTGATAAATTATGCATGTATTTATATATATAAACCTTTCTCTTGTATCACCCTATCTAACAAAATCGCATTAAAATCCGTTGCGTATTTTTAAAGATCTAAGCATACATAGGGACAGACAGACGAAAGAAGCAACATTAAAAATATTATGTGTTAATTAAGAGTAGCCTCTAAATAGCCTCTTCACTTCACAAAATGTTAGGTAAGTTAAATATTTTTACAATATTTGTACCAACATTTCAGTAATTAATATTTCTGAGAATACGAGAGGCCAATAGGTAATAAACACTTCGTCATTAATGAAAGAGAACAATATCTATGATATATTTCGTATATTGGGAGTTCCGGGGAAACACAATATAGGTATAATACGTAGAATTTGATTATACCACGGTTCATCGATGTTGGCATACGGGTGACACTTGGCATACGGGTGAATAAAACATTGGACATCATTTATTTGTAAGTAAGACCCTTTTAGTATGACTCTAGCGATGAAGCACATGTCTACAATTGTTTTTAGGTTTTAGTACCTAAAGGGTAAAAAACGGGACCCTATAAGAACATAATAAATATTTAAGAGGTCTCCCATACAACAAACGTGATAGGTTGCGTTAATTATCTACATGGCACCATACATACCAGGTGCAAACTTAACCTGGCCAGTTAAGATGGGATAAGTGTTTTTACGGAATCCTCGGTGCGCAAGTCCGACTCGCACTTGGTCGGTTTTTTAAATACTCACAAACGACCTTACCACAGCAGACACTAATTTAAACCAATAACTACAGAACTTACGTGTTTTGCGGTGCTGTGCCCTGTGACGCACCACGGTGCCGTGTAGGTACGATGCACCTTTGTTACATTGTAATTATTTTATTAAAAATAACAAAATTGCATCTTTTGCTGAGTGGAAGAAGAAGAAGAGGTGTAAGTTGGCCGCAATTGGTGCTGGTGCTGGCTGGTGGACAAAACGAAAATTTAGCCCAATAACAATTTTTAGCCGAAAACGAAAATCATGAAAATTCGGTCAGTCACAAATTTTGAAGAATGATAAGTACCTACAGGATGTTTTTTACGAAAGTAAGTGGTAGGTCGTTAATATGGAAAAATGAAGAGCTGATTTGGTGATGGAGTCGGATTTCGGAACACTAAACAATCAGCATTGCGTTCGCACTGCAAGTGAATATAGGAGGAAAGAAGTGGCTTAAATCTAGTTCAATTCAGCTGTTTTTTTTATCTCTTTCCTCCTATATATATACTATATACTTAGGTTAAGGTAGGCCGTCTTACAATAAATGTCTTCCTTCACAGTAAGCTCGTTACGTCAAAGTGCTAAACAAGTAGGAAATATAGTTCAACGTACAATAAAGTACGTGAAGTTAGGGTACATTTTCATAAAGGCGCCCGGGTGCTATTCAACAATCGTGGTGAGCTCGTCCGTAATAGGACCTCTATTTTACATACAATAAAGTACTCTAGATAAATGGGCATTTAAGAACAAAAAAGTATTTCGAGAGACGTACGATGATTAGGAATTTGTTTTGCACGATATAATCAAAGTACAAATGGTGGGCTTAATGCTATGTCATTTTCTACTAGTCAACCATGGAGCTAAACGGAGACTACCATTTGGTGCAAATTAATTAAGTAGCGATAGGTATAATAAAATAATATGTAAGTACACCAACATGACGACGCAATTTAATCAGAGCTTTTACTGAAAATGTGTTGACGTTTCGGGAATTTAGGGATCCCACTTCTGCTATGTTGTTATTGTTACCGTGTTCAATAACGGCTAAATCCGAAAATCAACATTTCGATTTTTAATTTTTTCAGGTTTATTCGATTTTTCCTTTCCTCAAGAAAAAAGACAGAGCGCTTCGTGTGCCTCTTCCTGAAAATAAAAACTTGAATTTTCAGCACCTTCTCGGTTGTATGTTGACTCACGCAGTGCAGTTTTGTTACCCTATTCGCAGAGAACAGAGTTACTTCAGTCAGAGTCCCTTATTTCAGAGACGAACTCTTCACTAAATTTCTGAATACGAGGGTAGATATTGCACTTTACGTACCCGTACTGTCAGCCGTGACGTTATCTAAGTGCACAGAAGAGCTGCGGCCAAGTCGTTTCGGACATAAACTGGTCCGATTTACTGTGGTCATTATTATCACGGACGCTGCCTAAATTAATGTAGGTATTTTTAGAACTTGAATATTTAAATTCAACTAGTTCATTTTGTCAAGCTGTTTTTGCGTAGATCAACATAAGGAGCGTGTTCTTCCGTATTTGTACCCACCGGTCGAATAAAGACTGATTGGATGAGTAGAAGAATAAAATAATCCAAAAATAAAATATTGGAATCAGTCGTTAGAATTTTCCTAATTTATCGCGTCAATCGGTACCGCTAAGCGAAATGGTGCGAATTAATATGCCTCAATCTACGCGGTAATGGCGGACCTCCTTCGCCGTGAAAAATGGAATCACAGCATTCAACCATTTGTCATTCTAATGCTTTCGTATTCGTAACCACGGTGACATTGAGGAGAGATTCATATTTTAAAATATGTAAGTAGCTTGTATATCGGGTATAGGTATTCAATATGTATAGCTATTGTAATACTAGCGTTTTGCTCGCACGCATCATATATTTGGGAGGGAAAATAAATATCTTCAATTATATATCGAAAATATAATTATGTATAAATAATGTAAATAGAAGAAAAGGGCTTATTTCGACATTGGTATCAACCAGTGTCATTGATTCTAGACCGTGTTTTGGCCAAAATAATTCATTATTTGCTATTAGACGGGCCCTCGTTGATATTAGCCGGTTGACGTTGAAAGGGTGACAAGGGAAGAAGAGAACGTCTTTAAAATTGGCATGCCTTAAAAATTTGTCATCAGAAACGTGGAATTCAATCGTTTTCTCAATGGGGAATCAATGTAGTTTAAAAAAAAATATTGATTTTTTGTTATAAAAGTAATAAAAAGATAAAAATGGTTTTTGTCGCTTTGTACGCAAAACCCAAGTTTTAATTTTTTCGACTTCGCAGGGGTGCTGTCGTGCTGTGTCTGTCGGGTGATAGCTATTTATAAATTATATGAACAATAAAAGTAGCTTACTAATTTCAATATTTATATTATCTTGGAGCACTACATTGCCCCACGCGGATTGCGTACAATGCTAGTTTGTACGCAATCCGCACGCGTAATCCGTACAAGGCAAAAAAAAACATTTTCATATTTCTTATTATTTTTAAGTACAGAAAAATCTGTAACCTTTTTATAGGAATGTCGGAGGGTAATTCCTAAATAATTATTAGAAAAAATCTCAATTTTTTTGAAAAAATTCTTTCATTCCCCATTAAAGCCGAACCCTTCGAGGAAAATTATATTAAATATTAATTATGTTTGTTGTTGAGCCAAAGTTTTACAAGTGTCTGTTTATTGGAAATTTGTACGCCTAACGTCTGACCCACATTTCCACGAAGACAAGATCCAGTTTAAGTCTAGGAGACATCCTGAGATCTTAACATAACGACTTCCATGTATTCTTGTCTAGAAACAAGATTATAGTATACCTATTAGGTACAGTCAAGGAAATTAAAACACGTGACTTTTTCGCTCTTGTCGCAATGACCATAAGGGTCAAAAGGTACGCGTTTCAGATTCCATTACTGTACGAGGAAAAATATTGAAACTGCTCATTTCAGTTTCAATATGGTTATGTCAAGTTACCACATGGTAGAACCTTAGTTCACGCCTAATAAGAAAATTAAAAAATAATACCATTTTATTCAAGTCACGTTAGTATAAGGTTTAAGGATCTTATATTTTTATTTTATATATATCCTTATCTATCCTTAGATCGCATTAATCTTAAAACTTATTTGTTTTGATTATGATAGATCTTTGCCGCTACTGTAATTCTGTAAATAAGAAATTTTGATACACGCTATAGACACTACAATTCTATTTTAACTGAATTCCCAAACCTATTCTCATGAAAGTTGTAACTGGAATGGTTTTCCAGACATGTTTGTTGAGGTCGCCAAAGGCATTGCGATTTTCTGGAATATTCGTAGAATAAGTTACCGTTCTGTCCCGACCCATCACTTCACCTACCTACGTCAAAAAAATATTTGGGGCTCATTTCGATATTTCTAGTGATATCTGATCGAAGTATGACAACTACTGTGAATAAATGATTTTTGATATGAATATGAAAATAAACCCATTAATGAATAATTTTATCTATCTAGTGGCTTTGTGAGCGGCAGACCTCTCATTTTTTATTTACTTTTGAAACCCTCCCTATGCTAATTTGTAGAAAAATATATAATTATAGAATCCGCCAACAGAATTTCACGAGAACCGGTGGATAAATGCGAAATGTACTTAGGCCAGAACCGCCTCCGCCGCCGACATCCGCACATCCGGACTTAAGAATTGTGTTATACGAAATAATATTAGGCCAAACTGAAACGGAGTATATTTAGCCGCTTTGCTCGCTCGGTCAATCAATAAATACAAAAAAATGGGAAATTATCGTTTTTTGTGTCCAACAGCTCCAACTATTATTACGCAAAGAAGCGAAACAATAGACAGCTTGAACGTTTACCTATTTGATGAACACTCGAGGAAATCCTGAGTGAGAATTGTAAAGCAAATAAAAAGCGATTATTTTTGCTCTTTAAGTTGGCATCCGCCACAGCCTCAAGGGCAGAGCGTCGGCAATCTTCAATTTGTCAGATTTATCTCGCACCAGTCTTTAGTCGACTCAGCTGTCTGGGTCTGCCGCAGATAAGCGTTATATTATGATGTCGGGCTTTCCTTAAACCGGTACTGGGTATCAGATACTTGGCAATTTGCAAATGTGCCTTATCATACACACATATATTTACTCACGCCTGTATCAATGCAAGATTCTACAGTCCTTACACACTTCTTTCGTTTCGCTCACATCCATGAACCTCTTTATACACGCTTCTCGGTTGAGGGTTACTCCTCACCTGACCTTGCAGAATGTGCGTTTTCACTATTTATTTAGAATTCATTTATTTATTATTTAGGTATTTATTTATTTATTTATTGAAAAACAGGTTACATAACATTACAGTTTACACCAATGCGTCATGAACCGAACAATGTTTATTTTGACGGCGAAACGGCGTGGCCCCGTTGTTCCGATATCTCGGGTGCACATTACAAATAAGTATAAATGGCGGACAATGCCATCAGTCAACCACAAGGCCAAACTGAGACATTATTGGTGCGGGAAGGGTGTACAACAAAAAACGTGTTTGCACACGATGCAAATATCGAAACAAAATATATTAATACCATTGAGACTATCACTCACAAACTTACACTTGTCAATGGAATCTAAGCTGGAAGTTCTAATTACGCAGTGCGATATGGAAAATTTATTCTCAATACAGTTTCCGAATTCTAGTTGGATGTTAAGGGCAAAGTCTACATTGCTTTGATGCGACACTGTACCCAAAAGATGCTATTTTAATATTTAAGACAACATAAGTAAACCTAGAACACAACTGCGGCACCCCAATCGGTTTAAACAAAAGCGATCTTCATTTCGCCAGGTATCTGTACATCTGGACTATCTGCAGTGACCACCAAACTACACCCTGTTTCGACCAAACAGCAACAGACCTTTTTCCCAAAGCGGTAAGAACTCCCATCACATCATATATAAGTTGGCAGCCCAGCAGACAACTCAGCTGTCTGGGGGGTGGCCTCTGATAAGCGTAATATTATGCTATGGGGCTACTGAATTTCCCACATCATAAAATTGGACCCGCCAACGCCATAAAACCGATCATTTACTTTTACGACATCGATCCCTACGTAATAATTGTGTCGCTATAATTTTTTGGAATTCCAATACTACAGTGGTGTGGTCGATATTATTTACGAGGGCATGGAACTTGGGTTGTGCCACGGGTAGGGTAGGTTATGTAAATTGGTCTCGTGACAGAAGTGTGTGTCCGTGTGATATCAATGTACTTTTACAGATGGGGCGAATTTTCGAGAAATTTTGTCCGTGTGGTTTAATGACATTGTTGTCTCGCGATTATTACCACAACGAGAGAAAAAGTCGCTATAAGTATGATCATATTAGAGTGCGGTCATTCTTTCGGATTCATAAAAAAACATTTCTATTTTAACAAGAGCAGACTGAGATGACAATAAGAGCCGAAGCAGACGGACAGCATTTCCACTGCAATCTGGTTGCAAATTTTCAGTTCGAGGGTTGTCCATCGTCAATAAAATCATAGTCCACTCAGACCAAGCTAGCCGCAAGCGGACAGAGCATTTGGTTTGCAGTTACGCCAACTGCATCAAAACTGAAATTTCAAATACTGGCCGTCTTTTTCGGCCCAAATGAAAGTAATAACCTAAATTCTGAATTTAACCCTTCGTCTGTGTCCGATAAGGATCCTGACTACATTTATTAAGGCCGTCTTTTTGTATTTTTTACGCATATATTTTTGTACTCATTGCAGCTCACATGAGGCTTGAACACAAGATTTTTTTTAATCTCACATAGGAACGAAAGGTTAAAAAACCCCCGATACAAGTAGCTGATCACCATGAGGCCCTCATTAAATGAGTGGGATAAAAATGCTACTAAACCTAAACAACAAGAAAATGTGGCAATCAAAGCTGTCCTAGAAACAGTTTTTTTTTTTATACTACGACGGTGGCAAACAAGCATGCGGCCCGCCTGATGTTAAGCAGTTACCGCCGCCTATGAACGCTTGCAACGCCAGGTTCTTAAAGGGTCGGCAACGCGCGCGTTGCCGACCCTTTAAGAACCTATTTACTCCCCTCTTGAAGAACTGCATACTGTAGCCCCCGGGGAAAACCTCGGCAGGGAGCTCATTCCACATGCGAAGCGTTCGCGGTAGGAAGTTCCTCTGGGACCGGACAGTTCTCGACCATTTAGGCTCTAGCATGTGAGGATGAACACCCTGCCGATGGCGAGCAGTGCGGTGGTAGAAGGTAGCCGTGGGCATCATGTCAAACAATTCCTCAGAACACATCCCATTATAAAGACGGTAGAATACACACAAGGAGGCAAAGTCTCTCCTCAGACTTAAAGGCTCGATTCCGTCTGTGAGTTTAGGATTGTCAACAATTCGCACAGCACGTCTTTGTACCGAGTCAAAAGGGCTAAGCTGGTATGCGGGGGCTCCTGCCCAGAGGTGACTACAGTACTCCATGTGGGGTCGGACTTGCGCTTTGTACAGCAGTAGCCTTTGACCAGGAGTGAAGTACCGCTTCGCTCTGTGCAGTACACCAAGCTTTTTAGATGCCAGCTTTGCCTTATCCTCTAAATGACTTCGGAACTGAACGTCACTGGTGATGTCAACCCCAAGGATCCCAATACTCTTTGAGATGTTAAGGGATGTGGTCTGGAATTGCGGGGCCACAGTAAACGGAGTTTTCTTAGCGGTGAACGCGCAAACTTGTGTCTTAGAGGGGTTAAACCGGACCAAGTTATCCCGCCCCCAATCGGAGACTCTAGATAGAGTACTCTCAATTTTAGACACAAGTTGCTCGCGGTTTTCTTCCACAACGGAAAGAGGGATGTTAGCACGGCCTGTGTAGAATGCATCCCCAGTGCTGTCGTCCGCATAGCAATGAATGTCACCAACAGATAACATATCATTGATATGAATCAGAAACAGCGTTGGAGATAGCACTGAGCCTTGTGGGACGCCAGCATTTATAACCATGTGTTTAGAGCAGCTGCCGTCAACTACGGCTTTTATGCTTCTATTGGTTAAAAAGCTGGCGATCCATTTGCACAAGCCCTCGGGTAGTCCGTAAGATGGCAGCTTCGACAGAAGACCACGGTGCCAGACCCGATCGAATGCCTTGGCTTGTCTAGGCTAACTGCCAAAGCCTCACCTTGACTCTCAATAGCTGATGCCCATCGGTGTGTAAGATACACTAGAAGATCACCAGTGCAGCGACCGTGGCGAAAGCCGTATTGATGGTACAGTTGCAGGTATTTTACCAAACATAGCTAAGAACCATCTCAACAGACAAGGCTATCCGTTTGGGAGCTACGATGCCATAGACAGATACACCTTTTAAACCTATAACGGTAACCGTTAAAGAGTGCTCAGTGTTAGTTTTGTTCGGGCAAAATTCACACGCGTTCGAAGAACGATTCTTTGCACTTTGGTGGCGCAAACCAAAAATCTAATAGATACATTGCGGTAAACACTCTTCGCATTTTTAATATAAGTTGACTCATTATTGTTATGTTACAAAACGGGACATTATCGCGTTTAGGTGTTTATTTGAATTACCGCATTTACAGTCTGACCAAAAAGAGTAGAAATTAAAAAGTGGCAATACTGTAGTGTCGTCTCCGTTTTCTTAGGTTGATTAGAAAGCGATGACAGTACAGTATTGCCACTTTTTAATTTCTACTCTTTTAGGTCAGACTGTAAACACCTACTGTGTTTATTTTAATTTCGACATGTCGGATAATGTGTGAAAATCTTTTATGTTTAAATTGACTACTAGTTAAAAGTAAGGCACGATCGCCTACTGAGATATAATCAGCGTATCTGTCATTACGAAATTTAGACGGATGTGATATTACTTTTTCACTTCTCATGCTCTTAAAATGTTACTTTAGTCTCTGCATATCGGGACTAAAGCTCCTTATTAATCTCTAGGGACTAAAGTAAAATTGTTTTAATTTACTTTGGAAACCCCTAAACAGCCAATCACGATGTTTGTCAATGAAGGTTTATAGTCATTTTCATTGATAGGTATACAAACTTTGTGGTGCGTGAAAATAACCTCAAAATTACAACTGCTTAAAAATATAAAAATAAAAGATTTTATTTCATGAAACACGATTAATTATTACGAATACGAATGTATTTATTAAAGATGAATTAATTTAATCATGCATGGTCCTTAAGTCCATATTAGTATTTAATAAAATCGTTTTCAAGTTTGAATCTGTTGGCTAAGTATGCAAGCATTTAAAGCGTCACTTTACAAAAAAAAAACGTTTTTTTTATTTTGAATGAGTATGTGTCCATTACTCGTATTAAGCTTGAATTGTTACCAATTAGACCAATTATTGTGTCACTTTATAAATTACGGACAAAATATGTAATCATCATCTTCCAGTGAAGAAGAATTAAAGCTGAAGGCTATATAAAGGAGTCAATCCAAAATAAATACAATATTTTTAACTAATTGAGGCGTTTGTTGTTTAAAAAAAGATTCACGTTCACTTAAACGATTTAATTAAACCAAAAATACAGTTATTTTACAAAGAAATAAGATCAATTCAAATATAAAAAGAAAGCTATATTGGTAACGATGGCTTAGACGTCTATCTGATCCGAGAGTCGTTGCAAAAGTGGCGTCAAGAATGGCTCGCAGGTCACGACGAATGAGGGCATCCCCTCTACCCCCACTCTCTGCCAACGTCAGGCCACCCAGCACGTGGTATCGGTCAGGTGACGTCAATTTTCTGGTAATACGGCCTCTCCTGACAGCTGGACGTCCGCGTCCACGACATCGGCAGAATCAGCATCACCGGGTTGATACAATGGGGCCCCTGTGGTTGGTCGATGGAGCCGTCTTCACTCTGTTGATGATCATCGTCCTCAACGTCAAATAAATCTAAAACACCGTTAGTTTGCATTAGTCACACAGTCATCTTCACCAATAGAAAAACATTCAAATTGTGTTAATCATTTAGGGCCCACAGGATAAACAATAACTGCTACATAGATAGCTAAACATGAAGTAGGTACAGAATACAGAGCCCTCAGGATGTTCAAGTGATAAAGCAGAGCCCTCAGGCTGCTCATCACCAAACCGCAGCTGGCCCTCTGGCTAAACTTCGGTTGTGCGGCAACAGAGCCCTCAGGATGTGCACAGATAATACTTACAGAGCCCTCAGGGTGTAACAAGCTAATACTCACAGAACCCTCAGGGTGTGACAAGCTAATACTCACAGAGCCCTCAGGGTGTGACAAGCTAATACTCACAGAGCCCTCAGGGTGTGACAAGCGATAAAGCAGAGCCCTCAGGCTGCTCATCACCAAACCGCAGCTGGCCCTCTGGCTAAACTTCAGTTGTGCGGCCACAGAGCCCTCAGGATGTGCACAGATAATACTTACAGAGCCCTCAGGGTGTAACAAGCTAATACTCACAGAGCCCTCAGGGTGTGACAAGCTAATACTCACAGAGCCCTCAGGGTGTGACAAGCGATACAGCAGAGCCCTCAGGCTGCTCATCACCAAACCGCAGCTGGCCCTCTGGCTAAGCTTCGGTTGTGCGGCAACAGAGCCCTCAGGATGTGCACAGATAATACTCACAGAGCCCTCAGGGTGTGAAAAACGAAGACTCACTCACTTGAAAAATGTCTTACAACCATTTGGGGTTCCTTCTTCGTGACATAGGTAAATTCATCAGCCGCCTCGGATATATCGTCGGAAATATCCAGCTAGATCTAAGAATTACCTTAATTTCTGGCGTTGCTAGGTGTGGACGCTTTGACCAATGCTTTCAAAATGTGTGTGCTCGGCTATACCTGACCATTAACTGATTGTGTGTCCCAAATATTCAACTTCACGGGACAGGAGAATACACTTTTAGATTTACCATAAAACCTGCTGTGGTCAATGTCCGCAGCAATTCACCCAACGTCTGTTGATCCTCAGCAACAGTCTGACTTGAAATTAGCACGTTGTAAATATAGCAAAGACAAGTACCGTACCAGATTTGATAAAAAGACGCAAGATGTCTATCAGTGAAAGATTTCACAGGTAGGTACTCCCCGAGTAACTGAAATTACAATATCGCCGCGCCTCGCCTGTATTTGTCAACAATTTCACGGTAAAAATTGACATTTGATTAAACGTGTGACCCATTATTGTTTGCAAACCACAACAAACACATTGATCCTTTTTTTTAAGATAGGTAAAGCGTTGGATTACGGACGCTTAGGAATTAGGAAAATTCTGTTGTTTACATCCAAAATCCTCACAATGAACACTTCGTTCTGGTATAACCATGTTGTCGTTTACGGAACTTCGCGACGGTTTGTTGACAATCGATTATTATTGTGAACAGGTTTTATTTGCGATTCATGTGAAAAATGCTTACTAAATTGTTTGGGAGGAGTTTGACGATCGTTGCTGCTGCACGTATTTGCGGGTATTAAGACTACCTACTAACAATAACAATCCACTACCAACGGGCAGCGGGAACAACGAACGTCAAGCATATTTTGCAAGTGTAGGGTAGTTGTCAAAATCGATTTTCATAACATCTAAGAAAATGGTCGCAATATCAATCCTCCAAGGACACAGATACTCAAACTGGCGCATGGCGCTTAAAACTTGACCAGGTTTGGTCATTTGGACGCATGCGTCACCTTTTAAACAATTTCCTATTCGTGCTAAACACTCACGATCATCCCATTGGTTGATATTGTGAACATGAGACCTCAAAGCTGGATGAAAATAAGAAATGTAAAAATGGTTTGATCTTACCGGATTCGTGGCAGTAATAGCAGACACCATCGTGTCCGTTACCTCACTTATAACAACCTCATCGGCGCTCAAAGACCCTGCACTAGGCCATACAGATACGTCGATACTCGCCGCGCGCGAAGACTCATTAGGCAGCACGGTCGGCAGGCCAGCTCAACCTCCAATTTGCTCAGCGGAGATCCAGCCGACAGACCCAGCCCGCTTAGGGAGCGGCGGCAGCAGAGGTAGGCGTATCCGAGCGTGGTGGTATTTCGAGCAATATATTCCGTGGCACTGTATTATCACTCGAATTAAACTAGAATGTGTTGCTGGAAGCGTTTGTTCAATGCCAGGAATAAATGTGTCGTCACAAGTTCCACAGTTGCTTATTTCCGAAATCAGAAACAGATCACAAAAAGCACTATCTTTTTTTTTTAAAAGAAAGATGAATGGATTAGGGAATGGTGATCCCACTATCTGATTTTAACTAATTGAGGCGTTTGTTGTTTAAAAAAAGATTCACGTTCACTTAAACGATTTAATTAAACCAAAAATACAGTTATTTTACAAAGAAATAAGATCAATTCAAATATAAAAAGAAAGCTATATTGGTAACGATGGCTTAGACGTCTATCTGATCCGAGAGTCGTTGCAAAAGTGGCGTCAAGAATGGCTCGCAGGTCACGACGAATGAGGGCATCCCCTCTACCCCCACTCTCTGCCAACGTCAGGCCACCCAGCACGTGGTATCGGTCAGGTGACGTCAATTTTCTGGTAATAATATCAATCGAAGGCTACATTTAGGGAATTAAAATATCCACAAAGCAAAAATAACAACCAACATTTGACCCACGCCCATCACCATCAACATAGCGGCATGAGAATGAGCCTAATGAAATAACCATCGGCAACCGTTTTGAGGAAAGGTCTACGTCTCTACTATACTCTCCATTCTCTTCAACTTTTACTTCGATTTCGAGTGAAAATATTGAACATACTTCTCAAATACAAACCACGCCGACCCAGCTTAATTTACAGGGGAAAACCATATATTTAAATGTAAAGAATTGTACAAATTGCTCTTTTATTTTTCCTGAGGTTAGATTAACGACTGTACTACGTAATTGTAAGAAACTTTGTTATAATAAATATCGTAATTTTATATTGAAATTCGTTTATTTTCCTCGCATTCAAAGTGAAAAGTAGAGTGTTTAACGCGAGACTAAACAACCATAATGACACTCGAACTATTATCCACCCTCGCTTTGCTCGGGTGGCTAAAACATCTCGTGTCATTATGGCTTGTTTTAGTCCCTTGTTGAACAATCTACTATTGAAGTCGTTTGTATTTCTGAGCTCTAAATAATCGCTTTTTGCAAGTTACGACGGACTCAAATATATATTTTTTTATATCCTAAATAAATATCGTAACGATAACTAGGAGCGGTTGAAACACTTCTGGATTTTCCTCTACTGCATTTTTTCTTGCCAATAAAAATTCAGGCGTCACGAAGGAGGTTTAGCAGGCATTACGTGTCTTAACCCGAGGGAGTAAAAAGTAGAGTGTCTCGGGTTTACTGTCGCCCTGACGTTTTAACGACCCAGCCTCCTCCTTAACCGTTAATTAAGGTTATTAATCCGAAGGCACGACCACCTTGTTGTGCCTAATTGGTTGCACTTTTATTTCACCCGGGTTCTGCTTTCATAATTAAAATTAATATGTTGGAGCAACGGTAAATTATTTAATTGGATTAGAAGTGATATTTGTTTAGGCTGTGCGGGGTCGTTTGTTTCAATCAAGTTTTGAATGTGGTTGAATGGTGGGTGTGAAGGCGACAGAACTTCTTAGTATTGTTAGCGTGAGAATAGTTTGGTTTAAATCATGAATTACGGTTGAACCTGTTATTATATTGTGCATCATACAATTTGTTAATGAAATTCGTATATTTGGCCCGTAATTATGGATGGTTTCGAAACGGCAAAATGTATGCTCTTCAATTATAAGCTATTCATTTTCCATTAGGTATGTTTCGACAACCCGATTACTTGGATAATAAGCTTAATTCAGAATTTTGGTGTACAATTATTAATGAATGAACACTTTGTGAAGCACGCAATGTTTCAAAGTTTATTTGCTGTGAGTAAATTAACACCACAATACTTATTGTTATAGACGGAAAAATCAACACACGAAAGAGAATTTCTATTGGTCTACTTCTACGTCAGTTCAAGGACTTGAGACGATGGAGTAATAAATATTCAAAAGGCAGGTATTGGGTACAGATATGACATTTAATCGTATGACATCATAAAATCGAAAAGTACGTCATGTCATCACTTCTCATGTTCTTTTCGATATTATGACATGGTAGATGCGCCCCGCTGATGCACTAGTCCCGACTGACCTTATTATAACTATTCTGCATGGTTTAATCATATGACAGTAGTAAATGGTTGTTGTTTCTAATCAATTTCCGTCAGGTAGGCTCCATGCTTATTTCCGATTAATGATAATGAATTTATGGAAATGTATAACAATTTCCGTAGTCATTTTTTTTTTTTGGAAATTGTTGCCCCGTGTACGATGCATAACATTGTTTTGCAAGCAAGTCTACAAAAAAGAACTACTTTCCGGCCTACGTACTCGCATCAGGCAGTATGAAAGCGAGAGCTGAAAAAATTAATTTATCGAGAATCTGCTGAAGCAGCAGGGGTTTAATTCAATTACAGGGAACCAACATATAAAAAAAACTTCCAGCACCTCTTATTACACTTGATACTTCATCTAGAAAACTACCCTTGCTCTCCTTGTAATATAGTCCATTTTGCAAAGCCTCGCCGAAGTAAGATATCGAGATATCAAAGTTTACAAATGAAATGCGAAATGTTTACCAGAACATTGCTTGATTTTTCTTCTTCAGGGTATGTGATATTACGTACATTTAATGGAGACCAAAAATAAACGAATATTAATAAAATATTATATTGTAATTTATGCGTTTATACTGGTAATTACCATTTCACAGAGTTTGAGTTAAACCACCAAATAATCATTCTAGTGATATACATTAAAATGAGAGGTCAAGTTCGTGTTCCACTTGCGAACTGAGGGTTCCGTACTAACTATGAAAGCACTGCATATTGCTCTAACGGAAAAATAAACTGTACTGCTGCAACAAACTTAACTTAACCCTTGGACAACTGTTGTCTCCGTTCATTGGCATACGTCGGAGTTAGTTTATCAACTGTTTTCGCATATATTTTTTACTAGTGCTAAATGATGTGGCTTCTTACCGAATTTCATGATTCTAAGTTATAGTGAAGTACCTACCCTTCAGGTCTTGATTCCCTTGCCAGCGTCAACAAATGTACCTAGCAGAAACGTTCGTATCTTTTGATTTGACTTAGAAGTCTTATTTTTTGACGGCTCCGAACGGTGCCTATATGATTTTTTGGTATTCAGCTTTATACGGAGGTACGCGTTCATGAAAAAAGGGGGTTAACAGATGGACAACAAAGTGATCCTATAAAGGTTCCTTTTTTGCCGATTAAGGTACGGAACCCCACAAAATAAAATGTAATGCGAATTGAGGCTTATTAGGTAAACTGTTACGAGTACGTCTTTGCTTGTCTAGACCCGCTGGTCATTTATTCGCAATAATCCAATATGGCGCCGGCGCGTGAGCTCATTGGCGCTAAGCTGGGTCACGGGAGGATATCCATTATTCATGTTTGAACGCGGCGGATAATAGCTCAAGTACTTTTAAAATACCATAAGTTTTGCACTATTTTAGTTTGAATCGGGATGGGCCCAGAACTTAATGAGCTGTCACCAAAGAATTAGTTCGTAGAAATTGTTATGCCTAGATTGTTTTTTGCAATTTTGAAAACGGAATCTTCTTGCTTTACTATAGTTGTATTCTTCAAAATCAAATCACAATCACAAGGGCATCACTTTTACAAGTCTGAATCTGAATCGACCGGCATTTCACAAGACACAATACCACATTTTTATTTTTGAAACACATCATTATGCTTCTACTATAAACGTTTTTTGTAGATATCGTTATCATTATCAATAAGTCCATTGTCCGCCGGACTCTACCGGGGAAAACACGAAAACCGAACGAAGTCATATTATTTTTCATGGCATCAATGCCACTTTATGTCAGTCAAATATGACGAAGAATCGAAACAATAACAAGTAAACACAATTTATTTCTATTTATTAATGTTATTTCCATTTTTCATGTTTATGTTCAGCATTGTAATGATTGTGCCTTTTAAATAAATAAAATAAGTAATAAATATCAGACAACCTTACACAAATCGATCTAGTCCCAAATTCAACTCAAGACGGCTTGTGTTATGGGTACTAGACGACGATATACATACTTATAATTTATATAGATAAATATATACTTAAATATATAGAACAACCATGACCCAAGCACAAATATTCGAGTTCATCACTCAAATATTTGCCCTGGCCGGGATTCGAACAGTGGGCAAGTGCTTACAAACTGAGCCAAACGCGTCGTCAAACTCCAATACGGCGTTTTAACTCGGCAAGTATGAGCAAGTCTAAAACTACTATTCTTAGGTACCATGCCATCGATGTTAGTGACAAGAAAAACAGTACCTATTTAAAACTTATCATAACTTATTTAATATAAAAAAAGGATTCAATTCAGCCTTTTAAGAATGTTATTGAGATATGTAAGTTTTTCGTCTTTATTCTCTTTTATTTTCTGAGCTGTTCGGGGTAAATGTCTTAATTTTGAATGTTTACTGTATGTCTGTGTTTAAACTGCAGAAAACGAGATAAAAATTAAGTCTGTAACTGTATGATTATATTAAAATGTACGAGATTCATGCTAAAACTTTGCAAACAATGTAGAAAATAATGTTTAATCTTGCGTTCATAATGCGAATTTAAAAGATAACATGTAGCTTCGTTGGTTAAGCACAGTTAAGCATATTCGTAGATTCATATTTTGTTTTAGGTACCTACATGCTTGTTTATATAACGATTGGAACATTATTGTGTCATTTCACATTAAAATTAGAGATTAAGGAGTTTCGTTTTTAATGTCTTAGTAATAAATTCGTTAGAGCTCATAAACTATTGGGTCGTTAATAACGATACGTATTGACACAAAGGTATTATGAAAGAGAAATGTAATGTGATCCACTGCAATGTAAGCAGAACTCGAACCTGTGACCCTACGTTACGGGCGTAGTGCCCTACCAACTGAGCTATCACATCGTTACGTCAATCACACCAATGTGGTATTTCCACATTAGAACAGAATCGACAAAAGATTCTATTAAAAAAATTACTATTATAATACGGCTTATCAAGTGAGATATGCATAAGATTCCTTTCACTCACTTTCACATATTTGAAAGTATGTTATTCACGAAGCGGGGCTATATACGACACGAAAATATATATACACGATGATTTTTAATCGGTGATCAGGAGTAGAAAAATATTAATATTTAGCTAAAATTAAACTTAGTACGCGAGGTCCCGCGCAATTACCTCACTGTTAAATTAATTAAAAATTAAAACATAATTAAAACTAAAAACCACTAGACACATGGTCATCCTACATAAATTATTGAAGTAAGATACTTACGTCAAGTGTCATCGGTTTGGCGGGAAATTTTACGAAATTTTCTACGACTTTGTTTAAGTAATGACAATGACAATGACAAGTTATTACTCATAAATTGTCATTCCCATTAAATTATTAAAGAGGTTGTAAGCACACTGATACAGATTAGTTCGGTGACAAGGAATTTAAGACAAAATTGGTTTCAAAATAAAAATTATCATAGAAAAATAAAAGTTTTGTTTTCATGTAATTACGACTTCAACGTGACCGCCATCATTTACTGAGTTAGAAAAGTTGGTACCTGATCACCGATTAAAAATCATCGTGTATAACATAATATTCTCCAAAAATCGTTATATTACAGTCACACTACATCGCCATCGTAACATAGTTTCGAAATGGCTGAAATTTATTACTTTTTCTAAACTGAATCCAAATAAAAATAAAAACTATTATACGTCGGCCGTAGGTTCAATTGGGGTAAGGGACAAAATACGCAAAATGAGTTGAATATACAGTTTTGTTCAGAATTGTCCGCTCTATCGAATGGTGTATATAAAAAAATAGCTTGAAAAAGTGTTCCTTGCACTACTGATTTTTATGGGTTCAAAATTAAATATGACCCACATGTATCTGATTTTTATTTTAATAAAGCAACATCAAATAGGGTAACTACTGCCACCAATCCACTTTGAATAAGGTAAAGGTCTTTCCAATGAAGGAATTACCTTTACATGACTTATTTTTGAAGACAATCTTATGAAACTGGCTTTTACACTAATGCTTTTTATGCTCATGAATAAATAACACCCATACCTTAAAATGATTGCACGAGCTTTGAAAAAAATGCTTAATACCCCAATTTGCCATCTTATATTTTTAACAGTGTGAACCTTACACCAATTTAGTTAAGACGATATTTAGGTTTGATCCGATTTATGTTTAGATTCCGTGTCCGTTACGCTAATTTTCTTGTGAGAGTCAATAAAATACTTACCCCTGTTACCTATATATACAAACACACCTAGCTTCATTATTATTTTAATCTATTGACAATAAAGAAAGTGTTATGTTGCAATAAAAACACCTTCATCAGTTTTATAACCTTTGTTTATACGGGTATCTGTGTAAACTGGATGTTAATTTTTGGCTTTACTAAATCATTGAAACTACTAGTGTAGTTTGACTTATTTACATGCAAACTTTCACGATAAATGAAGGTATTCAAATAAATTTGGTAATAAAATTTAAAATTCAGTAGTTAATCCACCGAGAAATGTAAGTGTCTATTTATGTTATTAGGTATAATTCGTCAGTTCGGCATCTCTGAACGACAGTAAGTACTGAACTCTTTGTCGACAGCTCGTGATTGTTATTCTACCCGTGAAGTGTTTTGTTAAGCGGATAGTTTAAAAAAGTAGGCTAAGATTGTCGAAAAAAGCAATAACCAATGAAATACTGGAGGAGGTATTAACACGGTCTTTATTAAAAGTTTTTAATTAACTTTACACATTGTCTGTTTAAATATATCTCAAGGAAGATTAGATTGACTTTCCGAGGACTAGCCGAGTTAAAATTAGGTAAATGAGGCCGGATAGTCGACATGGGTAAAACTTTATAGATAACGATAAGGTAATCCTACTAATTGAGCTTCTTAAAATCGTCTCGGTACTTGATGAATTGCAAAGGAAAATTTTCACTGTCAATTAAAAGGCATTTCTAAGTGACACACTTTAATAGTCATTATCTGAAATTCCGCTACCGATAAGTGTTGAGAAATCAAAGGATCTAACTAGAGCTCTTGCTATTCATTGATTGACATTGTTACTGATATTGATTATATTTCATAGCTATCAACAAGACCTTTTCATTTAATTGATGTTTTTCAAGTACATTACTCTTATGGTCATTTTATTATACACTTTACAGCCTCATTTGACTCCTTAGGTAACAAGTTTCAAGTTTGACAAGTAGCATAATTTATAAAATACCATAATAAATAATATAATAAGTCGTTTCGTTTCGTTTATGCTTGTCGGTCACACAGGTACAAGTCGTATTCTTTCGTTTATGCACGTCGTTCATAAGGATAAAATTGGTGCAAATAAATTGAGTTAGTACCTATGTCTTTAACTACTCGCGAACAAAAGCTATAACTACAAAAAAAACATATTCATAGGGTCAATGCATTAGTTCTTTATTTATAAAATGAAAGCCTAACACTATATGGCCATATTTGTTCATGAACATCCAAGCTTGTTTACTACTCATGCCGATGCTTTTCCAAGGTCTACACGACACAGGAATAGGCTGTACCTGCCAAGTGCAAAATTAAAAATCCATAGCAGTAACTCATTCTGCATGGCAATAAAAATTTCGAAAAGCGTTCTTAAAGATTGTCCGCCAACTCAATTTAAAAAACAATTAACAAAATGGTTACTTAGTGAATGTTTTTATTCAATTAATGATTTTTTTAGGAAGTAAATGTAAATGAATTATGTTTATTATGTAATTGCATAAGGATTTATTCAAATAATTGTAATGTAATAATTGTAATGTATTGTAATGTAATGAGTTGCATGTGTACTAGTAATTATTGAGTATTGAAAATTTTTGCATGCCACTATACTGGCAAATTGTGTTGTTCTATTATATGTAATTTCGATCTCAACTGTGTACCGCAATTTATGCAAATAAACGATTTGATTTGATTTGATTTATAGCTTGTATAAAAAATCTTAAAAAGTTCTAAATATCTATAATTGGAAAATAGTTTTTTGTCTCTTCTGAAAAGTGCCGTTTTTTAGTTATCTTTTATTAACTGGAGGCACTGAATTGTGAGCAACTACTATGTTATCTAACAGGACTCCTAAAAAAGTACAAATTAAAATGATTTTTTCTGAATAGTATTTAATTTTGTAACTTTTATCGTTCAACACAAGCCCTAAACTTTTTTAATAATTTTACTGTATAAATTACATTGGTTGTTTATTTCAGTTTTTGAGACTGAGAAATAATTAATGTGATTATAATAAAAAAATAATCATAAATTAAAATGTGGCTTATTCCACTCGATAGAAACGTTACGTGTAACGATACAAATATTGCATGTAACGGACACTCAAAAAATGCTCAAACGGTTTCAATACATTTATATACCTCTTACATTATTATTTCAAAGGTTTCCGGTGTTAAGATACGCCTTACGTCAAAGGTATGTACTTATTTATTTTTACAACGAACCCTTTACGCTATTTTTTCTTTCACACATAATCTCAACTAGTCCCTTACGCCATTTCTTCATCAATATAGTGGATACAATGAATAGGTAAATTTAAGGTAAGGGACGAGACTACAGAATATTCTGTCTGTAAGGGACATCAGCAGCGAAATAAGTTGGTGTAAGGGACATGTCATTTTCTATAATATCTAAATTATTAAAACGAGCACTACATAGATAGACAGAAAACTAAAATACAAGATTATTTATGAAATCAGACCCAAAAAAGGTTCACTACAAAAAAAGTTATGAACGATTTAGTTAAAAAAAAAACTTTGTCAGCCTCTCCTGAAAAATCGCATTTTGTCCATTACCCCAATTGAACCTACGGTCGACGATATGCTTATCGAACCTACTCACAGAAGCGGTTGAAAAATGCCACCTGTAGGCGACAACAGTCTGAAATCTGGACTTGGAAGTCGGAAAATCCACACATCTGGATTAGCGTTGAAAATTTCGGAAAATCTCAAGTGTTCTTTTCGGGAATTTATGAAATTTTCGTCTTTTTCCGTATTTTTCGGATTTTTAACGAATAAAAACAATAAGTCATTACAATTTTCATTACAGTTAAACATCACTATCACTATCAGCATATATTTCAATTGTTTAAATTTTTTTTATACCTCGGTTGTTTCCCAATGTCTCCAAACACCGCTTTTTGCTCGCGGCATTATTACGCAGTTTGAAGATCAGTAAGAACTGTTTTTCAATATGAGTACTAGGTAAATGCTATAACAATCTAAGTGCCGTATTAATTAGAAATTAATCCGACTGATAAGCGTAATGACATGATACAACTGTGACAACTGAACTGATCTGACACCGATGTCTATGGCAAAGTAAATCTATAATCATTCACTTACTCACCAGTATTAAGGAAAATAACCTACTGACACCTGTTTAAATCGTATGTTTTCGTTTTTTTTTTTCGGAAGAATTGAAGCGGAAACTTTCATGGTTTTTTTCCGTAAAAATCCGAAAAACGAGCCGTTTGAAAAAAGAAGGGATTTTTTTCCGGAAATTTTCAACGCTAATCTGGATACGATAGAATTTTTAGTCAAACCGTAACGGATACGTTTCGCTCGCTCGGTCAATTAGTATTTATGCTAGTATTATTATTTGAGTAGTTTCCCACTTCCCGCCTAATTCTTTCTCAACTCCTGGATCCTTGTTAATTTAACATTTTCCACCTAACAATCTAGCAGCTTACACTGCGCTCGTGTTCGGTACAAGAAATTGAATAGTGTAATACTGTTACATCTTTGGTAAATTAACGTGTCAACGTTGTATATTTATTTACCAAATTTTCTTCTAACAATTTATTACATTAAGTTACGTTGAGACGATGGTCCAATCAATTTATACTTCGTGTCTTTGTGCGTCGGTAAGTCGTGTCAACCTTTCACATGTTACACAAACGATCAATACATTACAGTGCTCAAGCAGCTTTTGCGAATATGAACAGAGAACTTTCTGCTATGTATTTTCCGTGACTAGGTAAAGCCTGACCAGAAATATATGAGGATTGTCAAGAGGGCGCAATTTATAAGATTTACATGGCAACAATTTTGCAACCAATCGCAACCCACTATAATGACATTAGTTTTAAAAACCTGTCAGTTCTACTATGTTAACCTCGTAATATCATTAAGTGGAATGCACTCTTTTCCTGACTGTTTTTGTGTAGTAAACACATATACACTTTATTTATAATCTTACGTTTACGATTGTGAATGGTTTTCGGCATTTTCTTTGGATAATTTTAAATATTTGTCTTTTAAAGAAATCACCACGAATGACATTTACATTGTTGACAAACCATCATAAAATCATTGCCAGTGTAAGAAATTAGTTCCAGTGAAATTCCAAAATATGGCGCATCCTTCTATATTTCTGGTCAGGCTTTACATATGTAACATGCACGCGCTATTATAGAGCGGAGCGTCGATCAAAGAATCAGTGACAAAGTTATCGCGCCCCTGTACGGGTAGCAGTCCCTGTTGAGGAGCTCCATACGAGTCCGAAACATGTAGGGCCGTTCCTGGCAATTTAACGTGAGTATAAACCGCCTAATTATAGATTAAGTATGTCTCACGAAAGGTTGTTGCTGATTTGATCTGCCAGGTAGGCCTTCTGGAGCTGACATGCTCATCATTATGAAAAACTGCCAGGAAATCAGCCTATTGAGTTTGGACAAATTGCTCACACAGGGTAGCAGTGTGCCCGCTGACACCGCCGGCTGCAACAGACACTGGGCTTTGTTCTACGGAGTAAACCGCTCTAAGCTTATATTGTGCAGATCCGATACGGCTTCCTTGAGAATTGAGATCATAGTGTAATAATTCCCCCTTTGTCAGATCCATTCCAGCCCGGATTATTGGATACTTTGATGTCCATTATGGTTTAGATTCAAATAGCGGAAAATAGTTCGTTGTGCGATCGTGTGGATAACGGGGTTGTTAATTAGATGGTTTTCGAAGCTCCTAATTCACTGAATGTCTTACAAAATTATGTACAGAACAAAGGACTGATGGATTATAATGTAGTTTTCCTAAATTTTACGATGTTAAGCCATTAAGGTTTTAAAAATGATTTATTGGTCCGTCTTGGCTTAGGTCAAAGCGTCGGACCACTAAATCCTCTTCCTGTAGGTACATACGTAGATAAAATTATATAATTAACCGTGATTTGTGTATACGGGCATATAATCTATGCTATTATAGAATTCTAAAATTGTGTTGTAAATCAGTTTTCTTTGGAGAAGGGTAAATAATCTCAAGATGAAGTTGTATTCCTTTCCACATGATAAATGTCAGGCATTTTTCAAAATATACCCGAATAATTCCCTGTGACCCGCGTAGTAAAGGTCAAATTGTTTTGAATAACAAATGGGTGAACTGATAGGTTTCATCTATATCATGATAAAATATTATGTCATGTTCATGTCTATACCGTGGCGCAAGGGGAGCGTTTTAGCCATGCGTCAAGGTCAAAATCACAGTTTGTTCCGCTCCGCCCAGCTCTTCGATTATGACACTCCCTTAGGCTGTCCATAGAAGCGCCTATCACATTTCTCAGAATTCAATGCACTCTTTCATTAGGGCTTCACTAAGACGCAGCCTGATTGGTTCATTTTCTCCGTTTTGCTTCTGTAGGTTAAGGCTGCTTTAAGGTGCGTCTCCACTCAAGCAGAGCGGAGTGGAGACGTGCGGAATCGACCAATCACCTGAAATGAAATCTGTATCTCAGCTCCGCTACACTTTTGTGATAGCTTCAGATCCCAGCGAGGCAAGCGACGTAGGTCACGTAGGTGACAGGGTAAGCTGATACTTTCTCACTCGTCGTCTGTTTCAGCTTCGCCAAAATTTCTACCGTATATATCTGGGGGTTTGGATGTTCGAATGTTCGAAATTCTAGCTATTCTCACCTACAGGCCACATTCCTCAACCGATTCTCATGAAATTTAGTTAGTGGGTGGAATAAGTAATATATTTTTTTGCCGATTCAATTTTTTGATGTTTTTCAAAACATGGGGTAAAAAATGAAAAATTTCAATAATTTTGAAACAAATTTCCGAGGTCTGCAGCTCACAGAGCCACTAGTTTTTATTCTAAAGAGCACTCCTCCTGATGTAACGGTCTAGTGCGGTCTGATATATTCGGGCTATTGTTGCTCCCGGCGGCGGCCATTTGTTATTTCGATGCTCCCGTTATTTAAGTAATGCGCCCTAGATAAATATCCAGGACCCTTTTTATGTCTGCAGTACGTGGGCCTGTCTAATTTTAAATGTTCCGCCGAAAATATTGACACGATCATTGATATGAGAGCCCTTTTTTGCTGTAATGTTTTTTTGAGTTGGTCGTGATATTGCACTCTTTTGGGGATATATTTTTGTAGGCGATGTTTAGGGGTTTTCCTATTTTAGCTACATTATCGAACATACCTTACAAATTATTGCATTAAGCTGTTTACATTTACGAAACGTGTCAGGAGCGGTCCGATATGTTTCGAACTCGTATGAGAGCTATTCATCAGGGACCCATACAGCGGCGCGGTAACTTCGTCACTATATATTTTCTTCGGCTTCCGCGACTGTCACACATTTAAATAAAACAATTTAAACGGATTATATCGCGTATATTAATTATTTGAGCCTCCCTGACGTTTCGGTACCTTTACCGTTGTCAAAGGTTGACTGAGAAAGACACAATTTTCCTCTGTCAAAGTTACATTTGTGCAAACTACCCATTTTATAAACATTAATTTTAAATAAAGGTGTTCATACATGCCAGATGGGCCTAATGTGTAAAGATAGTTACACATGTGCCAGAAGGGTATTTATTATTTTATTTAAAATGTCTACCAGCGGTTCACTATAGGCTTACTGAGGAGAAAGAACCGCCATAAGAAAACTCCCAGATTGCCTTATTTATTACTATGATATACTTTTAAACAAATACTCTACATATACTACTTTTCACACTAATTTGCTTTACACCGTTCGAGGCCCAACAACGAGGTACAACAGGATCCCAAGCCGGTAGTAATGACAAACCATCTTCTCTATTGAAATTGGGATATTTTTTGATTTCAATAGCCTCGCGCAACATTCTGGGAAAATATCGTTTCTCTCTGCCAAGGATTGAAGTGTTATCAAACTTAATTGAATGGTTTGGTTTGTCCATGACATGCTCGCAGACTGCAGACCTGTTGCAACGACGGTGTTTGACATCGGCTACACATGCTCCTTGACGGGTGTAGCTATACTATGTTTCGTTTGACCAATGAATGACAGACCGCACAAGCAGTCCAGCTTGTTAACACCAGGACTCTGCAAAGGGATGCTGTTCTTCACAGGCCTCAGGTATTGAGACACTGTCTTCATTGGCTTGAAATATGTTTTAATGGAAGCCCGTTTCAAGATGATGTTTCCAATCCTATCCGTGACCCCTTTCACATATGGAAGGACTGCAGGTTTACGCTCGACTGTAGTTAGTCTTCACACGGGGTTTCTGGTTTAGGCGTGGTATCTTGAGCCCATTGGCCCATAATTTCGTCACTGTTTTTTTGTACGGTTAGCAGTCCCTGATGAAGAGCTCCGCACGAGCCTAATACCTTATAAACATGAGAAAACGTTTCTTATTGATAATATATCGGTTTACACCACGGAATAACAAGCAAAGTTAAATAAAAACTTGCGAAGCATATAAAAAAGACACTTTAATCAACAGCAATAAGAAAACAATAAAATAACAGTAACTAACTCGGACACCAACTTTTTATTCCGAGTTATAAAAATACCGAACGGTCACGGCGCCCGGCAACTTCATTGCGGAGTTCCCAATACTTTTATTATGCAGGCAATTTACAAAACAACGGCAAATACATAGCTTTACAGGGCTAGGATTAACGATGCCCTTTAATCCTATAACTGCAAAACTCATCACATTAAGTAAAAGTTTTGGATCTTCCGAGGTCGACTCAAAGTCGGCCATGGGTCGCGAAGACTTGTCCAAATTCGAAAACATTAACAAAACAACAAAGTCTTACTTGTATAGTTCCAAGTGCTAGTATCCCTTGATATGTACTATGAGAACTGCAAATTAGGTTGGCAAATCAAAGAGCCCTTAGTGTCATTGTCGTAATGCGTACTAGAATGGCTAACTTAATCTGTTTCATGTCAAGCAATTGACTTACGACAGTGGAATTGGAACGCTGTGCATAAAAGTTTTAAGGCTAATCGACTGTGATAGACAGATAAACGGATCCCTCGAGTAGGGTAGGGTTAATGTAAACATAAACTGTTTAGGTAGACTTTGTTTTTGTACAATTTATTTATTACTCTGACCTTTCAGATACGGAGGGGCGGGCTGAAATAAAAAAAAAAGATTCAAATTGGAGTTAATTTAATTCCATTATAAATTGGGAATTTGCCAACACAAATGTGCGTGGAATAAAAAGTGCGTAGAAGCACGTAAAAAAACGAAAACAAGCGACACAGACTAGTACTTGTACTTGGTAATAATGTGATGTACTTATTGTACTGTTAAATTGCAAAATTGCGTTCACAAATAAAAATCCACGAACAGTACTGTGAAATGAAATGTTTCCTCGTGTCTTGCAATATAACCCGGCATACCGCCCCGTAATCAAACTTACGGAGGAAAATAAAAATGAACGCTGAGCGTTAATAAAAGAGGCATCTCGAGGATCACATAGGTTTGTAATGGCCGCCCCTTCCTCCGCGTAATTGGGTAGTTCTTGCAAATAATTAATTAGGTATTATGAGCTGACGGAATGTAAGCAAGCGGAGAGAGAGGAATAAAGGCTTTTGGTACTGATTTGTCTCGTGGAATATGTATTTATAAATTAAGGTTTCAATTGGAACATTTTTCTTGTTGGTGTGCAATAAAGAATTGTTGTATTATATTGTATTGTATATTATAAGTAATATATCCAATTGATTCTCTTCAGTAAGTCTAATCCTTAGCAAAAACCGCACCCGCCTATTTATTTAACCTTTAATGCACCAAAAGTTAGTAAACATGGCGGACTTAACGCCAAATACCATTCTCTACCTATGTCCAATAGCCTTTGCCAAATGCCTATTTCTGTGTTCTGAGCCGTAGTCCATCGTCAAACCTGTAGTTGTGTCCCACTACTAGGCAAAGGCCTCCCCTCCCTTGCGCCACTCGTCTCTATTGGCTGCATGCACCACTAGTTACTAAATGCAGCCAAGTCATCCCGCCATCTTCTTTTTGGTCTGCCTCAGCCCCGGGTAGCCTTGCCGGTGTTCATTTGGTAATTATTCTACCGTCATATATCTTCTTCTTCAATAAAAGAGCTGCGCTCTTGTCGGCTTGTCGGTGTAGCAATCGCCAGCCGTTTCTTTCTTGGACTTTCTCCTTCACTTCTTGGTAAGACCTGCTTTACCTTTTCTTTTATTTGCTCAAAGTAATTTCGTCTTGGCCTATCTCTACCTCGATTGTTCCTTGTATGATATTATTGAGAAAAAGTCAAACACATATTATTGAGTGATTGAAAAATAAAATAAGAGTTGATGACGACACTGTTACCGGTCGCCTTATAGCTCTGATGTTTACGAAATATTAATTACAGGAATGATCTGTCTATCTGACCCGGACAGTTCCAGATTGGGTTTCAATTTATTTTTTTCATCGAATCGGATAGTTTACTGGAAAATGGAACTGTGATAAAATTGGAAAAGGTTTGGTATTTATATTGATTTTTATTAAAAAAAAATGATTGTGGCTCGGCTCGTGACAATTTTAAGTCTGACAAGTTTTATTTCTATAATCTAACATAATCATAAATATCTTAGAAAATCATTATTGCTGAAAAAAATGGTTGGGTCTTCTCTTGGGACACGCTGGTAGATTCACACTTGGCCTTCTTCACAATACTCATGTTTATTTAAAATTACGTCACAACATTGCGATAAGAAAATACATACAAGAATTAACTAATTATTTTATATTTTTAGACGATTAGATTTAATTACAATGTCCATAAGGACAACCTCACGCAAATTAATGTAAACGTCTAGCTCGAGCTCTAAGTAGGCTTGTGTAACACTAGACGATGATATAAATATTACTTATATAAATAAATATATAATTTAATAGTAAAGTATTTTTTTATTTCATTGAATAAAGCACTATACATGCCTTAGCCGTGAAATGGGCTTGCCGGCTTCCTTACGTTCGGCCGTCTATACCTACTCAACCAGCAAGCACTTCTTTTCCGGCGTCTGCAGTAATGTACTGTTACTGCGTCCCTATACCTACCTTGCAAAATATTGTGTTAAATGTCATAATGTATCGGTTAAATCATGCGAAGTAAACTAGTTTCCCCATTAACTTGTACGATATGACATAATTATAATTACAGTGAGCGTCATTAGCAATTCGATAATTTCTAACTTCCGTTCAGCAACCGTAGATCAACGTACTTTATATTAATAATTAAATTCACCAATTAACAAAATTACTCCATTAATTTAATTGGACATTTAGAAGCACTCTGTGTAATTTATATAAGAGTATTAGGCTATCGCAATATTAGTTTGCCTGCGCTGGGCAGGCGACGAGCAAATGTTTGTTTTTAGTGAAAAGCTGACGGATTTGCGTAACTCAATAGAAAAGAGAGAGCGCGTTAACGAAGTTACGCTGATGATAATTAAGCTAAAGCCTTCTACGGCTGAAAGGGATAACAGTTACGTGTTACTATCAGTTTTATTTCATTTCAGCGTAATTGTGTATACGGGGGAAAATGTTTTTGTAGAAGCTTTGTGCGCTGTTTACGTCCTTAGGAATTTTGGGAACCTAGTTCTAATTATTGATATTACGTATGTCTAGATTATCAACGGAATCTCTAGGTTATATATGTATATATATATGTAATGGTGCTGCGGTTCAATCCAATTTACAGATAGGTATGTGTTTTAGTGCCAGTCCTGCCTGCCTTGTACCCTGTCTTGTTAACAGAGTAATTAAACATTACAAATTTATTTCGTACTTCGTTCTTCGTGCTTCGTTCTTTCTTTCAAGCTTCAAAAAGCCGCCGAAAAAATTAGGCTAGCTAGTATGCGTTTTGTTAGTTGCTCGCGTAAAATGCTGTACGCTATACGTTGTGTTATGACCGACTGCTGCGTGCGACTGGCAAAGATGGTGCGCGGATTGGTCGAACAAAAGTAGCAGACGGAGCAGGGCATCATGATGCACCATAAAATATACTCTTTTAACCCTGTAATTACTTTGTTCTACTTATACCTTCATAGATATTGGCGTAGCAATTTGTAATTTTCACGGTTTTCAATATCTATACGTATATCGAATATACGCCATTTTGAGAATTTTCGAAAACTCAATTGACACAAAAATCGGTTCAGAATTCCGACCTCTTGGTGAGAACAGTGTAATGTATGCTAAGCCCTAACTAAAGGTACAGGTCCTTCGTCTGCTTCACCCTCCTCACTAAACTCTACTCCTACAACGAAGCCCAAAGGAAACCCTACAACAATTACCTAAGAATATCTTAACAGCAGCTCCCAGTCTTCTATATCCTACAACTAAACAAATCTGAATATGAAAAGGATCTTTATAACAATTTGAGCTTGAACATTTCTTAAATCTAATGGCCAAAGTGTGATCTGTATAGGTGTGATTCGTCTAGGGCAGGATCCAACGTTGTTGTAGTAACACAGTTTCTTTTAAGAGATATGTAGCCGTGATGTGCCGCGAAATGCCTCGTACCTGAATAGTGCAAAACTACTATGTATTTTGTTAAATAAACTAAATAAGTGTGTATTCTATTATTTATTTAGTGCAAGCTACTCCTATCCTACTGCTACCTCGGTTCTTTGTACTAATTAAATTCCTAACTTAGTTTAATGTTATCTGCGTCAGTGCCGGAGGGAAATGTCAACGAAACTGCGGCAGCAGGAGCGGAGGCTCATGACAAAACTGGGGGTGCAGCTTCATCTTCGCAGGAATCGAGTGGCGACAGTCTGGTACACGGTGGTGATCTTCCTACGGACGAAGAAACGAACACTGCATTCGTTGACCGTGACCAGGGTAAGGAAGGTACTATTCCAAAGGAGCGTTTCTCTTCACTGCGGTGCACAGCTGGGCCTGAAGTTACGTCGCTTAAGGCAGTTGAATCCCTGAAGTACATACACCTTTGGAACATGGTGTCAGGCGCTGACGAAATACGTGCGTATCTGGCGGCAATGTGGCCTGAAAGAACTTGCATAGTCGTTGAGCTCAAACCGAAGGGGTCTTACAAGTCATACAAAATCGGCGTCCCGGGCGAGCTGTATGACAAATGTGTATCCGCGGAGATCTGGCCTGAGAATGCCCGAGTAAAGGCATGGTTTTTTCGAGGGCGGCGAAGTAACGGCACATATCCAGAAAAGCCCAAGTCCCAAGACAAAAGTAGGACCGATCTTACACATGGTATACCAAAATGTCAGGGGCTTGAACACGAGGCTGCACTACTTTAAGCAAAACCTGCTAGCTCTTGTTTGTGATGTCGTCGCGGTAACGGAGACTTGGCTTACCGAGGCCGTTAACGATGCTGAGTTGGCGTGCGGTGGGTGGAGCGTGCTGCGCCGGGACCGTGCTACCGGCGCGCGCGGCGGTGGCGTGCTCTTCGCGGCGCGCCCTGGCATCGAGCTGCAACGCCGTGCCGATTTAGAGACGCCGAACGGCGAGGACTTATGGGTCACATTCACGGTGGGCCAAGTGGTATTCCATGCATGCGTCGTGTACATCCCTCCCAGGGCCTCGGAGGAAACTTATATGCGGTGGTTTCGTAAAGTGGAGTCGGTGATTGACACTCTTAGAGATGTGGTGTTAGTAATCGGCGACTTGAATATAAACCCGATGTATGTGTCCCAGAGTATCCTTAGCTATTATTGTTATTTTTTAAATATTTGTGGTTTGAATGAGATGAACGAAATAATGAATGTACGTGGGAGTAAGCTAGATGTTGTGTTGATGTCGGAGCGCATCACTGGCGCCGTGGTTTCAGAGATAACGAGAGAGGGACTGGTCCCTAGATCTGATATGTACCATCCCCCGTTGGAGATTTCGGTTCCGGTGGGAAACTGTGCGCGTCCTTCAGCTGCGGAGCGTCTAGATCCCAGCAATGTGGATATGCGTCGGGACTGGAACTTTACTAAAGGTAATTTTGAGCTTATGTACAAATTAGTCTCTGAAACAAGTTGGCAGGAAGTTCTCAGTGCTGGCGATGTTGACATCGCTGCGGACACATTCTACAATATTTTGTATGGGATTTTTGACCTCTGCGTACCTAAACGGATGCGACCAACCGGCTCAAGTAGACGGTATCCTGTGTGGTTCACGGCTGACCTCATCTATGACATCCAACAAAAGAGTAATCTGCATCGCGAATGGAAGGCTACACGGGATTCAGATGTCTACAAAAAGTTTGCAACATTGAGGTCTAAAGTAAAGGGACGTTTAGTGTCTGCTTATGATAGCTACATTGAGAAAATCCAAAGCACAGTTAAAGCCAATCCCCGCGCTTTCTGGCAGCACGTTGGTAGTCTACGGACAAATGGTGGCTTTGTTTCGTGGCGGGCGCTTTTGCTAGCTATTTCTCGGATGTTTTCCTACCTGACATTCCGCTTCTTGATCCGAGCTTGTTAAATAATTCCAATAGGAAACCTAGCGCCAACTTCATTGATATAAAATCAATTACATTGCAGGAAGTCGAAGCGGGGATAAAACGCCTAAAGGCTAATAGCTCCGTTGGACCCGATAACTTGCCAGCGTATATAGTAAAGGGTTGTATGGATTTCCTAACGACCCCAATACTGTATATTTTTAACCTGGCCATCTCTTCTGGGTCATATCCTCGAAGTTGGAAGTTGTCTAGGGTCAAACCGATCCCGAAGGCAGGCGACACTTCCGCTGTAGAGAATTATAGGCCCATAGCCGTTCTTCCTACTCTTGGTAAGCTATTTGAGGCTATACTTCACCGGACTTTGTCCTCACAGGTTCGGCCCTTCTTGTGCGATGCGCAGCATGGCTTTCGTCCTAGTCGATCGGTCAACACAAATCTGTTGATATTAACGGACAATATTGCTGTTCATCTCGATAGAGGTATCCAGGTCGATGTGCTCTATTTTGATTTCACGAAGGCTTTCGATCGAGTGGATAACGATGTGTTGCTTAGCAAACTTGACAAAATTGGTTTCTCTGCCAAACTGCTAACCTTTTTCGCCAGCTATCTGCGCGATCGACAGCAGTTCGTCCGACATGGTTGTTTTGTCTCGGCTCCTTACCACACCCGATCTGGTGTTAGCCAAGGCTCCATACTAGGGCCCTTGTTATTCGGGATCATGATTAACGATCTCCAATCGGTTCTTCGGGCGGCTCAATGTCTCTTGTATGCTGATGATCTCAAGTTGATATATGGAGTGGAGCAGATGGCTGATTGCAAGACATTACAAGGGGACATCGACTTGGTGTTTCGGTGGAGTCTCGAGAACAAACTTCTTTTTAACCCTGCCAAGTGCTGTGTGTGTTCATTTGGCCGCTCTCTCGATCCCATATATGCTCAATATATGTTGGGGACAGAGCCGATAAATCGTGTCTTCTCCGTCAAAGATCTGGGTGTAGTGTTTGACACGCGGCTCACTTTTCACGAGCATATTTCTTCTCTTGCCACTAGCTGCTTTCGGAGACTGGGTTTTGTGATCCGAAACCTTTGCCACTTTCATGATCCGGTGGCCATAAAAATGGTTTACAATGCCTTAGTAAGGAGTAAGCTGGAGACTTCGTCGATCATATGGAACCTCTATGAATCGACGTATGCCTTACTCCTTGTTCAGAAAGCGTTCTTAAGGTTCCTTTATAAAAAAACATCCGGATTTTATCCGTATCTGTACCCAACAAAGTACCTTCTCGGCTCCCTCGGGTACAACTCCTTGGAGGTCAGGCGGAATTGTCATCTGATGATCTCGGCATGTCAGGCCTTGCGTGGTGAGTCGGACTGTCCCGAGGTTGTGGAGCGTCTGGTGCGACTGTATGTCCCGGATGTCCCGAGGATAGCCCTGAGACCTCGACAGCGCGACTTGTTGGCTGTGCCGTCGTCGAGGACCGTGTCGCTCAGGAATTCGCCGTTGCCCCGCGCCCTCTCACTTCTCAATGCGCTCCTGACATCGACACCCGCGTGTGATTTGTTTGCGTGGCGATGGGCGGCAGTGTGTAGTGAATGCCTGAGATTCTGTGAGGCGATGGATACTAGGTGCTCTACTGTTCCAAATTAAGCTGTTTGTTTATCTATTATTGTGAACCTTTTATTGTTAATTTAAGTTTTGTGACGCATAGGTTTATAACTGTAATGTCATAAAATGTTTTTTATAAATAAATATAAATATAAATCTATCCTTAAAATATTTATAGTTCCTATATCAAAATCAATATGGAATATTACAGATACTCTTATGAAAGTTGTTTAATTCTATATGAAATATCGAATTCATTTAGACCATAGTCAGGTATAATCGAACTAGATTACCTTATGTAACAATAAAAGTCAATATGTGATTCTATCCAAATTTATTAGAATTCTGGACTGAAAGATAATTTAGTTCTTAAAATTGCATGTTCTTACTCCAAAATGATTAGAAATCATATGTCTATGTACAATATGAAACTACACTTCATTACCAATCTATAAATAGATGGAAATTACTGTATCTATGGGATTTTATTATGAATTTAATTGTTCTTAAGTTTTCATATTTGACAATATTGAATAAATTTTGTCATTATTCCTTAATCTGAAAAGGAGGTTTACCTCCCATAAATAAACTATAGTAGACCAATCTGAAGTGGATTCTAGACCTATACAATAAATAGGAAGTTGTTTTAATCTTCACAATTAAAAACTAGTAAGGACTAGATTATAGCGAATGAAGAAGTTGACTTTAAAGAAAAAAAAATTTTTTTTTTTTTTTAATAATCCCCTATTACCCTAAGTGCGCGGAGAATGTCACTGAACGCTTTACCTATCTATTCCTGAGAAGCAAATCGAATTAAAGCGTTCAGCTAGAGGATGGGGAACTCCGCACCTAGTCTAAGCTGAACAAACCACTGTGGGATCTCTCTGCATCTATGCATGACGTCCTAGCCTGAGGCAAAGTGTCAAAGGATCCATCTTTTGGGGAAGCCTTTTGGCGCAGGCTTCTTTAAGTTAACTACACAAGGCCTACGCTAAAACTTTTACCTACCTATTTAACTAGTTAAATATATGTAATGATTGTAAAACTATGATAATTCAGAAAAATTAAGTTATAATTATATTTGTAAGAAGTCTAATACACTACTCTTTCCTAGTAGGTATGAACCCTTCTCATGAGTTCTAGAATTTGGTTTTCGTTTGACCATATTCATAAATGTAGTATACCCTTGAAATCATGAAGACTATTGTGCCCATTCGGAGTATCTTTCAACTCTCGACTGACTCATTCTGATAAAGGAAATTACTCTCAACCCTTGCGATATAAATTACTTTAGTTCTGAGATCTGTGATGTAAATACGAGAACGAATAACTTTCATTATTGCTATCCATAAGTCCCCGGCTTTTCTTTTAGCAATTTACACTTCAGATACTCCACATCCAGTCTTAGGAATGCTTTGTATTTCCATACTATACAACAATCCACAATTTCCTTGTCAAAATTATAACAATATATAAAATTATTTTTGTTCATTGAAAAGCGAAGGTCATCTGTCAGCTGATTCTACTTAACTTTAGTGTTGCCATTCTAACACTAAGGCTATAACTAACGTACATTACTTTAAATCATAATCGGTAATTTTAACTAATTGTTTTATAAATATTGATTTCAAATTAAAGGTTTTAAATATCTGATTGGTTTAAATAACAGGTTTCTCTATTCCCTTTCTTTATAAACTGTTACAAGATTTTGTTTTTCACTACTGACATCCCAAGTCATAAACACTAGTAAAACAGTAGGTCAGCCTCTGCATCTACTATACCTGACGAGAATAAAATAATTTGAATAGATGTTATGTTAGTTAATGATGAATGGCCGATTGCTCGGAAGATAAAAAACCCCGTCCTAATGTTCCTATCAGTGTACCTATCTCTATACCCTGTTCCCTAGCTAGTACAAAGAACACTAGAGACCTAGGTCTCATATTTATATTTAAACGTGTATGGGCCTAGCTAAGCTAAACCGTAAGTTCGGGAGATTAGCCCGAAGAAGTGGCTAGCATCAGTGTATTTGAGCCCCCCCCATGTGGCTGATGAGACGCCGGAAACATGGAGTAGCTCGCCCTAATATGTGTATATAAGCAGACATATAAATATATAGTTTATGAGACCGAGCCTGGAGGTCCATTTGGCTTCAGCAAGCGCGGATAGGCCCGCATGTCCATCACGTGTGGTCCTTGCTTTCACCAAACAAAACTATCCACACTCGTAGGCTATTCACTGCACTTATATATGGCTAGTGCCCGAGTCGCCTATCTCAGGTAAAACTAGAAGAGTCTGAAAGATATTCGTTTAACAGCCGCAAGGTTAAATATCTTTCACCTGGCAACCATGTACCAAAACACTATTTCTGGCATGTAATTAAGCTTAATAGCTTTCAAAAAAAAAACACAACAAAATCCCACAACATTTCAATAAATAATTATAGATCAGAAAAATAATGTAATCCCAACAGAAATTCCCCTTAGAATTAAATTTAATACCTTATTGCCAGACAATAATGTTACCCAGTCGAAGTCGCAAGTAAAAAGAATCCCTCCTACAACGCCCGTCTCTATTTATACCAATATCTCCCCTGACCTTCGTAACTATCCCCGTAAACAACCCTACTGTCCGTTTCATGACTGCCAACCTACTGTACTGTTAAAACACTGTGACCCCTTCCTGGGCATTCTGGACATTTCAGATGCGTCACGCGCACGCGACCGATGATACTCCTCCCACTAAACGCTGTATATGACATTCTGATCCTTATTCAGTCTAAAATAAAGCTCAACTCCTTTGTTGGCAAACTTTGTGAATATTAATTTGCTATTCAAAAATGGCAGGATGCTTGCATTTGTATTCGCTCATTTTTAATACTTCCATATCATGATGATGTTAATATTATAGGTGTAATATGATCTTATTGCTAATGTGATGAGAATTTGATGATGATAATGATGATGTGAGTCTTACGATGGTGATATATGTTTATATGATGGCGAGCACATGACGTGAACATGTGAATCGCTACAACAGCCGTAAATCCGGACAAACGGACATCTCGACATACGAAAGAGTTTTATGCCAAGCTGAATCGGAGACGCTTCGCTCGTTCGGTAAATTAGATATTCGATTGAATGTGGGACGGTGCACTAAATTCCTCATTGTAGAACAATTATATAGCGTAACACTTTAAACGGAACTTGCAATATAACTAACTTTAAACGGATGTCTGCTACAGGCGGCCGGACATCCCGAAAATAAACATTATTTTAACATTTCCTCATTGTTACGTTTACATATGCGGACGTTTTTAACAAAGGCAAGCCCCACAAAGAAGACCCCATGACGGCAACTCGTTAAATTTTTAATCCGCTCCGATATAAATCTGATTGTAAATTGCTTGTTTACTTTCTTTACCCAATATGTCACTTTTACGCTGCTGTGACGACTTGATTTTACTACCAAAAGGAGAAAGTAGCTTTTGCAGTGATGATTCGAGTCAGATATGAGTTTTGTGAAGTGAAAAGTTGAATAAATGCACCGAACACAGGGATCGCGGACAAATATTCCGGGAATTTCTTTTCGAAGGTTTTAAACCATTACCGAACCGTATTTACGTTTCGTTTTCATTAATGGAAGATGATTTATAGAACAGCGTTCGTTAGCAATCGCTGGGTTATCTTTGTGAACTAGGCTTAGGCTTTACTAATGTTGCAGAAAGATTTTTAATATATTTTTGTATGGCATAATACCTATTACTTGGTGAAAATATTGTTTGTCAGAATCATCATTTGCATAGTATCCTTTAGAATACAATCAGCCGGTCGATTTTGTAGGATGTCGCAGCTTTATCCTAACCTAACTTACGTTTCTGCCAAGTACCTATACGCTGATACTTAAAGGGTGCCTAATCATTGAAGCGGAGCGGCGAAAATTAACCAATCAGGTGTCGTTCAAAAGATGTGTATTTATATCTGAGGAATATGATTGGTCCATTTGACACAACTCCGCTCCACTCCGTGCCAGTGGACAGGCAGCCTAATTAAAAATTAGCATTCGACTAAAAGTGTTTCTGCGATACAAGTTATGGGAAATGTATTACTTACAAATAATATAATGTGGGATGAGGGTAACTCTATTAATAGATATTTTACCCTTAAGTTTATCTTCAATAATAACAATAGACGATATTGAGCTTTTGCGGCGCTTTAGAACCTTCAAAAGGGGATTATTATTGAAAGAAATTGTATCAGTATCTCGATATTATCGTGGCATTTACTTTGAAATGTAGGAATTTTAGTGAAGATATGAGGAAATTATTGAATAAATCGTAATTTAGTCGCACAATTCTGAAAATTTAACCTACCTATGTGCTATAGAACCATTACAGTTACACTCATTCAAAGCGACGCGCGTGTGACGACGCGTTAAGCTCGGTTTGTAGACACCTGCCTACTGAGCGGCGGCCCGGGTTCGAATCCCGGCCAGGGCAAATATTTGTGTGATGAACTCGAATATTTGTGTTTGGGTCATGGTTGTTCTGTGTATTTAAGTATATATTTATCTATAAGTACGTATACCGTCGTCTAGTACCCATAGCACAAGCCTTCTTGAGCTTAATTTGGGACTAGATCGATTTGTGTGAGGTTTTCCGATATTTATTTATTTATTTAAATATTATAGAGTGCAGTTAAACACCTAGAATATTTGAATACATATACGCTTTTCAACATATACGTTTTTTTTTACTATCCTATTGTAATAGTGTCGCATCCTGTCAAAGATATCATCTGAGTAATGGTCAGCTAAGGCAACCAGGGCAACGTAAAAATATCTCGTCGTTTCTTAGATACAGGGCTTATAATAATAACTTGCTGACATAAACTTCTTTCAATGGAATCTATTCCGTCAATACGGGTACAAAGTAATCTCATTTCCCATAAACCTACTTATATACTCGAAAATAAAGAAAAGATTATCAACTCCCGATAAACAGAACCCCACTTTTCCTTACCCAATATTCTTATCGGATTTTTCATTTCTATTCCATTGCCTTCGTTATCTGGTTGGCGGGTGCATCACAATGGTCCAACCTGAGGGGCATTCGACAAATTGTGCATGGCATTCAATGACGCTGAAGCGTCTCCATAGGTACTGTCAATAAGAAAGCAGTATAAGCATATGAGAATGTTGTGTAGTTACTGTTTTTTACTTCTGGAATATGGCTTCCGGTGCAGACGGCGCAATAGCATGCGATCTTCATTGAAAGATATAAACACTAGACGATGAAAGTGTCAATAAAATGGGTGCTGGTCGAAGTTTAGGTAAAGACACGTTTGCTTCTACGTACATTAGGATGGGTGGTGAAATACATTGACAGACACTGAGTTCATTCAATAATATAGAATATAGAAGGCGCCCCTTCGTGTTGTGTTGAATTTAAATATAGAGAACAAAAGCAACACCCAAATAATTACAAATTATACTAATTTCGCAAAGCCATTGACCTGGAAGACCTAATGCCCGTGGATCGTATCAATATTATACAAACTGTAAATTTGGTTGAATATTCATTACCTACTCAACCCTCTGGGCATCACGTAACAGAGGCGATTTATTATCGACTACCCTAAACTAACCGGTTTTAATATATTGGCCATAAACGCGGGTTCTAACCGCGTCTCAGATCGTCAATAAATCGATAAAACGGATTGCTGTTGGTAATGTACTTTTGTATATCTTATCAGCCATGATGTGATGTTGCCATTATTTTTATTTCGTTAGCATCATCATCATCATCTACCGCCGTCTACTTCCTGGACATGAGCTCCTCTTAATATTTCGTCTGCAATTATTTTGTCCTGCAATATTCATAATCCTCTTTTTCGTTTCCTCTTAGTCGGGTAAAAAGTATCTTATGAAAGTATCACTAGCACCACTCCTACCCTTTAGACGTAATTAGGCCGCAAAGATACTCTAAGTATTAATTACAATCATAAATTGGTTTTATTTATAGTTTCCATAGTAACTAAATAAGTAGAGTAAAATAAATAGGTATATGAATAATATTATTAAAACTATCGTGAGACATCTTTACTAATTATAAAAACGGTATAAACTCACGTAAAAATTGTCAGGGACGGCCTGACATGTTTCGAACTCATTTGGAGCTCTTCATCAGGGCTAGCTATCCGTGCTGCTACGCGACTAACACGTCGGGCCGTTCCTGACAATTTTTACGTGAGTTTATACCGTTTTTATAATTAGTAATAGGTATATGCGTTGGAAATTTGTGTATCAACACAGCGTTGGTACAACTGTTTGAGCGAACGATGAACCAAATCGCTACGTGCCTTTTCTTGCAGACCACTGAGGGAAGGGGTCGCGTAGTACTCTACGCAACTGTTGCTGAAAAGTACGAATAGTGCATTTTGTCGCTGTCCGCATGCCATTAAGTCTAACGGCAGGCAACGCCGGCGCACGCTCTATCTGTTCCACCACATCGACCCGCTCTCCTGCAACCGGTTTGTTTCTGACAGGAACCGAGTTTACACCGAACTTGTTCGTACTAAATAATACTTTACGCTAAATAATAGCTGTAAGATCCTGGTCACGGACTCCACAATGTAACGATCCCTCGCCCGACCCGATTCGGTGTATGTCTACGAAATTATATACAGCTTACCGTGAGTCGCGAGGCAAGGCGTGTGTAAGTTAAATCGTTTGAGCACACTTGTATATATTATCGTCGTTAGAGAAAAACTAAGCCAAGTTCCATCTAACCCAAAACTTAGCGCTTCTTGGCAGAGATGAGCCGTTCTTGAATACAAGTACAAATAGTGCATTTTATTACTGTCCGCGTGCCATGATCGAGTCCAACGGCAGGCGACGCCGGCGCACATTCTATCAGTTTCCAATACATCAACCCCGCTCTCCTGCTGCCGCTTTGTTTCTGACAGGGCCCAGGGGCCGAGTTTACACCGACCTATTTGTAATAATATTAACTACAATATATGATCCTAATCACGAACACCACGACATCGCGTTTCCATAGAACCCGATTGCCTGTGGTTGCCTATTTTAGAATTTGAGTATACTTCTTTAATGCTATAATAATTGAAATATGCCAATTCTGCCCCAACTTGCCCAGGGATTTCAAAAAGGGAAAACTTGCGAAACGACGAGAAATCGAACGAATATATGTTTTGTTTAACTCGAATGATATACGTTCTTATGAGTCCAAATCGTGGAGACCTAAGAGAATATGACACATAGGTACAAGTGGCTTCAGCATAAAAAAAATAGAATGTAACAGTGGAACGTCAAGAGGAAAAAAGGTTTTATTTCCTACGGTGTGACATGCAGACTCTTCGAACTTTAGTTTAGCAACGGAAACGTTGTTATGAGGATCACAATTAAAGTTGAGGGACCGACTCGCATAATGTGATAATGGGTATGAAATTACGCGATATGGACCTCTGTATTTCCACGGTCGTGAGATTTAAGGGTCTGTTAAGTTAATTCCACTCACAATAACGTTGGAGGATTATTTATTTTAAGTTTATTCTGTTTCGCATCGCCTTTTGTCCTTTTTCATGAGTGAATGTGTTTGGCGACTAACTTTCCCGAGGATACTTTGCAAAGTTAAATATACAAGGGTTACGCGATACTGCCTCCAGCTGTTAGGAATATTGGCCTGACTGGGCTATTTTAGGATTGTGGAATTCTGTCTTGTGTCTTTTTGAGGTTGAGGTTCAACCTATGTAATGTAATTTGCTTGCACCCCTTAAAACTAAAGGCATACCTACATATTAACATATATAAGTGCGTGATGTATGGCAATGATTTTGCTGATATATAACTAAATAAATGTTTGTTATTCACGGCATTTTTTTTTTCTTTTTGGGGTTTGCTTATTTATTTAAACTTTATAGTCCGCCATTTGTACTTTTTAGAAAAAAAACAGTCAATCACTCGGTTAAACAGAAGTCGGCGCAGGATCAAAGGTTACAGAAAGACAAAATAATACCAACACAAATCAGTTACCTAACGATATGTATAAGTGTGTATGTATACGTTAGGTTAGGTTAGGTATTTCGCGGTAATCGCGAGGTCCACAGTAGCATGCGCAAGCGATCCTGTGGGCCTCACTAGGCGATATGTTCTTAAGTTCCGAATCAAAAGTAATCGACTAGTAAAATTAGTTTAATTTATGTCTATGGAGTTGCAAAAAATCCAATTTTACTTAGGTGCTCGATCATTAAAGCACTTAAATGATAGATCCGTACATTTGACCTTAAACGATACGAAACCCAAGATAATTTATATGCTACAGATTAGACACTATATTACCCAAACGTATGTGTTACCAAACCTAAAATTATCATATCCAGTAGAACGTAACAAGAACCTGAATACATACATTATAAAACGAGGATTTCCTTACATAAACAGCTTTGGTATTACGAAGGCAATGTTTTACGTCGTCGTCAAGGTCACAAGGGAACACATATCTAAGTTATACATTTTTACCCTTAACTTTTATGATAATTCTGTAAAGGGTAATTTACTGTAACAATACAGCAAATTACCCTTTATTGATGACAACATCGAAGTTAAGATTTCAGCTCAATGGCTGCAGGAAGTGGTTCAAATCGTCCTTGCAAGATTCGACACGAACATACAAAAAAACAAATGTGCGAGGAAGCCAATGGTGTACGTGACAAAACGCCAATAAGCTGCAGGAGGTAGGTTAGAGTAGGTAGGAGAGAGAGAAAGAGAGAGAGAACTACATTTGTATTTATAAATACAAACTTTAAAAAAATAAATGTGTTAGAGTGAAAACTCAATCGCCCTGGTCTAAAAAACTACCTACAACATTTGATTGCTTTAAAAACGTCCAACCAACAGAACTCGATTTAGCACGCGCTTTCCACTTATTAATGCATTTTATATTTCAGCCTGATATCGCTTCACGTGACTAAAGCCTATCAAAATTCAAAAGTGACCCAAATTTCTCCCGCAATTCGATTATTAAACCGGGAGACAAGACATTTCTTTTACACTCGAAAACTGTACGATTTAGCCCATGAAAATATTGAGCATAACATGCTTAGGTATATCAGTTTTGTCGTTTTGAAATTCGTTTTCTAGGATTTGTTCTGGTAAGAGTGTGTTTCCACTGACAAAGAGCGTAGAGAAAAGGATCGTCAGGTTTTTTTTTATAAATATCAGACAACCTTACACAAATCGATCTAGTTCCAAATTAAGCTCAAGAAGGCTTGTGTTATGGTTATGGGTACCAAACGACGATATACATACTTATATAGATAAATATATATTTAAATACATAGAACAACCATGACCCAAGCACTTGCCAGAACAAGTTGACCAATCACAGTGTTCAAAATCTCCACTTTGTGTCAATGGAAACCGTTTAAGCGGAACGGAGTGTTGCTGAGCGGAGTGGAGAGGTGCAGGCGTGTGATTGACTAACCTTGCTCCATGGTATAAGAAAATAAGGTATGGCACTCCGGAATGACAGGCGAGACTCACGCTATGATTGGTTGGTCGGTTCTGTTGTCAATCCGTTTCTGTGTTGCCAGTGGTACCTATATCATAATACTCCCCGATTCCCTTGTTACCTGTATGAATCTCATAAAATCGTGAGTGTTTTAAATCAATTATTAGGACAACATTAAATTTAGTTAAAGAACTGTAATGCATAAATGCATTTTTATTTGTAGACTGGCGGCAATAACCAATAACCAGAGTGCCATACCTTACTGTCTTATACCATGCGTTGCCTTGCTCGAAATCTTCACTCATAAAGTAGCGTAAACGGCATCGGCATGGAGCGTGCAGCGTGGCTGAGCGGAGTCAAGAGAAGCGTATCGTGAATTGACCAATCACAGTACTTGAAATCTTCACTCTCAGTGGAATTAGAATTAGAGTAAGCGGATTTTTAAGTAGACGACTCATTTCCGTGTTATTGGAAATAATTATCACTTCGCGCTGCATTTTTTTTACTGTACCTACTTTGCCCAGTGCCGCGTCAGTGGGAACGGCCCCATAGTCTTTTGTCTAAAGTTTACTGTGGAGAAGTACCATAGAACAGTTGCCCAAACCATACAGTTAACACCATTGTATACGTTATCTTATTTGTTTTTAAAGCAATCGCCATGTTTTCCTGATGCGGTTTCAAATTAAACCCGAACAAAGGGAGAGAAAATAGAATTGCGATTGGACATTTTACTGGATATAGAATTGATTTGATTTCCTTTTGTATGGTATAACAGTTGTTTTGATACGATATGTAATATTTGTGCAAAATGCTTCTATTTCTATAAATACTTACGCATAATTGGCAAAATTGTACATTATGCTTTAGGAGAAATGAAAATGATGAGGAAGGAATTAGTACTCTAGTTAGACTTGGAAATTTCATCAGATTGCTAAAATAATTAAATTGTGGGTCTTAAATTTAACTATACAGATCTGACCTTACGGTCGAAGAAAACGGACACCATGGCCTGAGTTGTCAGAGGTGCGCCGGGCGGTTCTCAAGGCATTATGCCATTAACGGTGTCATTCGGCGGGCTTTGGTTTCAGCCAACGTTCCCTGCGTGTTGGAGCCCCCAGGGTTATGCCGTACTGATGGTAAAAGGCCGGATGGCCTAACATTGGTTCCATGGCAGAAGGGACGGTGTCTCTTATGGGACGCTACGTGTGCTAGCACGTTTGCACCGTCACAGTTGAGCCACACTACTAGATCTGCCGGGGCCGCCGCAGAATGTGCGGCAAAACTCAAACACACCAAGTACTCTGCCCTGGAACCAATGTATGATTTTGTGCCTGTGGCAGTGGAGACTGCGGGACCGTGGGGTACTGAGGCCAGGGACTTTATAAGGGAGGTGGGTCGCAGGCTCAGAGACAGAGGGTGTGATCCTCGCTCAGGGTCGTATCTGGTTCAACAGATTTCATTGGCCATACAACGTGGGAACGCTGCCAGTGTAATGGGAACGTTTGGGCCAGGTGCGACTCGGGGCGAGCCTTTTTAAGTCCTTCTTCACCTTCCAAGATATTTGTTATCGATCCACAACGTTGACGAAGCCTGTTGCAGATGTCACGTTATTGGTGTGTTGTTTGACGAAGCCTGTCGCTGATTAGATTTTTGTATTCTCTTTGACGATGCCTGCGTTGCGGATTTGACTTTTACACTTTGTCTTATGCATTATTTACTGTTGAAATATTTCTTAATACTATACTGATTTAAACATTCGAAAGTCTCCACAAAGGAAATTTTCTAAACATGTAGGCATACTTCTCCTACGGGGTACCCATGCAGTCTTTCCTTAACGAAATGAAACATAATTTTTCCGGGACATGTCGTAAAGATACCTTTGTAATAAAAATTGCCCTCGGCTCTAAAGAGACATGCATCTTTCTAAAGGCAGTTATAATGATAAAACGTATATAATTGTTATACCGGATGTGGCCTGTAATTGCGTCAAAAAGTTAAAACATAGTCTACTCATTAAACCAAACAACATTTGTTTAGGAACTTAAAAAAAAGTATTATTTAATAACTAGTATGATATTGGATATATTTAAATTGCAAAATATTTGATAATTTGTAGCGTAACAGTCAGTTTCAATCAGCGCGACATCAATGTTGTGTTGGATGCCGTACTTTGAAAATACTGTTTAATTTGGTGACACACATGTTGTTCAGTATGAAGAGTAAAATCGATGTTTTAGCTTAATGCTCCTGTTACAGGCCACACCCGTTTATTTTATTTATTTATTAACTTTATGACACAAAACAAAAGTCAGTACAAATAGCGGACTTAATGCCAAATGGCATTCTCTACCAGTCAACCATAGGGCCAAACGATACTATAAGTTGGTGCAAATCAGACATCTTATTGTACAGAGAGCATCTAGGGTACAAGTAACATCCGTTAGGTATATAAAAGAAACTACAAATTAAAGGTTATCCCAAGAATTATGAACAGATCACCTCATCTACATTCGTACTAACTATGATTATGAGGTTGTAGGTAAATGACTCTGTACCTCTGTGCTGCGGATGAAAAGCTGCAGCGAATGAATAATCCCAGGACATCCCCAATAAATATACAAATAATTGAAAAGCTCTCGATGATATCACCAGTGATCGATTTACTATAAAAATGCAAAACATCCCTCATTGAAAATGAATGAAGGGAAAAACTCCATTCTGTAAAATTTGAAATGTATCGTAAAGGAGATAAATCGAGATAACAAAAGCCTCGAAAGTATCTTGTTTACGAACCAATGCAGAGACGCTTATAAATCAATAGGGTAGATATATTATTAAAAGTGTAATGCCAAATGTTAACGTAAGCGAATTTTGTATAACATATTTTGTATTTGCCTGTAATTGGGCAAATTCTCTAACATCTTTAGTACCTAATATTCCCTTCAGTTTCCGCGACTGTCGCACATTTAAATGAAACAATGACAACGGTAACTGTAATTGTTGCCGAAACGTCAGGAACGCCCAAACACTAAAGGCTTATTATTTTCGCGGCGACAGAAAAATTAAAGAGCAGCAAACTATTTGCAACTAAAATAATAACTTGTCAGCGATTAAATATTTTGGCAACCATTTATATTAAATGAGCTTTAAACTAAGGATATTTTAAAATTCAAATAATGGCAGCTACTTTAAGGTAGCAGAAATAATAAACAAGATTACTGAAGTCATAGGTGAGGTACTATAAATAATGACTTGGCGACTAATATTAGCAGAAGGATAACAAACTTTATATTAGTGGCAACTACAGGTCTCCATCTAAAAAAACATTTTGGGCTTTGATTTGCTGGCAGCTTAAATATTAAAATGGGTACTATATAAAAGTAATGGGGAGTTATTTTTTTAGTTTTCGAAACCATAATTTAATGAAAACGGCGATAAGCGTTTTTTAGGTAAAAATGTTTTGCCCATACAAAACACGCTTATTTTAGTCCGAATCTAGCTAAAACACGCTACGCTAAAATAAGCATTGCATTATTATAAGACTTGCCTCAGAACCGAAGCTGTCAACCCCGATTCCACGTGGTCTTGTCTGCCCTACCCCTAGAGTGTATATAAAAAGCCGGAGGCGCGGAGGGAGAGCAGCCCTCGCCCGCCGTGACAAAGCTCGGGAGCCGTGCGGAGCGGAGCGGCTGAGGCTGGTCGCCGAAGGCGACCAACAAGCCGAAGCTGCGGAACGGAGTACGGGCGACCGTGCTTTGCCACGCAAGGGCGGAAGGGCTGCACTTCCCGCAGCGCCGGAGCTAAGGCAGAGTCTGACACAATATCTAAAAAAATATTGTCGGTTTTAGGAGTCCATATCTCGGTAATTATTAAGTTTAGAAAAAAGTTGTCCATACAAAACACGTTTATTTTAACGTATTCTATACGATAGAATCATAAAAAATAGGTGTCAATATGACATCACACCTGACGAAAAATTGACCAAAATCAGAGCCACTAAATAAAACTATAGACCAAAATTATTATTTATACATGCAATTTTCAACTTTGATTAAAGCTCTTAAATTGTCGCACAAAGTATTTTTTTTATGGCCTTGATTTATTTTATATGTAATCTCCATTGAACAATTAGAGTAGGCCATTTTCAACTTTTTATCCGCCGTCATGTTTCCGCTTAATTAGTTAATTCAGTCGCCAAAACAATAACTCGATGCTAGTTTATATTGAAACAAAGCCGAAAATTGATTACTTAGCTGCTACTTTTTACTTTAATAGTCCCCGCAATTAGTCGCCAACTTATTATTTTTGCTATCCCCTTTAATTTTTTATAAATCCCTAAATCTGATTAATTTGTCGCCGCGTTAAATACATGCCAACAATAAATACACACGGTATAATCCGTTTAAATTGTTTTATTTGAATGTTAAGTACCTTTTGTTTAAATGTATGTTGTAAAATTATTGTACCTATTGTCCAACCTAATAAACAAATATTAACTTTAAACTTTTACTACTATATGCTATGCATTTACAACGACGATGTATAATTTTATAATGTGATAATACTATGAAAACTATAGGAGTAGTAAGGTACCTACTGTTACTGTAGGTATATATAAGATTTGTAACATCGTGGACACATCTTATAATTTTTTTCTCAAAATCCCTTTTTGAATTTTCAAATTGTGTATGTAATTAAGAACTAATAGTGTTTTAGCTTCGCCTGTGATGTTGTACATTTTGAAATTCGCGTAAAAAGATTTCCCTTCAGGCATCAAAACGGTAGAAGTTAATTCATAATTTACCTGGGGGTACCCAGAGAGCCTTCCCAGTTCTTTCTTTTTTCAATTAACTCCAATTAGTAAAAACACGTGGCTTATTATCTTAAGATTAACACTAATTAAGACCCGCGGACCTCAAAGCTTTGAAAACATTAGGTACTAGCAACTTAATTAAAGCTTACAGCGTTTACTCGGGAAATCTTTTAAAAAAGTACGTAACCTACTGAGTGGGTTTTTATTCGAATCGCGTGGTGATTGTGATTGTGATTTAGTTGTTGATATTTATTTATTTATATTTATTAATTTAAACTTTATTGCACAAAACAAACGAAAAGTCAGTACAAATGGAGGACTTAATGGCATTCTCCAACAGTCAACCATAGGGCTAAATACTTAGAATTGGTGCAGAGCAGTTTTTTTTGTAATAAATATACCGATTCTAACATTAATCACTATTGTCCTCTGGGTTGGGTCACGGGACAAATTATAAAAAGTTGATCAACACAATTTTCATAAATAATTTTAAGATATTTTCAGTTACTTATTTATATTTCAACCCTTGTGTAGTTGTATCTTACTTACCCCAAAACATTTTACACACAACATCAGACGGTTTAATAGCTATCGTCACCTTTGTGGCAAGTTCATTCAATTAGATATGTGGTCACGTAGTAACAGAGGGACTAATGATGCCATTCCGTGACTATTCGGGCCCTCTCGTCCTTTCACTGTTGAAGGTGTGAAATGGAATTTTCGTGTTTCGGTATCAAGCGATGTTATCTGGATTCGGACTTTAAATGCGCCTGGAATTGACGCTGGGACGCTTTGCTATTAAGTCTGAATAGGCGCGGTTAACAATGTGGGCTTAATTTGAAATTTTGGGGTTACTCGTATAACGACTGATTTCTTTCACGCACATTGACTATAATAAATAAACAATAAATATCAAACAACATCACACAAATCGATCTAGTCCCAAAGCTTAAGAAGGCTTGTGTTATGGTTACTAATACGACGATATATAAACTTATATAGATAAATATATACTTAAATACATAGAACAACTACGACCCAAGCACAAATATTCGAGTTCATCACACAAATATTTGCCCTGGCCGGGATTTGAACCCGGGACCGCCGGCTCAGTAGGCAAGTACTTACAAACTATGGGGAATCTGAGTGGTTTTAAAGTACCTTACGACTAAACCAGTAGAGCATTGTGGTTGTGTTGTAGGTCCGGGTAGAGTCGTTGGTAACTCCATTGTGCTAAAGGGAATCAAAAGTGCCCACGCCACAACCAGTTGAACATAGTAGTTGTGCCTAGAGTCCTGAAGGAAAAGGACGAAGTTTAATGTCATTTTGCGTATGAGAATATGTGCCAATTTGCTTGTCATTTTGCGTATAGACAGCAATGTGTCATTGTGTGAGTGATCAGAAATTTGTTGTTGTAACTGCAAAATACTGTATTGAACAAAGTATACTACTTAGGTATATATATATACGGTATTGAAATAAATGAATAAATAAATAAATAATAAATATATACATATCGGACAACCTCACACAAATCGATCTAGTCCCAAATTAAGCCCAAGAAGGCTTGTGTTATGGTTACTAAACGACGATATACATACTTATATAGATAAATATATACTTAAATACATAGAACAACCATGACCCAAGCACAAATATTCGAGTTCATCATACAAATATTTGCCCTGGCCGGGATTCGAACCCGGGACCGCCGGCTCAGTAGGCAAGTGCTTACAAACTATGGGGAATCTGAGTGGTTTTTAAGTACCTTACGACTCAACCAGTAGAACATAGTAGTTGTGTTGTAGGTCCGGGTAGAGTCGTTGGTAACTCCATTGTGCTAAAGGGAATCAAAAGTGCCCACGCCACAACCAGTTGAACATAGTAGTTGTGCCTAGAGTCCGGAAGGAAAAGGACGAAGTTCATGTAAATGTCACTTTACGTATGAGAATATGTGCCAATTTGCGTACCTATGTCATTTTGCGTAGACAGCAATGTGACATTGTGTGAGTGATCAGAAATTTGTTGTTGTAACTGAAAAAATACTGTATTGAACATAGTATACTACTTATAAAACTTTACGGCATTAACCACAAACTTAACTAGTAGCCTATGCCTTTGCTACACGCATAGCAAAAGATAAAGAAGTTGTAACTATTTAACATAGAAAATAATGATGATGAATCGCGTACCGATTCGAAACATGTTGAGCGTTATTCGACTTCTACAACGTGAGTACACCCGTTTAAGTATTTAAATAAGTTGTAACTATTTGCCGCAAGTAATTTGTAGATGGGTGATTTTCCGAGCGTTCTAACCGCGTGGTTCTAGCGTCATTCTTTTTTTCACGATTATAACCGCAACGGAAGAGCCAGTGCTTTTTCATTATGATCTAACAAGGATTTCACTCAGGAGTGCCTTTGGGATACATACAAACCCAACGTCCAACAATCATCTACGTTTTTTTATCAAAATTTACAGAAGGATGAATGACGAAAAAAATGCCTTACAAATGCTGAATATTCACCCAGATATGGGATGGAAATCTACCCCTTTGAGCTACAGCAGATAAAATCAAACTAATATTATAAAGGCGAACGTTTGTGTGTTTGTATTTTTGTTACTTCTTCACGCTCAAACGGCTGGACTACTTTGATGAAATCCGATATGGAGGTAGCTGATACCCTGGATTAACCCATAGGCTACTTTTCCTTAAATAAACCGCCGGGTAACATCGTAAGGCGCAGCTAGTAAGTACCTATGTATATTAAGTGAATGTGAGAGTACATGAAATTGTAAGTACAAAATAAATATTAATAAATTAACCAAACTGATGTCATAAACCTTTTTCCATCTAAACGTAGGTATATTTTAAAGCAACCAAAAACTCACAATTTAACCAGTAAAAAATTTACCTATGCATTCATTTAGAATAACGAATTGTTTTTAACGAGCGGCGGAATGAAAATCTAGTATGCTGGACTTAATAGAATCCATTCAGATTCAGTAAATCTGTAATTTAGTGATTCAGAGAGCTGCCTAGATGGATTCGCAGTCCTATTATTCGCCTTTAATCAGCTTAGGCTAATTCTAACGTGGCTCCGAATTAAGCGGAAGATTAGAGGATAAATAAAAGATTTCACTCTCTGTCAGTTCGACTATTCTGAACTCGAATATTTGTTCCTGGGTCATGGATGTTATCTATATATGTAATATATTTACATATTAAAACATTGTATGTTTTTCATTTAACAGGGCTATGTACACAGATATTAAAATACTAACTACAAACTGAAAACTTAACTAACTAACATATAATATACTAAAAAAAAAGAATTAGTTTGGGACTAGGTCGATTTGTGTATGACTGTCCCTTAATATTTTTTATTTATGTAATGTGTAATTTTAAACTCAGTAGTATTGGTAGTACTCAATATACATAATTTATAAATACAAAAGTAATTGTGTTGTCATTCAGTTTAAGTTTTCACTGTTTCTTTGCTTTGCCTTTTTCGTGTCTTTGAATGCATGTTTCTATAAATACAAATTAAGCAAAGCTTGTACTATGGGTACTAGACGAAAATATACATAATATATAAATACATATATAGATAACATCCATGACCCAGGAACAAATGTTCGAGTTCATCATACAAATATTTTTCCTGACCGGTATTCGAACCTAGGACCGCCGGCTCAGAGGGCAGGTTTACTACAAACTGCGCCAACTGCGTCGTCTAGCAAATCTTTTAAAGCTTGAATGGTTTTATTCTCAGTCAAAATTGAGATGTGATGCAATCTCTCAAGTTTTGTAAGCAGGTAAGCACGCTTGTAGAAAATCTTAAATATGAAAAAAGAGCATAATAATTATATTGTGTCCTTTGCGAACCTCCGTTTTTGAACTAAATTAAAAAACGAGTCCATATTGGCTCACATAAAATTCTTATTCGTAATAAAATTGTCATTAGTCATTAATTTTGTAGTCATAATTTCTACTTTTCTCTGAAACAAATAACTTTTCAGGATTGTTATAATACAATACAAAGTGAGGGCTCCTGATATCCGTGTTACACGCCGCAACGTAGCCCCGTATCCTTAACACCGGCGGTACTAAGATCACGAATAACACGGACACGCCGAGATACGTATAATTAACTATACGTATAGTATTAAAGCCGTGTCTGCGTTCGAGTCCGTATACACGTAGCTTCGGTTCCGTTCGGGTATTGAATACTCGTCGGAGCGATCCGCTCCGGCCGGTTAGAGTTAAAACTTAAAACGAATAAGGACTATTATTGAGTATGGGACGAACGGGGTTTATTTATTGTTATTTGGATCAAACTTGAGTTATTTACATATTTTTGCATTGATTTGAGTAATAATGGTTCTATTTAACTAATAAATGGCATTATTCTTTTTAATACATATATAACCAGCGATTGTGGTTTTAGACAAAATTAGCGACCCGGCCGTGCATTGCACGAATAAAAATATAAATACTTAAATATAATCTAGGTATTATGAGAGTAAAAACTACCGACCGATAGACCGACGTCACCGGGTGTTTTAGTTTTCATTATTTTGATGCAATTTTATTATACTTACATATTGATAAAAATATAATTCAATTTTTCTTTTTTCAAGTTTTGTTAAGCGAAAAAGACAATTGAGTCATTCATTATTATTTTATTACCTACCTACAATGGTGACCCTTTTGTGGGTAAGAAGTAGTTGCACGTGCAGATAAAGATAATAATGGATTGGCGGCGACGTTCTAATATAACCGTGGTAATTTTACTGATAATTTCATAAATACTTTGGGCTTTACGTCGTATACCTTTGGTTCGTAAAGTTGAATGAAGTGGTCGGGCTGTTTTGTTTTAATACAAATAATTTAGAGGGGGCGGTTTAGAATTTTTGACTCAAACTCATTAGTCACTAATACGATCTCAGTCGGTCAACACTGCAAATCTTACTGTAGCTGTTAATTTAAAGATATTATCTAATACTTTTTACTTTGTTATTTGTTGCTGTTAATGTGTGGTTAGTTGTATGTTTTAAAATTGTTAATAATGAAGAGAAGTTGGGTGTGGACATTTGCCACCAGAGTCGGTGATACAGGTTTTTGTACCTTGTGCAATGATCGGGTGAACAATGAGTTTTCGTGTCGTGGTGGTACTACAGGATCTATAGGAAATCATTTGAAAGTAGTTTACTTGAAATTTCCTGGCCAGACCCCGACATCGAACGAGTAAGTACTTTTTCACATTATAATAAATAATGCGCTGTTTAAATAAATTGCAGTGCCAATTATCTTGTACATATTTTATTAAATACGCTAGTTTTGATAGAGTCTAATTAGTAGAATACGCTTTGAAACGTCTGAACGATTAGTAACTATGAAATTAGTACTTAATATTTTCTTCGGTTACCGCCCCGTCTAAATAAATTATAGCTAATATTACCTATTGTAACATAATGTTTGGTATAAAAATAAAATGAAAATTTAAAACTGTTCATTTCAATAAGGATCACAGCTTAATTATTTAATTGCTACATTTTGTTAGTATTTACGACGAGTCTCACTCACTATACATTTCCATTCGTAGCTCTTAGAGACATCGCAACGAATCTTTACTAAACGTAGGGGCGGATCGGATCCACGTCTAATTAAGATACGTGTACCCGTGTTACACGGATACACGTATCTTAATTACACGTAGCCTAATTATACGTGCCGAACGGAGCAGAAAACCGTTGCCGTGTAATACGAACACGGAGATCCGGCTACGGGTACACGAAACACGGACACGACCGCGAGCCCTGTCAACCTAACCTAAGCTAATGGGTTTTACTTCCAAAACTCTTCTAAAGTTAATAATCTCAGAGTAATGACTAACGATTTTATGACAAACAATACGTTATGACAATCAATCGTTATGGAAAAAATCCGCACCCCTGAAAAACGCCACCTCAGCTACTTTCCCATTTAAACTAAACAACTAAAATTCACCGAGCCTTAGCGGCATATTTGCATAAACGCGTTTATAAATAATCTCAATGTTTTGTTTGCGGCAGCGTTACGTCGGTAAAGTGATGACGAACGAATCGTCAGCGAGAGAGGAAATTACAGTCCTAATCTGATTATTCCAGTGACTGCTGACAACTGACGAGTCTGGTGCACAAGTCAATTATTCGAATCCATTTAAATTATTTTGGGGAAATACGTCTTTTGAATGAAGGTTGTTTAGTGCGGAGTTACTTATTTGTTAATTGCACGTTCTGTGTTAAGTTGGCAAAGTGATCAAGGTGATCAAATAATTAAAACCTGTGTTACTTAGGCTATCAACTTAGTAGAAGAATAATTATTTGCGTAATAAGAAACCAAACTCGTTTTTGCTATTGCTGAATTTGAGTTTATTCTATGATTTATTTTGTCATTGCCTTACAAAATGAAGGATTCTTCTTGACAATCCTGAATTTAGCGAGAAATTCAAGGGCATGAGCTAAAAATATAACACATACTTAAAGGTGTATACGATCGATTTTTTGTTTGCGAAGAACCTCCGTTTCTGAAGTAAATAAATTTAAAAACGCCACCTTATAGCTACTTTACCATGTAAACTAAACAACTAAAATTCACCGTGCCACATTAGCGGTATATTTGCATAAACGCGTTTATAAATAATCGAAATGTTTTGTTTGCGGCAGCGTTACGTCGGTAAAGTGATGACGAACGAATCGTCAGCGAGAGAGGAAATTACAGCCCTAATCTGATTATTCCAGTGACTGCTGACAACTGACGAGTCTGGTGCACAAGTCAATTATTCGAATCCATTTAAATTATTTTGGGGAAATACGTCTTTTGAATGAAGGTTGTTTAGTGCGGAGTTACTTATTTCAGATGCGTTAATTGCACGTTCTGCGTTAAAGATTGCAGTGATCAAGGTGATCCAAATAATTAAAATCTGTGTTACTGAAGTTATCAACTTAGTAGAAGAATAATTATTTGCACAACAAGAAATCAAACTCGTTTTTGCTATTGCCGATTTTGAGTTAATTCCATGATTTACTTTGTCGTTGCCTAGAAAAATGAAGGATTCAATCCTGAATTTAGTGAGTAATGAATTACTCACAGGGCATGAGCTAAAAATATAAAACATAAAGGTGTATAAGATCGACTTTTTGATCGTGTCGGCGTTGTTACGTCGACAAAGGAATGATTAACGAATTGTCAGCGAGAGAGGAAATTACAGCCCTAATCAGTACCCTTACCATGAGTTTACAGTGACAGTACTCGCTAGTGACTCCATAAACGATTTTTATGGAGAATTGTAGTTTTACTAAGTAACCGCTAGGGGTGCAGCGTACAAATCGATTACGGAGTCGCTAGTGAGTAGTTGAGTACTGTCACTGTAATCTCATGGTAAGACTACTGGTTATTCCATTGACTGTTGACAACTAACGAGTTAGCTGTCAATTATTCGACACTATTAAAATTATTTTCTGCATCACGGCATGATCCTCTCCCATTTAGCGGAGTGTGGGCGAGTCCTAGTCCGGATCTCTCCTATTAGGCTCGCGCACTAGATAATTTTTCTTCCTTATTCTCCAGCTTCTATCTTCTCTTTGTGTCGGTCCCAAAATTTTCCGCACGACCGTTCTTTTTGGCAAACAGCTTAGTTTTTTTCCATCAAGATCAAAAGGAACTACCTAATAATTAAGAATTTTAATCGCCAATTACAAGAGAACGAATGAAGTCACTGGTCGTGTTTGCATGCTAAATATAATATATTTATAAGTACATTATGTTGGTACTAAATACGCCTTTGACATTTTACTGTGATACTTTTTTACTCATAAAGACATTTTTAGCGTTCGAGTAAAAATATCAGATATCGAAATACGGAAAATATCTCTTGTGATGACAGTTCATTTGTGCCGTTCGTATTGAGAATTCCATCGAGTGTAGGCGTTAAGTATTTATGTAGGAGCACTTAAAGAAACAATATTATAGTGAGAATATATTAAGGAAGATACAGTAGCGGCAAATAATCTTTTTTTAGAGTAATAACCAATTTTTATTATGTTTGGAACTTACAATACAACTTACAATGTGAAATAATAAAAAATCGCATATTTTTGAAAAGGCACACGAAGATGTTTAATTAAACAACTGTCTTGATAGGAAAATAGACGTTTTATTTCCTAAGAGCGGTTTTTTCACTACGTACGACCCGAATCCGATCCGAACTCGTGAAAATATGGTCCGTCGTAGCCGTAGAACTGCTTCTATGATAAGTTACGCACTAGATCCGATCTCCGTCATCCGGTTTTCAAGGGTTTCACGGTGTTTTCACGGGTTCGGATCGGATTAGGATCGGACGTAGTGCGAAACCGCTCTATTTTAGCCTGTATTAACCTTTTACAATGGTGTATGGTAACTGTGATATAATTAAGAAATGTTACTAACATTCCACTTTGTTACTAATTCTAAGATACTAATATGATAAAAAATAGTAACAAAATGAACAGAATAGACATACATTTCATTTGTTACAACTTAATATGAAAATGTTGGTTACAAATAGGAACATCAAGTCATGGCATTAATATGTCTTAAAATTATGTCATAATTAAGCGCATCCCTTCTTACAATTCGCGGAAATGATTGATTTTTTGCTTAGCTATACATACTGTATGAGTAAAGAGTGGGTTACTAAGGACTATAGGGTTATGCACATCATTAATTTTGCTCCCTATTCCCCGTTCCCGTCACTGCATTTACCTAAGTATCTGAACTTGTTATAGTAATGTAACAATATGGGTATAGAAACAAAATTAAGAGGGCGCCGAGCGTTTGCGACTGAACCATAGAGCGCGGGGAATGCGTATTTAAATCGGCGCGCGGCCGCCATAGTAAAAATGTATGGAGAATTAAAAGCACTTTTTGATAAATCTGGACCTTTAATACCAAACAACAATTGAAATATTTGATGCGGACAAATTGTAATGTAAGCATTCATCTTTTTTTTAAACTAAAAATCAGAATACCCTTAACGCCTGCTTACGATTTTACAATTTTTATCCAACTTTACTTAGTTCTCTAGGGTAAAATATTCATAATCTTATAATTTTTCCACGGAGAAGTTGTTAACACATTCTTCAAAATGCTAAGTATATAGTTTAGAAATGGATTAAACAATTAGTATTGACGTTATCTACTTAACGGCAACTGCCTATTTTTTCACATTTCGCTCGGTGCAGTCTTAAGGTCTTGTAAAACCCTCCTTGGCTGGATTAGGCAAATAGTATTGAAATAGTTGTAGGACAAGACGGACCGATAAATGAACAAAATCATGTCGAAAGTGCGTGAGAAAAATCGAAAGGTAGAACCCAGGATCATGTTGTGCTGGTGCGTACGGTACGCTATTAGCACGGTTTACGGCGCATACTGACCCAAGTAGTACACAGTCTCCATAATCACTTATATAGCTTTTGTACAGATAAATGAGAGTTATAACGGCTGTATAAGGTCTTATACATCATGTTTGCTACCTGACGAGCCCATATTGTTAGTGCATATAGTCTTTTCATTGCTTATGGAAGCGTTCAGCCTTTCAGCCAGGCTAGCATATCTTGCAGCGACTTTCTATTGTCGCGTGACTCAGCATCTCCTGTCATGCTCGCACGGTATTAAAAGGAAAGTGACACATAGTTTCACCTGATGACAATCAAAACTCACTAAAATTTCTGTCCCTACTCTTCAAAGCCTCGTATGCAGTTTGTAGATTGATACCGAGATAAGAGCTATGTTTTAAATAGGTATATGTTACTTAGTGAGTTTTGGTTGTCAATAGACTCTTTGTCGCGCGACAAAAACCGTCACAGTTATATTTGAGGTGTTTAAGTACATTTTCTACCCTTAAGTTGCATTAAAACGCCCTAGCAATTGCAGGAGTATGTCTATAAACTTAATTAAGGTCTTGCAAAGCCCCCTGGCTGCATTAGGCAAATTGTATTGAAACGGCAGCGTCGGTCGCAGCAATAAAATGAATTTAATTTGTTTGAGTGTTCCACAACTCATAATTCTACGGGTGTTTAGGAAGTGATAAAATTGAGTGAAAATTAGGTGACGCATTCAATTATGGCTCGGTCATTGTAGGAATCTTTATCAGCTCATTTTATTTTATTCAGGTCTTATGGGTGACTAGTTTTATTGAAGCAAAACCAACGCATGACTGATCAATATGGAGATGTTTGTATTATTTTACAACACGACTCGAATTACGTAGTAAGTATGAAGATACAAACCACGTTTTAGTCTATACGTAGTAAGCCATTTTATATCCTTCATTATCAGTGATCGGCTCGGCCCGTGCAACATCGCTGTTTTCGGCGTAAACAAATACGAACATGATTATAATAAATATTAATTTTACATAATTATATTACACTCAATAGAACATTTTTTTTAATCAAGGTAAGGGGATTTTATTTATGTTCATATTGAAATTTCTTTACGAAACCCGCGGGGTTGCATGGGCCGTGCCGATCACTGTTCATCATCGATTTGGCAGTCAATACTTATTTAAGTACTTTGATACCTACTAAATAAGTAACAGAATACCTTTTGTTACGTTCTATTCTGAATTTCGAATAGATACATGACAAAATATCTTAAGCCGTAGCCTTAGTGAAATAATGACGTATCCGCCTCCGGTGTTCATAGTAACACGAATCTTTGTTTTATCAAGCGCTCAAAATGTCGAGGCGGGGTATTTTTGCAGAGTTCACATCAGAGGGCGCGTTTATCTCTTCCACTACATGGCTGGGGCGTTCGTTTCTCGATTGATACGTATAGACAGCGTTAGCGTTATAAATGTCGGAGCCTCGAGTGTAGGTTGCCGACGCAATAATTATAACGTCGCGATCACGTTTATTATCTCGTATGAATAACACCCCAACCACGACGGCTCACGCATCACGGCCGCCACTCGCTTCTGCCGCTTGCCGTCGAAGTCGTGGCATATCCGTAACATTGTTACGAACGCTTTTTTGGCGTCAAATCAAACTTAAACTAGATTTTCTGCATATTTTAGTATTTTGGGGCTCTAACGTCGTGAAACCACAGTACTGTACTTAAGAGGCTGACAAGACCTAATTTTGTTGAAAATGATGTCATTTAAGCAGTTTTTTAAGAAAAACTATTTGTTCTAGCACATCAAAAAAAATATATGTTAATATTCATCATATTTCAAAGGTCGTGAACGGACTCGATACATGATTGGACGAAATCGGCTCGATAGAAAATAATTGCAAAGATTGGTCTTAGAATCATCATAAAACGGTTCTATGTCTTCATTTTTTTGACGTATGGGCCTGCAATTAAAAACATGTAGTCAACATATTCATACCTAAAGCGCTAACGAGTCATATTTCACAAATAATCCACACTTATTTTTATATGAATATTTTCTTATTATTCTAAGACCTGGCCGCCCAGTAACCGTGACAGTGGGCTCTCGTTCTCGTTTACTCCGATACAAATAGACAGTGTGCGCCGACGCGCCGTGCTAGACGGACCTGTGCTTCTCGTTTGCGCATCGAAAACATCGCAAAAACTTGTTCAGTTGTGATAAAAATCTAAAGTATTGTATAGTTTTTTATATATAAGAAGTGTAAATATTTATTTAAGTGTAAATATTTAGTTTTTAAGTGTAAATATTTAGTTTTTAAGTGCAAATATTTAATCAAGTTTAAATATTAAATAAAATTGTGCATACATAATGGGGAACAAAGAGAAAAATAAACGGGTAGCAAAAAAGCGCTCGTAACGTCAAAAATACGATAAAATGGTTGAAGCTGTAAAGTAAGTACTTTTAATTTACTATATTATTGATAAACTTTGATTTCAAAGTCGACGCCGCCACCGGCCGCGGCCGACTCATCGCTCGATTCGACCTTACAATCTGATACTCGAGCCGAGCGCTGATGTTCTGATGCGCTATACATAAGGTCTAATGTCGTGTGATAATTAAAATATCTGTATTTACAACAACTGATTGATCAATGCTGCCTACTTTGCATTCGATATTTGTTTGATCTTAAACTCTTGAACTCTCTTTAAAAACAATATTTCTTGTACGTATACCTACATTAGTATTTTTTTTTATTTTAGTATAAATAAACGTATGAAGCAAAACGGAGAGCAAAATGAAGAGCAAAATCAACAATCAGGAATGGATTTGCATACGTAAGTACTCCTTTATTTTCGTCCTTATCAAGTTATCATAATTATAACACACTTACAACACTGGTTCACGTAATCACTCTATTAGCTACTCTGCCGTGCTACGGTAAAATAAAAAGCCGTATCTTACTATGAAATCCATACAAAGATACGACCTTTTAACGTAGGACGGCAGCACTGGCCTGTCCAAGTGGACGTTTTGTGTGCATAGATCTATGAAGTTTTAGAGTCGACTGTAAATTTTATAGCCCAATACGCGAAGGGTTTCGAACTTCAACAACATACACGTGCGTGATTTTTTGTAGTCAGTTAGAGTATATTTATTACTTTTGGGTATGAACATTTTCTAACGGATCTTGAGTTTGCGTTAGGTATAAAAATAGTTTTTGTAAGCAACCTCTGTAAATCTTAGAAAAGATTATTCAAATGCATTTCTTCTGCACTAGGGCAATTATTTTAGTTTGAGGGGCAATTATACCCTTCCCGTATTGGACTATTATTTGGACGCAGTTATGCACAATCGTATCAATCTATTTTTGTATTTAATATTTTCTTCGGTTTCCGCGACTGTCACACATTTAAATAAAACAATTTAAACGGATTATATCGCGTCTATTAATTATTTGAGCCTAGAGAAAAATTGTGTCTCTCTCAGTCAACCTTTGACATCGGTATCTGTTAACGTACCGAAACGTCAGGGAGGCTCAAATAATTAATATACGCGATATAGTCCGTTTACATTGTTTTATTTAAATACGTTTGTATTGTTTTCAGATTAATCAATTCAAGCGAATTCTTGCATCAACAATCAAACAATGGAGGGCCTACGGATAAAAATAAAGCAATCCACTTTTGCGATGAAAATCCACAATTAGAAATGGATATGCATACGTAAGTACCTACTCCTTTTAGAGCCTATTATACAGTGTGTATATTTGATATAACTGCATACTTTACGGGGGCTTAGTATAGGCACTTATTAAAAAATATATCCGTAAATTATAAAAAAAACGATCATTTTTTTTCCATATAAAATAAATCAGCAAGCAATGTACTTGTTTGTTGTTGTTTGTTGACACATAACATCGTGATGTCACAACTGTCACTAGTAATAAATACGCCATACATTGCTTGCTGCTCAGAAAATTTTCAAAAATTAATTACGCTATGGCAGTTAGCGCTAAGTTAATAATTGTTATAAATATCAGATTATGGCACTAAAATCTCCGTCTGGCTACAATATGCGGTTGTATCAAATATACACGCTGTATAGATAAATATAAACGCAATAGGAACAAGTACAACTACACAATACTAACAATAAGGCTGCCTTTACACCTGTAAGTTTTACTTACGGAAGTCACTTACGTAAGCGACTTACGATAATTTTTCAAGTGTAAATAGTTTTTGTAAGTGACTTATTGTAATTTCTCACAGCTTCAAACTGTATATTTTAATTCATTATAATATAATCATAAAATTTTACCATATATTACTATTAACAAAAAAACTGTCTTTTTTTCAATGAATCTTAACTACTTATATTACATATCCGAATTTAATGAAATTTGTTCACGTTTTTATTACGAAAATAAATTAAAAACCAAGTATCTTTTTTAACGATGTCCTGTCTATTTCATTCTGCGCTCTTTAAGAAGCGTACAGGAGTTTAACGCCATCTACCGGCAGGCGTGGTGAACTCTGATCGCGATCGCTAGCCAAATGCAAGTAGTTAAGCTTCTCGCCGCTCACTTGTGAATAGCGCTGGGAGCAAAGTGGGCGGGGCCGAAAACCCGAATCCTCAAGGGCATTTTGGTGTTGACAGCGTCTTAAGTAGTTTTTTGAAGTTTGCTAAGTTGAGCTAGAAATATAAAAACGAGCTAGCCCAACAAAATTCGAGGAAAAACATTTAGTACACCCAACGAAAAAAAACCAGGGGAAAGAACTCGTGTATAACCGAATTTTGGCTTAGTTGTAGGGAATGGTGTTTTAAACGACATACTAAAAGTACCTACTGGTGGGTGGGGGTGAAGCTAACGGGGGGAGGGGGGTGTAAAGGTCCCTTTTTTTAGTTTTTCGTAAATAACTCGTGAACTGTGGCATATAGCAAAAAATGATCTGACACAAAAGTAATCTACATAAAATTTTCTATAAAAAAGATATATTTTTTTTCCCCTTTGGGATAAATATTTCATGAGATATGGAGAGAAGACGATGGACAATAAAGAAATAAACACATTTCTTTAAGCATGGCATGTATATTCCTAAATATAAAATTACTAATTATCTTCTAAATCTAAAATATTATCATAATCATCGTCGTCGACGGTGACTTCGATGGGAGCTGCGTTAGTGCATGAGCCGGAGCATACACCGCAGACACTGGAGCAGTAATTCCTGCTTTTCAGCAGCCGCATCGCACCCCACACCCAGTCTTGCACCTTCAAAATATGGTTTTAAGAATCGAGTAGCTGCTTGGTAAATCAACAGAAACGGCTTCTCGTCGGCCTGTTCGATACTCTCTGGTGATAAGGGCTTTCTGAAAATGCCTGATATCTTTTGGATCAGGTCTGACTTAGCAGTGAACAATTTAGTGATTCCCACTTTCCTTTTTCCATGGATCGTGGAGGTGGTGTCGCATCCGGAGAAGGAGAGGAGGAGAATTGTTTTTGCAAATGAAAGCTGTTGAAGTTGTCGCACTGAAAACAAATGGTCCTCTACCTTCCCACAATCTGGTTTCAAAAAGAACACATTGATACTCGTATGTGGTGGGGCCAATCCTATAAGGAGGACTATCAAGTCGACATTCTCCCCAATAACAACAGTTGAATGTAAGGCAGCTTGATAGTACCATCAGCATCTCCGGGTGCAATCGTTGTTTCAATCCCTGCTGCTGTCATCTTTTCGGTAAGGAACAGAATCAGCCTTGTCTTATTCCTTTCATTGGCGAGGAAATGCTCCTGTTGAACGGTGATGATCGTATTTTCATTACAATTAACGTCGACTGAAGTTTTGTCAGACCTTGTCGCTTCTGTTTGCTCGTGTTGTGCTGTTGACATCATCGTAACCATCAAAAACCACTACACAATTTGGACCGTAATGTTTCTGTACATAGGTAGTGTGCTGATGGCAAATCGAAGAAACGTAGGAGGACGGTTTCCATTTCTTACGATGTAGTAGAAAGGGCGATGATGATGATGATGATGACAATGACAATATTCAATATAAGGTTTAAACGATATCTAGGAATTTTATTTTTAGGAATACCTATACGTGCCATACTTATTAAAGAATTTCTTTATTGTCCGTCTTCTTCTCCCCATATATCATAAAATATTTATCTCAGAGGAAAAAAGTATATATCTTTTTTGTAGAGAATTTTATGTAGATTAATTATGTTTCAGAACATTTATTGCTATAGGTTACAGTTTACAAGTTATTTACGAAAAACTAAAAAAAGGGACCTTTACACCTCCCTCCCCCCGTTAGCTTCACCCCTACCCACCAGTACTTTTAGTATGTTGTTTAAAACATCATTCCCTACAACTATGCCAAAATTCGCTTACACACGAGTTTTTTCCCTTGAGAGGCAGCTTTTGGTTTTCGTTAGGTGGGCTAATTATACACTCTTGAACACACGTCATGAGTATGTTGTGTGACATATGCGTCGTCACGCAAGCGTAAGCGGTGTGTCATCTCTCATACTGATTCATATTATACAACGCGTACGTCAGTGCTTACATGCTGCACACGCATCTGCCTTCTAACACAACGGTGAAACGAACCTTATCGCGCGACATATATTGTCTATATCTTCTTCCTTTCAATACAGAGTGAGAAAGATGATCTGACTCGCACGACAAGTGAAGCTGCGGCAAATTTTGTGAAAGGTTCTGATGTGGCTTGGCCTTAAAATTAAATCGAGGCAGATGATACAATGGCTTATAGAGTAAATTGGCCTTTAATAAACGCACACGTTTCGAATACGTTAGTGGAAGTATGTCAACGCTTTTATATTTGAGTCTTTGATGGCTAAGAAACATCAAATTTAGCTTTCAGTACCAAAAAGTAAAGATTTCTATTTTAATTGTGATTCCACGGTATCATGTCGTCCCAGACAAGGAAAATCAAAGATAATGTTGAACGATTTGCTAACGGGCATTCTTTGTGTATATTGTTTAATTCTTAAATGTGAATATTCGTTTGGGGAAACACAAAATACCGAATGATTATGATATTTTTAGCAGTTGAATTTTTTGGTTTACTTTATATTTAGGGTTCCGTACCCAAAGGTTAAAAACGGGACCCTATTACTGAGACTTCGCTGTCCGGCCGTCCGGGCGTCCGTCCGTCCGTCCGTCTGTCACCAGGCTGTATCTCAAGTACGGTGATAGTTGAAATTTTCACAGATGATGTATTTCTATTGCCGCTATAACAACAAATACTAAAAATAAAATAAAATAAATATTTAAGGGGGGCTCCCATACAACAAACTTGTTATAGATTATGGTACGGAACCCTTCATGCGCGAGTCGGGCTCGCACTTGCCCAATGTTTTTAATATTAGCTTATGCAGATTATTTCACGTAGCAAAGTTTTTCGATTGCACACAAATAGGGTATTTTCATGTATATGAGAAAAAATCAAAGAATATTATTATTGCGATAGCTTAGGCCTTAGGTAAAATCTGTTGGAATAATAAAAAAGTAATTCTTTGGTTTTTAAATCTATTTCAACAACAGTTGCTATGACATTTTACGGCTGTGTTAAGTAAAGAGTGTCTGTGTCAACTGTCAAATGATTAGCGTATCGCGTATCAGCCTATTTATTTACACAGTCAACTGACGTCATGACATTATGGCGTCCACTGCGTCCAGATTATTCGTAAAATTCGTGTTTTATAGCACTTGTCGATGAAATTAAATCGTTGTATGCTTTTTGTAGTTATTAGCACCTTAGCATCTATTTGAGACGAACCACCGAAAATGGGTGAAATACTCTATTCCACGAACAGATAAACAGATCAATTTCACTCATTTACAATAATATAGTAGCCAGAGAACTCCTATTAAATGCTCTCTATGGCAACATTGTCCCAAATGAAATTTACGACAATCCTAAACATCTCAATTTCGGCTCGCTCCTCGGAGCCCCGGGCTTTTCATCTTGCGGATTAATTTTAAATTAGATTAGATTAGCATTCATCAGATCCGTATCACTGCCATTTTTATCCAATCGTCCGTCTCATCCTGGTTCGTGAATACTCGCGACCGCTACTTGAAGTATTTATTGAACATCTCGTTGAGAAGAGGAATTCTTAGTAGCATTGGGTTTGCGGAGTTCATCCTTTCCCGATAAGTCGAAGAACGTTTCTGAATTCCATGGGGAATCTTCTCAAAAATATACTCCAATATCTTCCATATTGGTTATACTTATAGAAATAGGAATGTACTTACCTAAAACCTATCGAAAAATTTATAATTACCTTGAAATGCAGCATTAAATCATCTATCTTTCTATAAGTATACTGTCGGGGAATATTTATACGAACTGCACCAATTTGTACTGAGTCCTCAATTTGAAAGGAAATGCGGTTAGATAGACGTTGAATTACCTAATTCATCTGAAACACTATTCAAACGAAAATAGAGTTAGTCTACGAATGGATCTCGGTTTGGTTTGTAGACTAGCTACAGACGATATGAAACAGACTATTTAAATCAACAGAAATACGATTATATTGAGCGGAATACGTTTCGAGTCGCTGATAAAATTAAATCCCTTTTACATCCACACAACATCGATCAGTAAAAAATATCGCCGTATAAATTACCGTATAGCTTTCAATAAATTGCACAAAAGTAAACTTGAAAGAAAATAAACGCCAATTGCACAATGAAAATTCGTTTGATATACATGTGTACGGATGATTTTTGTAGACGTATTATTCTGTCACAAAAGCAATCGAGAACAAAGAACGAACGGACTGCATCAGTCCATTTGCAAACTACGTTTCCATTCAATTTGCGATTTTCTATCCGTATTTGGTGGAATTTTTCATCGGCTTGTAATCCGGTGTAATCCGACGGGCAGTGTGCCCGGTCGAGGAACAAAGGATGTGCGCAGTCGCAATGTACGGGCCACTATTTTGATCACGACTTTTATCTGATAAGATTTATATGTAGGCTATGCGGACTGCGTGTGTTATTTTTAGTGGACTCTAATTCAAAGATTCAAAAGATTTCTTTGCTAGGAATACAGTGTTATACAATCTTACAATTATATGCTTTGCATCGTGTATTCAGCCTATACGTGCATGCAAATATTTAAGATGAGTATAGAAGAAGGGTTATGTTTTCCCGTGTATGTTTTAGGAACTTTTAGTTAATACATACAGTGTGTGACTCAGTATCAAACAAAGTCTGTCAACACTCAAAGCTGAAACTTCACAGAGGAATCACATAAATAGCCTGGTGTTCCATTCAGAAAGGAAAATTATATTATTATGTCCTCGTGTACTTTTGCGTAAGCGATGCTGCGACGTATACTCAGCACACATTAAGGTTAGGTACGCGTGTTTTACCGCAGATTTGTCATCGTCGCGGATAAGCCGATATCTTATAATAAGACAAATAAATACTTCTATGAAAGCTATACATTTCAGCCAGGGACAGTTTCACTATAAGATTGCGGCTAGAACCTTTCGCACAGTGCCTTTGGCCGCATTCAAATATTACATAACTCTTTATCGTATTTGTGACAAATATACAAAGTTCTAATTGTATAGAAATGTTAGTGTATCCAGAACCTGCGCAATTTTCTACAATGTTGTTTAGATAGTAAAATAATATTCCTCGAATCCTATATGTATTTACGCGATGTAACGCGTGTTTTCGCATAGATTTGTCGTCGTCGCCGCTAATCCGAGCGATCAGTTGCCGTGTCGCGCTGACTCCCGGCTAAGGTGTTCATTAATAAGGCCTACATCGGCGAAATCTTGCTCACGATAGGTACAGCCTACGCAAAAATTAACACGCTTATCCAAACACTTATAGACATCTGTCACAAACAACTTTACATATATTTTTATACCTGGAATTTCAAATTGTGAATGTTGTAATTTGAAACAATCTATATATATAAAAGAAGAAGTCTTGACTGACTCATCAACGCACAGCCGAAACTACCAATGTTAGAGAGTTGATTTTTGCACAGTAGGTTACTTTTATAACGTGGGCTAGAGATAAGAAGCGATTTTGAAAAATTCAATCCTTAAGGGTGTTAAAAAGGGGTGCAAAGTTTGTATGGGGGAAACTTTTTTTTTTGAGCTAGAGACTTGAAACTTTGTAAAAAGGTATTAAAATAAAATGGAAGAAAACTAATTTCAGCGTTTTTGAAAATTCACCCCTATGGTGGTAAAAAATGGGTTAAAAGTTTGTATGGAGATTAAGTATTTTGTTGAGCGCGGGACTTGAATTTTTGTTTAAAGGTACACTATTAGAATACAAGAAAAGTAATTTCAGCGTTTTCAAAAATTCGTCCTTTAAAAGGTGTAAAAGTTTGTATGGGGGGAACTTTTTTTTTCAGCTAAAGACTTGAAACTTTGTAGAAAGATTACTTATTAAAAAACACAAAAAGTACTTTCAGCGTTTTAGAAAATTCCACCCCTTAAGGGGTTAAATAGGGGTGCAATGTTTATATGGGAGAAACTTTATTTATTGAACTAGAGAGTTGAAACTTTGTAGAACGCTTACTTAATCAAATACAAAAAAGTGATTACAGCGTTTTGAAAAATTCTGCCCCTAAGGGGGTGAATTAACTAAGAATAAAATTCCTTACCTACCTATTTTAATATCTTTGTCATCATCAAAAATCTACGCGGACGAAGTCGCGGGCGGCCGCTAGTGTGTTCATATAACAACTTGTAGATCGAATTTCTTTTGCATAATTTGGAAGAGTATTACAAAGTGAAGAAGTAGAAACAACAAATCAACTTGAATTGAAACAACGTGCCATTGCATCTGTTTATAAATAACCCGACGACTGAAAGTATCACGCGAACGATAAAGCCATAGCTTTTGTGTAATAAGTCTCCTCAATTTGTAAGACCCTCACGCAACCATTGCCATGGTATAATTTCAAAATCATCGTACCCCATGAAGAATTGCGTCAACAAAAATATTCATAACTGGACTGAAATATTGTGGGTAATTTTATTCTATTCCCTGTTGTAATTTTTCAAGAAGCATTTCTTCAGGTAATGTGAAATTACCCCGGCATATCAGGACTTAAGTTACGCGATCTCTTAACACAAAAATGTGGGGTTTAAAATTAAACTTTGCGTCCGGGTAGAAAAGTGTCATTTTCTGGGGTTTGCTGAGAGATATAGAAGGTTTTCTAAGCTAATATTCGATATATTCGAGGCATGGCCGTGTCGCCCGGCGGCTACGCATTTGTTATTCCATTATTACCCTTATTTAATACGCTCGTGATAAATGTTGCCGTTTTTCCTACGGCTGGATTAAAAATAAGGAAAAGAGTTGAGTTTTCCCTGTATTTTAGGGTACTGCAAAAAGGAAACCATTGCTATGTCAACAATCAATATAACTTGACTTGGCCTCTGCCCAACCATAATAAATACTCGTATAATGGGTGTGGACCGTAATATGAGCAATAAGTTAAAACATGGATCTTTAAACTAACTGATTCGATTTACTAACTTAAAAAAAAGCAGTTTTCAGATGTTAATTATTTTGAACAAATAAATTAAATATAGTATTTTCAATATTAAATAAAAAATAAATAAATAAATATCGGACAACCTCACACAAATCGATCTAGTCCCAAATTAAGCTCTAGAAGGCTTGTGTTATGGGTACTAGACGACGATATACATACTTATATACATAAATATATACTTAAATACATAGAACAACCATGACCCAAGCACAAATATTCGAGTTCATCACACAAATATTTGCCCTGGCCGGGATTCGAACCCGGGACCGCCGGCTCAGTAGGCAGGTGTCTACAAACCGAGCCAAACGCGTCGTCAAAAATTAAGGTTTCTATGCTAAATATTCTATTTAAAAAAAACTAGACTTAAAAATAAACTACAGATAAAAAATTTGGCCCAAATCCCCGTCTATTGGCAGCGTGCCCAGAAGGCTGGCAGCATTGCCGCGTTGAATGGCAATGCTGATCCGCTGTGCGAGATATGAACCAGCCCTCTGGTCACGCGTCAGCTCGACTAACCTGCGGCTACACTCTTTAAAGACTCTGTGGGCGCTTTCACCCCAGGGCCCCAGATTCTCAACCCCAAACGGCTCAAATATGCTATTCATGTTTGCATATTTGCGCCGCTTGAGGAGTTCGGCCGAATTGGCAGCTTTATTTTGCAATGTACGCCATCTAACATTGACATCGGTCTGACTAACACTGGCTGTCATGCTGCTAATTATCAAATATTTCGCAATGCGTCCTTGAAGTTGTTAAATACTTAATACAACTTGTTTTAAAAGTTGCTACCGAGAGCTTCAATGCGATGTGGTGTAAAAAGTTTGTAAGGAGAGAAGAAGGTTTCAAGAGGAGTTAATCATACTCCTCTTGAAACCTTCTTCTCTCCTTCTAGCCACTCAAGTTTTTTAAACTAAACTAGGCGGTCATTAGACAAGGTTCTTTGGACGCAATGCACATTTGTCTAGGAATTACCATCTATCACGAAGTGCCAAAAGTGAAACTGAGCTAGAAGCAGAAAGAGACGCATTTTGCCCGAGGTCGGAAAGACGAATTTTGGTACAGGGATAGCTGGACATCCTATGATGGTTATAAGGGTTTTTTTTAAATACCTTGAGAACGAGTTGACTCACGTCGTAATGCCTTGATCACACGTACCGAGTAAACGGGCGAGACAGTGCTCTGTCTCGCCCGTTTGTCTCGTGTGTGACAGGGACGAGAGCACTGTCTCGCCCACTGTCTCGGTAGGTGTGATCAAGGCATAAAAGCACTCCCTCTCTGTGCTCGGTTGTCCGCCGTTGCGACTGATCGGCTCTCCTGATGATGAATCGCGAACCGATTCGAAACATGTCGAGTGATATTCGACTTTTACGACGTGAGTAAACCCGTTTTGTAGGTATTTTAATATTTTTAATATGTCTGAGACTCTCGGTTGTTTTCTAAGGTATTTTTTACGGGCACTGCAGAAACTGGACGGGAAGTTGCGGAAACCTTCTAGTATGATATATAAATAACTAGCTGTGCCCCGCGGTGTTACCCGCTCATCCCACGGGAACACTAAATTTATTCGGGATGAAAAGTATCCTATGTCCTTTCCCGGGTCTCAAACTATCTCCATACCAAATTTCATCTAAGTCGGTTCAGCGGTTTAAGCGTGAAGAGGTAACAGACAGACAGACACACTTTCGCATTTATAATATTAGTATGGATGAATACAAATTTACCTATAGAACTTTTTTTATATAGAACCAAATAGCGAACGGCATCCGCCGCTACTTAACTAGTTTTTGAAATAATTCCCCTGACTATTCCATTTCGCTTTTACAGCAATACCACTGAAGGGATCGCCTCGTCTGCTTTTCCTATCCGGTATAACTATACATCAGTTTTTATATCCCTGTAAAGGTTTTATTTTTCTGTTTTGTAAAATAAAACGGGAATTGAATCGTTAGTAGGTAATTGGCTATTGAATCCTGGGACATTTTAATTTCGAGGGCGGCAATTTAGGTGTACTTTGTGATATCAGATATGTAAGCGGGATCATACGCGTATGTCAAGTAACTTTTAACCGTCATACGTTTGCGATTTGAGCTGCGTAAAATGAGATTCCACGTTACTACCCGGACAGGTTAAGTTTGTGCCTGATTTTATGCCTTCGGATTTAAATGAGATACAAACTTAACTAGTTGGTGAAGTGGCAATATACTATAGGTATACTTATCGCAAATCTCTCCGAAATATAAATGAAATTATTTAGGGACCTGGTTCATGCTGCTTCTGGCAGGAAAGGCTGACTACGCGCAAACCGCGCTAATAGCCTACGAAAAAAGCTCACACAGGGCTCAGCTTTAGGACGTTCATAGCATCTCTCAGTGTACTAGAACCATCTAGTGTTTTATTATTATAGTAGAAGGTGCCAACAACTATTTTTTAAGTACCCTAAATATGGCTAAAAAGCCATATCCTATAGGGGAGAGTAACCTATATTGAACCGGCGCTTAAATTGGACCACTTCTGTATTTCTACCAAATAACACAATTTATTACAAAAAATGAAGCGACGACAGCGCCATAATCAGTCCACCAAATTGGTGGACTGATTATGGCGCTGTCATTTTTTGTTGCCAGTGTAAATAAATTGTGTTATTTGGTAGAAATACAGAAGTGGTCCAATTTAAGCGACGGTTCAATATAGGTTACTCTCCCCTAACTATATTTAGATGTTCAGCTATCCCTGTACTAAAATTTGATTAAAATCCGTCCAGCCATTTCGACGTCATCGCCAGCGAAGAGCGAACCTATAAAATTTTATTAACAGATGGCGCTGTACGACTTGCGCTACTCTGCTGCCGACTCTTATAATAGTGCTATTGTAAAATCTGTGTCCCGCGGAATTACCGTTCATTCCACGGGAACATTTAATTTATTCGGGATGAAAAGTATGCCATGTCCTTCCCCGGGACTCAAACTATCTCAATACCAAATTTCATCTAAATCGGTTCAGCGGTTCTTTAAGCGTAAAGAGGTAACAGACAGACAGACGACAGAAAGACATTTTCGCATTTATAATATTATAGTATATTTTACCTATGGAAATATATTAGTATATGGATAAATGTAGCTAATCGATTGAATTTGTTCTCCCATTAAAATAAAATCTAAATTTTAAGCAACAACGGCCAACTCTATAATGGTTTAGTCCTATGCAAACATTGACTCCAAATAACCTCAACATAAACAAAAGTTATTGTGAACATTGTACATGTCCATATTTAATAAACTAACATGAGATCTACTTAAACTGCCAGGGAATAAACATACCCTTTGAAGCGTATGAACGCATGAACAGTCTTGTGTAACTTAGTTTTACTACGGTAATAAATATTCTTTAGTTAATTGGCCGAGCCAGCGAAGCGAAGCGTTTTTGTTTTAGCTTTGGCAAAAATGCCTTCGAATGTGCGGATGTCCGGTTGTACAGATGTCCAGATTTCGTGCGGTCCCCGTCTACAGGTTGCTATTTCTCGATTGCTTCTCGTAAAAAAATAACCGATTCAGTTTTCTTGGGCTTTTCAAAATGGATGAGTTGAAAACTTAAGAATCATCATCATCCTACAGAGCCACTAGCAATCAATGCATTTATCCTAATTAGTAAGTTTGTAAAACCATTTATAAATACACAGACTAAAAAGTCTGTGAAGGTTTATATTCGTAGCTAACTACTACGTTTTAATAAATGATGGATTAAATTTTTGCCTTGAATTTTTTTCATGCAGAATTCTTAGTTATTCTGATGTTTGTGTTCCGGCTAGGAAGTCAAATACGAAATATGATATATTATTTACTCTTGTTATGTTCAAATTAATAGCCCGTTAAGATTTAAAAAATACAGTCACTCGCGTAATATAGCTGGACTAGGCCAGCAATGAGGCTTACTTACGTACATGTTTACTTTGTTCCTAGATTTTGACGATATGTCTTTTGGACTTCCTCAGAAATATGATAAATAAGTACCGACTTACTTAGCTTTCCGTTTTGGTATTATCAAACCTAAGACCAATGGTTTATAAGTAAAATTGCCAACAAAATCCTACGTTCATTTACTTACATGTCGTGAGACGGCGCCACCACAGCTAGGTCTCTGATCCATACATTACGTATTCACTCCCTTTAACACACTGATTAAACTAATTAGAAACTTTAAGCTTAAAAACGGTTTAAGCGCCATCGTAAATGTATTGGTCAGAGAGTTCGTACCTTGCCTTCATACAACAGTGGGAACCTGTATTGAGAAAATTTTGCCGCTTCGTCAACGATCGGTGATCTATTAACTAACTCACAAGACTCTGTAGTAATGTAGATACCATATCAAGCATACCCTTCCCATACCCATGACTATGTCACTTTATGCCCCCATAAAGACGATGGGAACTTACCAAGTATTCACATATTCGCGGTGATAATAATATGTCCCCGTTGGAGCACAGATAAAGATTTATGACTCAATAATACCTACTTTATTTTTCTCAGATTCAAGGATATTAAATTTTACGAGTGCTGGCTCTTATTTGAGTAATAATGCTGCGATAACCCGTGGCGTCGTAAAATGGGATAAATCACTAGTGAAACATGCTTATGCGAGGTAAATACTCGTACTTTGGGGAACTTGTTAACTGATGAAATTTGATTGAGAATCGACTATTATTTTCATTCATATTAAGGCCATCAGATTTCTAATTTGCACCCACCTCTAGTATCTCTGTTTGGCCCTATGGTTGACTGGTAGAGAATGCCATTTGGCATTAAGTCCGCCATTTGTACTGACTTGTTTTGTGCAATAAAGTTTAAATAAATAAATTGAGACAAATACATTCCTCAGGTGGGGTCGGATTTGCGTGTCTAGGTGACCTATCATGAAAATGACAGGTTAAATGAGCTGTTTTTTATAAAGGTATCAATTTTTTTTTATTCTTAATGTCGTAGTAGCTTGAGCTTGTGACGACATAAAATTAAGTTAAAATGTTTTCTTTTATATTGGGGTTCGACCTCGCTTGAACCATTATTATTTTTAATTTTTTGCTTAAAATTGTGAACATCAAGTAAGTTAAAATGAGTTATTAATTGAATCAGACGTTACATTTGGCATTTCTGGAATACACAAATTAGATTATTACGTTTAAGTCAATTTGGAGTTAAATGAAGAATTCTCGTTCTAATAAAGCATTTAGTTTCAATTGGGTTTAACTGTTCGGAGTCAGTTGGGTGTGAAACAACTAGTGCTAATTTATTACTCCGCTCTCGTACAGTCGGGCCAGGAGTACTAATGTATGGCCGAAAATTGTTTTCCAAAGTATCACTTCCCAAACTATTTTACGCAAATTATCACTTGGCAAAAAGACATTTTGCAAAAACCTATCGCAATTATTACAGTTAGCAAAACTTTTTTTTGCAAGATATTGTTTAGCAAATATTTACTTAGTAAAGTTTTATTTTACGAAATATTATTCCGTCAAATATATCGTTTGGCAAAAAATATTCATCCCAAAATATTGCGTGGCATACAAGTTACGTCCCAATCGTCATAATATAGATAGAATACAGATTAGAGTATCATTATATTTCGTGAAGGAGGTAGATTTCTTAATTCATGTGGGTAGTTTTCTTACTGGGAACATAACTTGAATATGAGCCCAAAGGTATGCATATTGGATTTTGAAAAAGCTAGTATTTTAAGCTTACGATCCAGTTTTGAAAATATTATACTGCAAGGGTGTTTGTTTCACCTTGGACAAATAATTTACAGGTAAAATATTTTTTGACCTAAACCAACTTACGTCGCAGTACGTTTTTGTGGGGTCACAGTTCTAACCTAACTACTTTTCTGGTAACAGCTTGGGTCTGTGGGGGTCGCAGTTCTAACATAACCTAACCTACTTTTCTGGTAACAGTTTGGGTCTGTGGGGGTCGTAGTTCTAACCTAACCTAACCACTTTTCTGGTAACAGTTTTTGTACGTGGGGGTCGCAGTTCTAACCTAACTACTTTTAACAGTTTGGGACTGTGGGGGTCGCAGTTCTAACCTAACCTAACCTACTTTTCTGGTAACAGTTTGGGTCTGTGGGGGGCGCAGTTCTAACCTAACCTAACCTAAGTTGATTGTGCGAAGTGACAATTTGCCTAAACATTATTTTGGGATATAATATTTGCCAAATAAAACGTTTGCTTATTAAAACGCTTGTCTTAATGAAACTTGACAAAGTAAAATTTTGCCAAATGATAATTTGACCAAATTAATAAAATACATGTAATTTTGCTAAAGATTCACTTGGTAAATAGAACTAATGCCATAAGTTTGTTGGGAAGTAAAATTTGGCGAAAAATTATTTGCCCAAAGGGCGAAAAATTATTTGCCGAAAGCCGGTATTGTGACTTTTTTCAATGATTTATTTTAATCGTTACTATATTTCCTCAATTGTTTAAGGAAGCTATAATTTTAAATAAAGAGTAGATTTTCTACATAACAGGCATTTTTTACATACAGGTTTACAGAAAACTCATGTTACTAATTAATAAGAAGCTTGAAATGATGCATTTGATATATAAAATTACGGAGCTCTAAGGTAACAACATTAAAAACCATATACACGTCACGTAACTCTTTTTTTCTAGTCGGCGAAAAGGTAAAACAGTTACGAGAGAACATGTTACAGAACAGGAAGATATGTTAAATAAGGCAATTAAGTCCCGTTTTGTTATAGCAATCTAAGACAAGTTCTTCTCTAGGATATCATCTAGCAGCCCTAAGTGCGCAAGGGTTTTATTGGCTGTGAGACGATTACACTTGCGGTACGCGTTTATTGATCACAAGACTGACTCATACATACTGCTATCCTGAATGACCTAATTTCGCTCTCGGTTTGAGATATTTCTCATTCACAGAAAAAAAAAAACAAAATGTGAAAGTGATATAAAATGCGAATACTTAACTCACCTCAATAATCTATAAGTAGGCCTACTAGTAGGTATGTATTTATTGTAAAAATTTAATGTCAGTACAGTTAAGATATATTCCAACTAAAATTAAACAAGAATAATAAAAATAAAAACGAAAAATAAGAACATTTTGTGCTTTCATCGTGCCTAAGTGGAAGTGCTGATTTGAACAAACACGCGTATCTGGGTAGATTTTTACGCTACTATTACGGACAAGCAAAAAAAAAACGGATTATAACTCTTTCTTCGCGGACTAAATTTGCGGGAACCTTCTGGTTTCTAAATTTAATACAAGCACATTATAAAAAGCAAGTCACGTTGCCGCCACAAATAGTCTACAATACACCAATGTCTCTGACAGGCACCAACTGTGCTGACTGAGAATTTTGACAGTACCAGCTTATGATTAATAGTACCGAGGGCCCGAGTCGAGGATTGTTTTTAGTCCCCAACTGTCTAGAACAATCCGCTGCTATTTCTAGAACGTTTTGTTGCTAAATTGTTGCCATTTGTAATAAGTTTCGTTGAAAAGGTTTAATCTCTGTGGCTATCATTAATTACAGAATTCTCGTTAATCTATTACTTTTCGCATTGAAACAAGCGAGGCAAACCAATTATGAAATATTCATAAAAACAAAATGATAACTTAAGTCTTCAATTACTGAAATTTTTGTTTAGTACTAGGTACTTTTATATATGTATTTTACAAGACGGCTAAAGACATCATTGCAAACGCTGCGACAAACAAATTTTATTAAAACGAAACATTCTTATTACATGTGTTAGTACCCATTTTGTTTTCTCTAGTGATTACATACTCTTTGGTTTTCTCTTCTACGTAAGGTATGTAGAAGTACTATGAATTCCTTACAAGAAAACAAGTGCATCCAGTGCAATAAGAGTTAATTCCCAACTCGCTCTGCTTGATACAGAATCTTCTGAAGACTAGTGAGAACTCGCAACGCGATTCTTTTATACGACGGCATATGGCTGAAGTTATACGTAAATTATAGTCCAGTCAAACTATGATGTAAATAGAAAGTCAATCTGTGACAATCCTAAAGGCATTGAATTTTGGCGTGGAGATGAATAATGAAAATTGAAATTTATTTTCAAAATCTTAGAATATTTATGCTACTTACTGTAAAGTTTTGCGTTTTTTCAAATGAAAATAAAAAATATATCACGAAATTTTATATGGTAGTAATTTGGTAAGTATATACAACTAAATAAATATGATTAATAGCATTTTCGAAATTTTCAGATGTGAAAATATGAAAATAATAAATAAAAAAGCAATAGAGTAGATTTATAAACTTTTTAAACTAAGCTCTGGTTAATACATTAATACAAAAACTGGACTATATTATTTGGCTGCGCTCTACGGCTCACTGCAACTGAATAAATTTCAAAAAGACATTAATTTTAAAGATTTCAACACTATATTTCTACTTTAGTGATATGCTTTATTCGACCGATACCGTGATGTAATTGCTTTAAACTTACACGATTTTTCATACGTTATAACAATTCGCGTTCAAAAAGTGTTTATTTAATCGACAAAATTTATTTTTTATATCATTGAGATGTCACTATATTAATAGGTACCAGGTTTACACTCACACTTGCTCACTTGCCTGCCCAATCGAGTTCAGTGTAAACCTAGCATATTATTTATTAAGGTTTCAATTTCACAATGGCGAATCATATCGCTAAAGCAGAGGCGGTCGGTGCAGCTCGATTAACCTTAGCAATAAACCGGTCAAGTGCGAGTTGGACTCGCGCACGAAGGGTTCCTACCATCATATATACTTTATTCATTTTTAAACCTTTACAAAGATACAGACCTCACGATAGCACCCTGGGTCCGGAATTTTAAAAATAGATATATATCGGATATTATACCGAGCTATTGCTAAGACGAAGATATCGCAAAGCTCCGTCGAATTACCGCCCAAGCAACATTGTGCACATTTAATATAACGCATTTCCTCGTAACCGTGCCATACAAAGTTGCTCTAATTACACTCGTTTTTCTGTTATTATTATACGGTAGATTTAATTAAAATCTTTCTCTTATTAAAAGCTCGCCAACAAGCAGCGGACAATGGCACAAACAACGCTGTTTGCGCGCTATTGCAGCAGTTCCATGTGGAACACGACGGTGTAAACAGACCTTTAGAATATACTAATACGGAATAAGAAGTCCTGGAAATGACTTCCCATTTAACGGATAAATTTAATGTCATCGTCATCATAATCCAAGTAAAGTCAATACCTTACAATGCATGTGCTCGAAAAGAGCGTTTTCTAAGCAGTCAAACTGCGGAAAGTAGGTACTATGAAATCGGTAGCTACTATGCGCAAAGTAGGTACTATGACACTCTGAAATCACTCATGTTACACACTTGTATCATAAATAACTATTTTAACACTTTTGTAGTACTCTTTCCAGATCTTTATACCCGCAACGCTAAGCATCGTTTGTGTGAAGTATCACGCTTGCTGGCTACTGTCCATGCCCCTCGCCACTGCCCGATGATGTCGAATTATAAACACAAAGGTAAGTTCATAAGCATACTGTTCAGATCGCTTCCAGCTTCTATGCATCCACGTTACCGAGCATCGTGTCTGTCGGGTAATTGATGACACGCAATAATTCATCGTTTGTGTGAAGTCTCACGCTCGCAGGCGACTGCCCATGCCCGCGCTCATGCCGCCCGTGCCGCTGCCCGATGAGCGTATGAACACAAAGGTATTTTATGAGTTATGGCCCTCTGCTGTTAGTTCCGTTTTGTTTCCGTGAGTTTCGGGGATTGTTCCTTGTGTTTCATCGTACGTTATCATTTCGGTGGACAAATCTGTACAAATGTCATCTGTATCATTTTTTATATATCATTTTTACTGTACATTTCACAGTTTAAATGGCAAACAAACACATATAAGTTTTGAAACCTGTTACAAAAAAATAATAATAAAAGAAATTGTGGTGTTTCAAACATAATAAAACGGCCTCTCTCGCTGACTTGTTCACTGCTGCAAAGGAGTGCCGTAAGATGTGAATATTTACGTGGTCACATAGAGGTTACTAAGTGTAAAGCCTTTCTAATAAGCAATGCAAAGATCAAAACACAAATTAAAACATTGGACCGGTAGTCCACAAGTAAAGGTATGTCATATATGTATCAATGTTTCAATAATAAACAAAAATCTTAGACATTTGTTAATCAATTTGTTTACACTGTGATGGCGACATTGGCGACAGACATCGTAATCGTAAGCAACTTTACCTACGGACATTTACAAGTTAGAAAAGGTTTGTTTTAGGTCAATCCAGCATGCGATAAATAAATGCTGACGTGTACACATTAGTTTAAGTTTATATTACTGTAAAAATACTGACTGATTCTTCTCAACAGTGGTCTTCTCTAGTGAAATGTCGGTAGACTCAGGTATGTTAGTGCCCTTGTGGCTTACTTACAGAATAAAGTCTATTATTTCTTTATATGAATCGGAAAATAATAGACGGATTGATTTATCGCATTTAATTCAACCGTCAAAGGACTGCTGAATATATTTTACTATTTCTGAAAAATTCTAATGTTTGGCTAATGAAGCTTGCGATAAAGTCTCGCCAATCAATTTTATTTATTAAGGTGTTTCGAGCTTTTTCACTTCTTTGAATTTTGTGTAAATGCGTCCTAATGACAGTTCAGTTTACTGTTCACGTCGGCGTGTGCAACGCAAACAACGAAGTATTGGAGCTACCCTATAAAAACAAAACAGTACAGAATGCCAACCCAACCGCCCAATTTAGTCGCAATTGAGTCGTAACATGATCGAACTTGCAGTGATTGTGTTAGTTCACATAGTGTTTGATTTAAAACAGCGAAAGTGTTGACTTTGGCTGCAGTATTGACGCCTTCGGGACCTGTTAATAGGGGCTATATAGGCTTTCGGGTTGAGTTTGATGACGGCAAACGCAGTCATTAAATGTAGGTATCATTCCAGTCATAACATATCATAACATTGATAGTGCCAGTCTGTGTAGAGATTTTACAAAACATTTGACGGCGCGGTTGACGTAGTGGTTCAATACAATCTTAATTTGTCTACGACTGGTACACTCCCCCTCTTACACAGACGTCTCCATAAAATATAGCAAATACTAGAGGGCGCCCGCAACTTCGTACACGTATTTTTTATATACCGAATACCGTAGTCGGGTAGAAAGTATCCTATAACCATGATTGATCCCTCTACCGAAATTGGTTACAATTTGTCCAGCCATTTCGGCGTGATGAGAGGACAAAGGAAATTATGAAAACAGATGACGCCACTCTGGCATGAAAAACACGCTGGCATGACACCGTGCGCCCATACAAAACAAACGCCGATTCTGCATCACGCTATTAAGATTTTTCCTGAAATCATGGCCACTCTCCATAGAAAACTGATTTTCAGTACAAATCTAGAATTTTATAATAGTATAGATATTTGAATACGAAGCAAACACACGGTATTGGGGAGTTTTATTGGGATTTTAAATTCCTAACATGTGGAATTCCCGCAGGAATACACGTCTCCTTCCCTTAAACAACGATCACAAAGTGAATTTAAAATAAGTCCCATACCGGGCGTACCTGAAACTATTGGTAAATTCCTTTTTCCCTCTGGCGATAGATTTTTTTACAGATTTTGGAGGGTATTTTCCACCATCCATTTTGATATTGATCTACCTATGTAACGAAATACTCGTATACGTTCCTACTTTGTGGACATTCTGACCTCCCAAGGTCGTTTGTTTAAAATTAATACTCAGCCAGCAATTGCTACTTTCCTCACTTCAACAATAATGTACAATTGTTTATAGATATTATTTAAACCCGGAGTAAAATGCACGTTATTTGTTTCTGGCATGTATTCATGCTAAAACGCAGTACCCTTACCATAAGTTTACAGTGACCGTACTCGTTAGCGATTGCATGAACGATTTCCATCTCTAGCTCCATACAAATATTTAATGATTGCAACAAAATTATTAAATTATGATGAACATTACTACTAACACTACTGTCACCTTTTCTACATAGGTATTGTCTCAAAATAAAAATAAAAAGTTCAAAGTTCTAATTATGCAAAAAATAATATATTGCGAATTCGTTAGGAGTTACCTATTGTTTTCATCTGCTGCTTCTGTTTATTATATTTAATTTATTTATTTATTCAAATTAGTTACACAGCTTTACAGTAATTAAACCAAGGCACTGTGAACTAAAAAAATACATGAAAAAAAACTTAATCTAGTTTGATTTAGGCGACGTAACAGCGTGGCTCCGTTGCGTCGTCTGGTCTGGCGCAGGATTCGATTTTTTTAATAATAGTACTCGTATCATTTAGTCCATAATTTAGATACTTATCGTTTTGGCATTCATTCAATTTATGGCGGGAAAATTATCTTTGTTGACCCACGCGCCTCTACCGCAACCGCAGAAATTAAATACAGAAAGTCTACAAGTCCACTTCATGCAGTGACCGATTAGGTAACCATTTAAGAGGCTTTATTCTTTTAAATTTTTTTTTTCATTCTACACAAATATTGTTAACTTCAACCAACTTTTTATAGTGAATAATACTTTTCCCTTAGTTCTAGATAGCATCATAACTACTTCATTGCATTCATTGCGTTCAGTGGAAAATAAGTTGAAGAAAAAACAGTTTTCTGCATGAATTTTGTCGATTTCGAGTAGTTTTTAATACCAATAAATCGCAATAGCTCTGTACTAACTAGTAACATACATTGATAATATGTTAAGAAATATGTTTATCCAAGAGAAAAATGTGTAAAACAATCAGCATTTTTGAACGGATAAGGAATATAATATTTTCTTCTCTGAAGATTGTATATATTTAGTTTATCAAAACTAACTAACCATAGAGCCCGTGATGGGTAAAGTGACAGTAATAGCTTAATCACGCCTGTCCTGAAATCACAAAATTTCAAACATACTTTACTTGTATAATGTATCATTAAATAATGTAAGCCAGTTAAATAATTTATTATTTTTTACGAGTTTCTGTGACTGTCTGTCCATATGTCGCCGATAAAAAAATATATTTGATTAACACTCGTTGTATATAGAAATTAAATAAGTATAGGCATTATAGAGTCTGGCTAGCCAAATAATGTTGACAGATATTTCCTTGTGGCATCACTAATTGTCTGTGATTTAAAGAATTTAGTAGGTGGGTCCTCTATAAATAATTTTGATACTTTATATACTAGTTCTAACATTCCGATCAAGTTTAAATTTGGCATAGTACTTATGTAATTTTTTGGTGATTGTTTAATATGGTATTATCAAGCTAGGTCTTATTTACCCTATGTACATTTAATTTTTCGCCTTGTTTATGGTTACAAAGTGTAAACGTGTAACGTACTGTTTGTCGTTGACTGTAGGTACTGTACATAGTGGTAGAAATTATGTGAGCTGACTAAGAGTGCACGTTAACATATTTAACTTATTGGTAGAAATTATGTGAGCTGACTAAGAGTGCACGTTAACATATTTAACTTATTTCCTTAGGTACCAGTGTGTGCATACAAAGTCAAAAATATTTTCTAGTATCAAAACTATAATTCCTACTACACAATGTGTGACTAGCCGCAGATTTTTTAAATTTCCCGCCAAAATTTTGAGTAATATTTCATTAGCCTGACTATAACATAATGTATTAAGTGAACCCTCTGTAGTACTATTAGCTTTACTTTTGAACAAGGACGCAACGCGCTTAATTTTTTCACTTTTTGTAAGCGTTTTTACAGTCACGCTTATATTTGCGCCGTTTGTATGTGTGTTACGCTTTATTAATAAGGTAATGAAAATGTGTTTCTGTAAATATTGTGAAAGTGAAAAATTACGCCGGTCACGAAAAATAATGGAATTGTTTTACCTCAGTTCTACGTCCCTTAAAATGTAAGGTTTCTGTTGAACTTTTTATGTGATACCGTTTAAAGTCGTACTTCGGACAATTTTACTAATTGGCTGGCGATATTGTGTCAATGGGTCTTTGGGCTAAAAATGTGATCAGAGTATAATTAGGTACTTTTCCATTGCAAGCCTCGAAAGGAAAGAAATTACTTCTGTGCAAGAGACAAATGAGTGTACTAATATGCACTAATAAATACACTTATTAATTTGTACTAGGTATGTACTGATAGTGGAATTTTAGGGCAATGGAAAAGTAGGAGGTAGGGAATTTCAGTTTCATAAAAACTGCTAAGTACATATTCCATTAAATCGTCAATCTTTTTTCTTACATTAATGAACATTTGCCAACGATGACAAGTACTATTTATCTTCACCATTTTGAAAAATACCGAAAATCTGATTCAGCAAAGAATTTTGGGCCAAGTGAATTGGAGTCGCTTCGTTCCATCGGTCAATAAATTATTAAAAAGTCACTTACCAAAAGTAGGTTAAAGGGTACTAGTAGTGTAGAGTAGAAGTAGGTACACCCGTACATTTGGTAGCTGCGGACGCGTCCCTCAGCGCTCGCGGCGAGTCGTCTCCATTGGAGCACTTAATGCGACGTGCATTTTTAATTTACGTCAAGAGGCCCGAGGCGCGGCTAAGTGCAGATATGGTAGGTTTCTGGACGATTGAATGTGGATTTTATACAAACGTGTGAATTCGGTGTACTTATATTAAATGTATAAACTCTGTGAGCTATTTCCTCGCGAGTTTGGAAATGACTGAAATACGTTTTTTCTCACGTTGAAAACATTACACACCTATTTACTATAAGAGTAAGCATAGCAACACTTACTAGAAGTTATAAGTAGATTTATTGGGCTAATATAGTTTAGAACTAGATACTAGTACAGTTGGTAACATTGACAACTCCTCACCATCTTGATAAGTGCCGAAATACAAACTCGACAGAAACAAATATATATAAGTATAATTATCAAACCAGCTCAATAAATTTCAAGAAAATTGGTCGGGAAATACGACCTATTGGCGAGAATACCCAAAATCTACTAGACATCCGCACATACGAAATATTTTTGACCAAGCTGAAACGGAGACCATTTTTACTCGCGAGGTCTACGTATGTACAGCTCACAGAACAATTCGTTTAATGTTCGAGGAAAAGCACTTTCGTATACTTATTTACAGTGTAAATTCTAAAATGCATAAAGCATGCACTTTCTGCACTGTTATAACGCGATTAAAATGATGCATCGCGTGGCCGATCAATCATCAAGCCCGGACGCCATCCTTCATCCTCTATTAGCATTATTGCGCCAAATTTTATGCTGCAAAATTACATATTGCCGTTAATGTCATTCGGTTTATTGTGGGGTTAGAGCGCTTATTGTACCGGGTTGAACACTTTTAATACATACAATATAGATATATGTAAATATTGTCATTGTTAAATTAAACATTCAGCTTTGTTCTAGCTTTTATTCATAATACATCATTCAATTGATAAAGGTAGGAAGCCGTTTAAAGACAGTATCGGTTACTTAATATCGCATAATAATACAGAGCAACAATCAAAATTTAGAGATGGCCTCTTGGCTAAGTCACTTAATAAGGCTCAAATAGTAACAATCAAAATTATATCTATGGCCGATATAATTTTGATTGTTGTTATTTGTTTACGTTGAAATTTTGTGGTATAAGTATCAGACATAATAACAAAAACATCGAATTTAACCCTACTGATACATATTTATGTTAGATTCATGTAATACGAGTCTGATCTTTAGGCAATTTTCGTCTAAAACCTGAAAAAGGTAGGGAACACTTAATTTATTCGACCAGCAATTCTACCAAAAGCGACTTAGATATTCTCAACAAACTGCGGCTGTGATATGTTTCTGGCCAGTTAGTTTCAAAGCTCGATCCAATCTCCATTGAGTTGAAACAAAAAGTTACGTGAAAGCCACCCAATCTTCGATTCGATTTTCGCCACTTCACTAACTGGAGTCGACTCCATTGGGCGACTCGGGGAAATTTCATTTCTCTTGCAAGCTTGAATGTAAACTTCTAGACTGTCTTATGATCTAATTGATTCATATCTAAAATATGTTAACTCGAACGAAGCTATAAGGGTTTGAAAATGAGACGAAACCGTTCGAGAAAAGTAGTAGCTTCTTCTTCGTTCGTCTTGGCACGGTAGTGCCCCCGGATTATACAATTCTAAAATTGTATAGAAAATCGGTTTATGGAGAGGGGTCATTATTTTGAGAAACATCTTAACAGTGTAATGCAGAACGAGAATATTGCACATCGCCTGTAATTCGCCTGTTATTGTCGTGTCATTTTTATATCATGTCTTGTTACATTACAGGCGAATTATCGCAGTCAGGATGGTCCCTTAGTATCGAAAAATATAGAATTTCATTCCAAAAATACTTTTTTTTTTCAAAAAGGCAATTTGAATCGTTGGACAAAGTTTTAGCTTAAAGGCTATAACACTTTCTTTACTTTCAAAAATGCAGTTTATTTACTTTTGTTACGAGCGTGGGGTTCGTATTTGATAGAAAAGCACAAATTAATCCACAAATGAAAACACACACTTTATTACCAAAATAACGCACTTACAACTCACACGAACTGTACTTAAAATCCACTAATTAACGCAAACACACTATTACACAAATTACGCACTCACTATTCACACGAACTGTACTTAAAGCGCACCAATCACTTAGTCTTTCTCTCCGATTATCCTTTTCTCGCACTGTATCGCAGTTAAAATGTAACTAACTCACGCCGGCCGCCGATGCCTTTTTATATCCCGCGGAACCGCTTTCTCGATGCGTTGTCTACATTAATCGCGAATATTCTAGTAGGGTCCAGCGCGAGGGCCGAGAACATTCGAGGCCATATATGTCTCTTTCTAATGGTGCACTCTGTCACTCCCTTCTCGAATGTTCCGAGTATAGCTATCTCTGTCTAGTAGTCCTATCTCTGTCACACACTTCTCGAATGTTCCGAGTATAGCTATCTCTTTCTAGTAGTGCTATCTCTGTCACTTCTACCGGATATTTCGCCATATAACGATTTGTGCTTCAGAGGCCCATAAGGGGTCCTGAAAACGCCTGAAAACGGGTTTTCAGTTTATGGCGTCATCTGATAGAGGGTGCCCTGAAACGGACTGAAAACATGTTTCAGGCGCCTGAAAACGAGGGCAACTTGGGTGAAATTTCGAAATGACTTTTCAGCCTGCTGAAAACGCTTCTAACGCACGGAAAATGACGTTCAAAGTTTTTGACCTAACCTACCGGCGTAACACTACCCCCTCCTAAGACATGCTCGTCCCGAGCATCATTATTTCCGTGGTATCTGGCCAGCCGGTCAACATGAACAATCTTGCTCGGACTACGAGGATTCCGCTGGATTCGATACGTGACGTCGTTTATTTTAGTGACTACCTTGTAAGGCCCCTCCCAATTCGGAGACAGTTTCGGGTACTTTCCCACTCGTCGCATAGGGTTATGTAGCCACACCAACGAACCTTCCTCAAAAGCCACTTGATAAGACTTCCGGTCATATCGGGTTTTCATCTTTATGCTAGCGTGGAGCCCGTGATCACGTATCAGTCTATGACCATGATTGTATTTGTTTTCGGAGTCAGACTTTGGAAACGATCCTGCGTCGTTGCTTAACTTGAGTGTTTCTCTGCTACGGGTATGCGGTCCCTTGTCTGATGCACACCTAGTGCATCTTCTGCACCAGTTTTCAACATCTTCGCGATAGTTCATCCAATAAAAACGTGCTCGAATTTTCATTAAGGTACTTTTCACTCCAAGATGTCCACCAGACGCTCCGCTGTGAAAGCATCTCAAAACATCTCTCACCCTTTTCTTTGGGACAACAACTTGCAGGTGAGCATCCTTCCCATTTGCTGATTCCCACAACCTGCACAGCACACCATTATGCATAATCAAGCTATCCCATTGTGCCCAGTAACTTTTTGTTACCGCACTCATCGGAGCTACGTCACACCATCTTGGCTTAGGCGCACCCGTACTAATCCAATTGAAAATGGGTCTCACGTCAAGGTCCTCCTGTTGCGCTTGCTGCATTATTTCATCACTCCACTCATCGCTGCCGGTAACAGTTCTTAACATTCGAATTCGAACACATTCCTTGTCATCTCGTCTCAAGCAATGTTCATCGTTATCCACACAGGGTCTTCGTGATACAGCGTCAGCATTTACCCGTTGTGGTACTGACCCAAAAGGGCCCATTGCCTTTACTATTGAAGCTGGATCCCTGTCCCTCCTATTCCTATCCGGACAACTTGACTGTATGTGTCCACGTTCTCCACATTGGTAACAACGTGGCCCGAATTTACGGCGGGGATCTACCGGTTTTCCAGCCGACACCTCTCGCACCCTGTGAAGCCTAGATGAGTCCTGTCGTACAGCTTCCACCTCGAGAGCATGGGCTACGGCATCTTTCAGGCTGCCATGATGACCCATTCTCACGGCTGCCCTCACTTCCAGATCCCGGATGTCATCGATGAAGGCCTGCACCAGCATACTGTCCACGAAGGATGCTGACGTACGTTGATATGCCTTCCGGACCAACTTTTCTATTTTCAGGGCCCACTGTTGTAAGGACTCGTTACGTCCTTGCGCCCTGTCCTTCAACTGAGCTCGGGATACATGCTCCAGGTGACTGTCACCGTATCGTGCCTCCAAGGCTTCTAGAAGGCGGTCGTACGTCTGGTCGTTTCCCAGAGCTTCGAGTATGGTGAGGGCCTCGTCACGGAGCGCCAAGGTTAATGCTGTCCTGGCTTGCTCCTTATTCCAGCCATTTGCCCGGGAAACAGACTCAAACTGCAGCTTATAGGCGGCCCACGATGAGGTACCATCAAAAGGCGGTACTTTGAACCTGCCGCCTCCAGCTACCGATGCGTCGGGTATACAGGTGCTCGTACCATTAGTCACTTTAATTTCTAATTTCTGGAGGCGGTTTTTATAGGTCTCAACCTCTTCCTAGACAGTATGCACCTTTTTCTTGAAGCCCTCCATTTCCTTGTTGACCTCATGGATTCGCGTCTCCAATTTTATGTCCATGTCAGCCAGTTTTTCCTGCACCTCAAGCATTTCCTTCTTCCATTGTGTCATGGACTCGTGTACCTCACGGAGCATTCGAGCCTGTTCCTCCTGTTGTTTACGAAGGATTCCTGCCTGATCGTCCTGTTTCCTCGCCTGTTCGTCCTGTTTCCTCGCCTGTTCGTCCTGTTTCCTCGCCTGCTCGTCCTGTTTCTTCGACTGTTCTTTTAGGAGGACAAAGATGGCGTTGAGGTCCACTCCCTGTGCCGGTTGAGCAGGTGATTCCGAGGAACCAGGCGTAGAGTCTCCAGGTCCAGAAGTTTGACTTCGCGTCGTCACTCCTGTCGGCTCGGTTTCTCGTGGCATTAACGGCATTTTCTATCCCACTTCTGACACCAAATGTTACGAGCGTGGGGTTCGTATTTGATAGAAAAGCACAAATTAATCCACAAATGAAAACACACACTTTATTACCAAAATAACGCACTTACAACTCACACGAACTGTACTTAAAATCCACTAATTAACGCAAACACACTATTACACAAATTACGCACTCACTATTCACACGAACTGTACTTAAAGCGCACCAATCACTTAGTCTTTCTCTCCGATTATCCTTTTCTCGCACTGTATCGCAGTTAAAATGTAACTAACTCACGCCGGCCGCCGATGCCTTTTTATATCCCGCGGAACCGCTTTCTCGATGCGTTGTCTACATTAATCGCGAATATTCTAGTAGGGTCCAGCGCGAGGGCCGAGAACATTCGAGGCCATATATGTCTCTTTCTAATGGTGCACTCTGTCACTCCCTTCTCGAATGTTCCGAGTATAGCTATCTCTGTCTAGTAGTCCTATCTCTGTCACACACTTCTCGAATGTTCCGAGTATAGCTATCTCTTTCTAGTAGTGCTATCTCTGTCACTTCTACCGGATATTTCGCCATATAACGATTTGTGCTTCAGAGGCCCATAAGGGGTCCTGAAAACGCCTGAAAACGGGTTTTCAGGTTATGGCGTCATCTGATAGAGGGTGCCCTGAAACGGACTGAAAACATGTTTCAGGCGCCTGAAAACGAGGGCAACTTGGGTGAAATTTCGATCTTTAGATATGTGATAGAGCAACTTCTGAAACGGCCTGAAATGACTTTTCAGCCTGCTGAAAACGCTTCTAACGCACGGAAAATGACGTTCAAAGTTTTTGACCTAACCTACCGGCGTAACACTTTGAACAAGCAGAACCGTTGTTTTTGTATAAACGAAACTCAATCTTACTTTGATTCCAGAAATATATCTTATATAATTATTTGAAGATTTTAATCATCTTACTAGTCTGTCCGCAATATCGGCCAGTTCATAAAAGCAATCAATATCATTTTGATAATATTTGTAAAAAGCCGTGACTGCTACAAGACCGAAAATGGCGCCACAGTTTATACGGAGTTCGTAAATTGTGGACTGAGTAACATGACCCCTATAACGCTTAAATAGGTACAGTATAACATAATATCACTAAAGCATTAATATGCGATTAGTATTGTGAAATGTTGTTTAAAATTACGTAAACACATCAAGGTGATCAATGATTTATCTTTACATTACCTGTCAGACTCCATCACTGTATACCATGATCCATCGGATTGGACTCGCCAATAAGGAGTCCTCAGTATATATCCTAAGCCTCAATTAGTACCAATTCAATCAGTCCAAATATATTAGGTGTAGCGATATAATGACCAGCTTAATACGCCTGTGTAATTACTAGCAACCTACGCGCGTGACGGACGCAATTTCATTATTGGATTTGGTTACGGTGATAGGATTTCAGTTATCATTATTGAGTTGCGGGTAACTTCAGATGTGCGGATTGTGTAATGCATGGGCTATACATTACTCTACGAAGGCCGAGGAGATCGTAGAGTATGTACGTGTGAAGACCGGAATTATCCTGAGGGTCGTGAAGTTGGAGTCTCACCACAAAGTGAATTTTAATTCTTATGTGTTGGGGGTTCCGACCGACCAGCTAGCGACCTTCATGAAGGAACAATTTTGGCCGAAAGGTGTTTTATTCCGGCGTTTCCGCGGTCGGCTACCCAACACCACGGACTTACGAAAGACATCGTGACCTAGTTGTTTAGTATTTTAATAATGAATATGTATGTTAGATTGTAGGTAAGGTATTTATCTATGGGCCTTTGATGCCTGAAATAAAACGAATTATTATTATTATACGATTATTAAGTTGCAAGCTCAAAAAACAGTTTCCAAAAAGAATTTACTATTTACAAAAATATAATAAGTATATATATGACGTCGTAACCCACACTACAGCTGTTATTTTTAGGGTTTCGTACCAAATAGTGTTTACGGGACCCTATTACTTATCTTCCACTGTTTGTTCATCCGTCACAGAGCTGTATCCTTCCATGGCCGCTATAACAAAATAAATGAAAAAAGTTCAAAATTAAATGAGACTATGTGTTTTTTAAGAGTTTACTATGTTATTATTCTATCGGTTGAATGTTCGGTTTAATCGAATCGGTTAGATACTTAAAATGTGTATACTTAGAGTATTCCTCTATAACAAACAAAAAAAGACATAAAACAAATTATAGAATCCTTCGTGCACGAGTCCCATTTGCACTTGGCCAGATTTTATGTTCTAAGTGTTCAGAAGGTCCACTATGCCCAAGGAGACCTCTCGATCATCAAACGACGATGTATGTTGCATTATTACGTCGTGAACACCGTCCATTAATTTTAATTTGTACTCGTTGGAGTATACTACAAGCACAGATTTAAAAAAAACTCTTGTGAAGGTGTAGGTTTATTGAACCTTTATGTATTGATTTTAGATTTAATATTTAGATACGTTCCTGTATTAATTGGTCAGTTGTTAAATAAGTGATATTTTTCTGTACAGACTAAAAGTATACGAAAGTGCTTTTACCCCGCAAAAAAATACCAGACACTTTTACATCCGATAAAAGGTTATGGTATCTCCGGCGATACGATAGCGGAAATGTTGCTTTAAGTGGTCTTAACAAGCTGGCAAACGCCGTTTCAATTTCAAGTCTCTGTTATCTATAGAATGAAATAATATTACCGACTTAGTCATACAAAAATGTAAATCGTTTATTATCATATTGTGAGTAAACAGGCTGCGAATTTAGAGAGCTGTGGGACCGAAATTAACAAATGTAATTCAGTCATCAGTTCTAAAAACCGTATGGATTACCTAAACATCTAAATTCTAATATTTGAACACTATTGTATTCATCTCTGCCTGTTGGTTCACTATGTGGAGCGTAAAATTGTACTTAGGTTTCGCGTTTTATTCATGATGAAATAACTTATTCATTTCGGATTCATAGGATTTTGACACCAAACAACGATTGAATAGTCATTGGCAAAGACTGTCACTATCTGTGTAATATTCGGCAGATCATCCATACTAATCCATACTAATATTATAAATGCGAAAGTGTGTCTGTCTGTTACCTCTTCACGCTTAAACCGCTGAACCAACGATGAAATTTGATATGGAGATAGTTTGAGACCCGGGAAAGGACATAGGATACTTTCATCCCGAATAAATTTAGTGTTCCCGCGGGATGAGCGGGTAACACCGCGGGGCACAGCTAGTCATTTATATATACAAGGAATAGCAGTGGGTCAAGTATACTACTTGTGGTCCTCCCTGTTTAACAGTCTCTAGGTCTGATTGGAACTTCAGCATAGTTTTGGTTTTAGGGAACTTTAGCCTAATTTTGTTCCCTGTTAACCAAATATGAGTTTATCAAATCAGCACATATCATTCTTATGCCATATGTGTTTTTCTTAGAGTATGTCATGCTGGATATTGTCGAAAGCCTTAGACATGTCCATAAACATTGCTGTTATAGATATAAAGTCTTTATAGTTGACAAAAAACGATTATTTTTGAAAACTATCTATTTATAAATATAAATAAATCGCTAAATGCCTTATTAAGCGCAAAACTTGAGAACGGGTGGACAAATGTAGCATTTTTTTAAGTAGTCTTTGAAGCTCGAGGAATGTTCTTATGAAGTAGAAATTTGACAAAATTGTTCAGAGAAAAAGGAAAAACTATTTTGTTTAATTTAATCGTCCGAAATAAAGAATTATTATTATTATTCCTGTATGTCGCACCCGCTCACGGGACAATAGTGTCCCGGACCTTTGGGAGGCGTGCGCGGAGCCGAAGCCAACGCGCAGAGGCCCTTCGACAATTTAATGAAATGTAAGGTGTACATCGAGCGGATGCTGTCCCTATCCATGTCAAGGGACGCACACAGAGACAGCGCCCGCTAGGTGCAAGAACTATTGATGGAGACATGGAATCTAAATACAAATTGGGCTATGGGGATGAAATGGAGGACTGGCTAATTGGGCTATGGGTTGAGACTATCGGGCGTCTACCAGCAAAAGTGTCTCATAGCAAAAATGGGACTGGTAGACGATGACTCGCCTCCCGCTGGATGGGCCCCCATAAATAGCGACACATAGAGTGGCCTAAGGGCAACATCGGTGCGGAAGGCTAAGGGCGGAGAGGTGTTATTATTATTCCCTTTATTCATTTTTGTACTTAGGCTAGGTTTTTTTTACAATAAATTTATATAAAAAGTAAAATATAAAAAATACATTACAAATATAAACACATTCTAAAAAAAACCTAACCTAGGGTGCCGCCGGCAGCGGGGCGGGGCCCAGGCTACCGGTGGTTAGGGCTACAGAGAGAGGAACTTCCTGACGATGCGCGCCGTGTCCAGGAGTACCGCCTTCTGAATCTGACCCTTGATCCAGCCATCTAGCGAGAGTCTCTTAAGATGTTTGTCGAGACTCTTCGCTATAAGACCGTTCGCCGAAACGACTATCGGGACAATGATCGTCGAGTCAACATCCCACATGGCGGTCACCTCGTGAGCCAAGTCAAGGTACTTGCTGAGTTTGTCCTTCTCGGCCTTCACGAGGTTCTCGTCATGGGGGATGGTGATGTCGACGAGCACTGCCTGGCGCTTGGATCGATCTACCAAAACGATGTCAGGCTTATTGGCTACAATAGTCCTGTCCGTGATGATAGATCGATCCCAATAGAGCGTGGCACGACCATTCTCAAGAACTGGCATCGGTGCGTACTTATAGTACGGCACCTCAGACCCCACAAGACCGTATTGAAGAGCAAGTTGCTGGTGAATGATCCTGGCTACTTGGTTATGTCTGTGCAAGTACTCACCGTTAGCAAGATGAGAACAACCGGAGATTGTATGCCAGAGTGACTCACCGGGACGGCGGCATGCCCGACAAATGTCGACCGTACCGTCCTTCAGGATATATCTCCGGTAATTGTTCGTCATCATTACTTCGTCCGCAATTGCACAGACAAAACCTTCAGTTTCCCCGAAGAGATCCCCGAAGCGTAGCCAGTTCACCGACGCGAGCAGATCTACATCGGGCCCCGTAAGGGCCTTGTAGAACCGCCCGTGTAGCTCCTTGCTCTTCCATACAGCCCTGCGGTCATCGGTGCTAAGCACCTTTGGTCTGCGCCAGTTCTCGTTTGCTAAGGAGAGAGAGGTGAGGCCTTTGTCAACTGCTACTACATCGCGATGAATCCCACACTCGTTGTTATTATTATTATTATTTTACCTATACAAGGCTGCTTAGCTTTAGATAGAAAGACGTCTGTCTGATCAGCTAAAATACAATAATACGAACTCTATTTATTTAATCGACGGCGTAAATCCTATCGTGCATAATTGAAATTGACTCCCGCTTAGTGCGCATCCTAATAAAACTTCTAAGTGTACTTCAGTGCACTTTGTAACTCGATTTCGCCTAATGCAAGTTTATTGCAACAAAAAGCATTCCTCCGGGTGAATCCATTGCACCTCGCAGGTACTTCATTACTGCTCAGACTGAGCCAAATAATATAAACGCTACGAATACCTACAAAATACAGCTACATTGTCTGCTACGAGATATTTAACATTCTTTGCAAATAACAGACATAAAGATCGAAGCCTTGTATAGAATTCAAACGCTTAATAAGCACGTGATTGTCTAATTTATTTTAAAATGTCCTATGCCTATGTCGTCTCTATGCTAGTCAACTCCATTACCAGTGATCGGAATTAGGTAGAGCTAAAATACCTATGTCTTGCGTATGGACGTAGCATATAGAGTACCCACCCAAGCAGCACATTAGTGAATTTTGCAGCTTATCTTATAGCTTTAAGTTCTAAATGAGTGGTTTAACAGTGTTTGATACAACTTATAGCTTTAAACACCACTCAAAACTGTATATGAGTTCATCCTATCACTTGTAGTTGCATAGGAACGTTTTTTGTTTCTACTTTATTACTTATGGTGGGATAAAGTCGATTTTGCTACTTAAAGTTGCATGCAGGTTCAAATTGTCACTCAATAAGAAGCAATAGTGCTATATAAGGCCTTAAAATCACTTATAAGCAACTTTTACATATAAGTGGGAACATACCCTTATTTGGAACTAAAAGTTCCAAATGACTAGTACAATAGCGAATTATATCACCAATAGTGGCTAAAGGGATAATTTTACGGCTCTTTTGGAACCAAAAAATATTGCAACTTTAAGGCCTAAGAAGTACCTTATTGCCACTCCAACGCATAAATAGGTGTCAGTAGGAGGTTCTTGGAACCAAAAGCAGTTATTTTCACTTATTTCGAACCACTAACGAACTAAAAGTTCTATTATTGTTCCTATTTGCGCCTTGTCAAAATATATTTAATAGTCTTGCTTGTTTAATAGTCTACAAAAGAGCAAATAATTACTATTGGTAATATCATTCACTGCTTTGCCACTCGCAAGATACAAATAAGTGATTATTAGACTTGATAGTTCCAAATAAGGAACAAATAAGTGAAAATAAACACTGTAGGATCTTTTTTAGGGTTCCGTAGTCAACTAGGAACCCTTATAGTTTCGCCATGTCCGTCTGTCCGTCCGCGGCTTAGCTCCGTGATCATAAGTGCTAGAAAGCTGAAGTTTGGTATGTGTATGTATCACGCCGACATAACGGTAAAATAAAAACTAAAAAAATAACTTTTTTTCGGGTACCTCTCCCATACACCTAAAGTGGGGGTGATTTTTTTTTTCGTTCTAACACTAGCGTGTGGGGTGTCGTTGAATAGGTCTTTTAAAAACAATAGGGGCCCTCAAAGATCATTTTTTGATAAAGTCAGCAGTTTTGTAAATATTCGCTCGGTAAATCCAAAAAATAGTGTCCCCCCCCTCTAACTTCTCAACCACGGGTCAAAAAATTATGGAAAAATTCATGAAAATAAGGCCCTATTAGTACATTCAATGAAAACTATATTGAATAAAATCGGTCGAGCCGTTTTTGAGTTATCGCAAAAATTCATAATTTTCTTTTAAATGACGTAAGTGCCCCGCGGTGTTCTTATACTTCGAACGTTACACATATTAGTTAAGTGCCATACTGCATTAAAACATTTCGCTCAATCTGGTGCGTATAATCGATAACTTCTAGAAGGTAATAAGTAATTACAGTTACTTTGGCGTTTACGACCTTTTATAGAGCTTGAAATCTTTCTCGTAATTTAAATTCGATTTTATTGTCTATTGTGAAGGATGGCCAACTACGGAACCCTACACTGAGCGTGGCCCGACATGCTCTTGGACGGTTTTTGTTTCGCCATGTTTACAAATGGAAGCCTATGAAAATTGATTATTTTAACCAGAATTTTATCACACTGACGCATAATCACAGACTTTTGATAGTTGTGACGATGTTACTTTAACATTGTACGTAACTACAATCATTAGGTCAGGTTTTTAACAGTTTTATTTCTTATCAGTATCTATTCCTTATTTAATTTAGCACTCTCTTTTTTAATATTCCTGATCAAATGAAGGGCGCGTCGAAATTTACAAAGAAAACATACTATAGTTTCACAGTAAAAAAAAAATCGCAAGAATTTCGTGCTTATTTCGATGCTTGTATAACGTAAAGTTTTAATCACTCATCAAACAGACATATAAATCCAAAATGAATATGGCAGATCACGTATTACTTCAATTTGACAGTTGCCTCGCCACTCAAAGATAATTTTGGCGACTCATTTATCACTCATTGACCGAACTGAAATGTTTTCATTCGTTCACTGCGCATAACTTTTACCCTTAGTTCTAATTGCCACTTAAGGTTATTGTGAGATCTCTTATGGACGCATAACTTTCACCCATAGTTCTAATTTGCACTTAAGGTTATTGTGAGATCTCTTATGGATTCTATTTAGCACCAAAAATAGGCTGCAATTTTTCTCCTTTTGGTTCTATACTGGTGGCATAAGGGTTCTTGCCACCTATATAGCACTTAGTCATGGTGGTAAATTTCACTTAAGCATCTAATTAGATATGATATACGAGCTATTTAGACCCAATTGTGCTACTTGGGCAGTGAAAGCAAAAAACCTAGTAAGGTAAACGCAGGTATTACCGACCCCCTTAAGGCAATTTCAAAATGAAACATCATTTTTAAGGATGCTGATTGCTCTCAGATTCACGTTTTTATTTTTTTACGTTTGTATTATGTGTAAATTCTATATTTTCTATGTTAAAGGCTACTGAATAAAGGTCTATACTGTATAAAATAATTTATATAACGACGAAGTCGATTGTTGCTAATACCGACTCACAAAAATGCCTGTGAAGCTATTAACGATTTTTATGCAGCTATCACCGATCGTAAAAATCTATATACGATCGGTAATAGCTTCTTACTGTTGCTACTACCGACCCCTATGGATCGCTAATACAATTTGTTAGTGCAAACATATAATTTATCAGCGACTCATAAAAAGTTGGTATTTTTTATTTAGTTACACCTTCTGACTTTAAAACAGATTGTAATTAATTAATATAACATGAAATATGAACCCATGCACAGTTGTAAACAAAAAGCAATAATTTTTAATGTAACAATTCAAGAATCAACCTTCCAAAAATATGTCATTATTAGTTCAATTAACAACGTGATAAAAAAGAAAGTAGAGAACAATACGTATGTCGCTAATATATTTTTACAAAGAACCGATGTTTTTATTTAAATTGGGCTATTAAAGTACCTGTGTTATTGTCATATAATGACATAATAGAGAAAACAACAAAACTCTATTCTGAGGCCATTAACGACTTATGGGTCGGTAATAAAATTTGTAAGTGCAAACATATGATGTATTAGCGACTCATAAAAAGTAGGTATTTATTATTAAGTTACACCTTCTGACTATAAATCAGATCGTAATGAATAAATATAACAAGAAATATGTACCCATGCATACAGTTTTAAACAAAAAACAACGAAAGTGTCCGGTCACAAAGTAGCTGAGATATACAATAATCTATATACGATCGGTAATAGCTTCTTACTGTTGCTACTACCGACCCCTATGGATCGCTAATACAATTTGTTAGTGCAAACATATAATTTATCAGCGACTCATAAAAAGTAGGTATTTTTTATTAAGTTACACCTTCTGACTTTAAAACAGATTGTAATTAATTAACATAACATGAAATATGAACCCATGCACACAGTTTTGAACAAAAAACAATAATTTTTAATGTAACAATTCAAGAATCGACCTTCCAGAAATATGTCATTATTAGTTCAATTAACAACGTGATAAAAAGAAAGTAGAGAACAATACGTATGTCGCTAATATATTTTTACAAAGAACCGATGTTTTTATTTAAATTGGGCTATTAAAATACCTGTGTTATTGTCATATAATGACATAATAGAGAAAAAAACAAAACTCCAATCTGGGGCCATTAACGACTTATGGGTCGGTAATAAAATTTGTAAGTGCAAACATATGATGTATTAGCGACTCGTAAAATGTAGGTATTTACTATTAAGTTACACCTTCTGACTATAAATCAGATCGTAATTAATAAATATAACAAGAAATATGTACCCATGCATACAGTTTTAAACAAAAACAAATATTTATAAATGTAACGATGCATGAGTCGACCTTCCAAAAATATTTCAATATTGGTTAAAATAAAAGCGTAATAAAAAAGAAAGTAGACAACAATACGTAGGTCGCTAATACATTTTGACAAAGAACAGATGTTTGAATTTCAATTGGTCTATTGAACTACCTGTGTTATTGTCATATAATAACACAATATAGAAAAAACCGAAACACTATGCTGAGGCCATTAACGACTTACGACTCGGCGATAGCTGCCACAACTAAAACTGATGAAGCTAAGACCGTCCTATTTTATTTTAAGGTTTTATCGTTTCAAATAGTTTTTTTTTTAATAAAATGTGGTATGAAATCCAGAACTGACACTCAACGGAACATATTTAATAACACAACAAAAACTATAGCACTCACTTATTCGAATAAATCGCTTAAGTAGAAAAGTCACGTGCTTTACCTGATGGATTAAGGCCTAGTACGACGTGAACTGCACCCACGCTGTCTCCGCACAAACTGGGTTATTTTGTCTCTTTTTTGCACTTTCACACACACTATCGCAAAAGTAAATGATGGTCTAGGAACCAACGTGTGCGTAGCTTCAGCTATCTATATCTAGAATAGTACAGGAAGCGTAAAAATTGACTTTCAATTTATAGGTCGGTATTACCTGCAGATTTTCGATGGGTCGTTGATACCTGCGTTTACCTTAATAGCCATGAATTGGAATCAACGATCAAAGAAAAAGTTTTTAAGGGTACAATTGCGCAGTATGTCCTTTCCTTACGCCAGATGTATGTAGGTATTTTGGTTACCTATCTGAAACACTAAAAACGTTAATACGAATTTCGTTTCGACAAAAACTTTTCGACAAATATCATTTGAACTTTTTTTCATTTGTCTGAAAATTCAATTCGATATATTACGATTGGGTATTAATTGTTTAGGTTTTTTATTCACTCGACTAATGACACGTTTCCCTAAATCTCATTTGTCCGTAATATCAGTTTTCCGATGTAACGTTTCGGTTTATTAATTATTCGACTTTTTTTGTATGACTTTGGTTTCATTCGTCCGATGTAACGATTCGGTTTATTAACTACTCGACTGTTCTCAAGTGGACTGGTGGTTCTGTTGTGGTCACAGTTCTAACCTAACCTAACCCAGCCTGGTTGGTTTTGGAGCTGTGCCGGCTGCTGCCGCAGTACGCTAGCTTCGCTCGCTCGGCTTGCGCGCTGTTGTGTTCACAGTTCTAACCTAACCTAACCCAGCCAGGTCGGTTTTGGAGCTTTGCCGGCTGCTGCCGCGGCACGCTAGCATCGCTCGCTCGGCTCGCGCGCTGTTGTGGTCACAGTTCTAACCTAACCTAACCCAGCCAGGTCGGTTTTGGAGCTTTGCCGGCTGCTGCCGCGGCACGCTAGGTTCACTCGCTCGGCTGGCGCGCTATGGTGGTCGCAGTTCTTATGTAATGTCAATAATATCACGTAAATGAAAAAATGGGTATTAAACGAAAGACATCTCAATTCAGAAGGCAATTGAATGGGGCGGGAAAAGTTAAAAGGTAAACTGAAAATTTGTTTTAGTGCCAAAAGTATCATTGGGTAAATGAAAAATGGGCTACGAAAAAAAATACGTAACAACTCATAGGGCAAGTAAATGTGACGGGAAAAGTTTTTCGGACAAACGATACTTCTACTAAATGTGAAATGGTGAAAAGAAAAATCTACGAATCCTGTCATCGGACAAACGATAATAATTCGAATAGTTTTCGGAAAAATTAAATTCGGTCAATGGTTTTTAGTGTTTGAGATAGGTTACCAGGTATTTTAGCTAAACCTAATTCCCATCAATATACTAACAGGGGTCTTTCTGGCACTAGTCCGTGGGTAACGTAGCTCGCAGCGCTTTTTCATTCTGAGTTCCATTCCACTAGCGAATTGGACGTGTCCATCGAATCGAAAAGGCTTGTTGAAACTTTACATAAAACAAAATAGATAGTTCCAGGCTACAGGCTCTCCAACAGAGGCAATCAACCCAGCGCAAACATATAGCACCTGTCATTTTATTTACACCCGGGCTTTGAATAAACAATGCTATAATTGTAAAATAGACGAATATTTGCACAATTAAAAATTCCTCAAAATTTGTGTAGCGCTTCATACGTTGCGGGCCGGATAACAATAACAAAAAAATGTTTGCAATTTTTTTGTTATTGTTATCCGGCCCGCTCCGAAGAATCAAAGCTATTTATAGAATGTTTTTATATGGGCGCGGATGTTGGTACCGGATATATATTTTTGATTGTAAAAACGCTAAATTGGTATGGCGGTTCTTTAGCTTTGTATTCGGATCTGTAATCATAACTTCAATGAACGTCTCTAGGCAATTAAGTACAATTTCTATTCGGGATGGTAAATTAAATGGTAGGGTGTGTTGATATTCTAAAAATCAGAATACAGCGTTTTCTGCGAGACCCTTATAAATGGCTGAAACGCTTGGTAGTATTTCATATAGTAATTCCGTTCGGTTCAAGATATGACTAGATAAAATCCAAACTATTACATCCTAAGATTAGATTAACAGTTTTTTTTCTGAGTTTTGGTAAATAATTTTAACCGTCTGCGCCTCTGTGTTTTTGCACGCGGTCAAAATATTGCAGCGAACCGTCAAGTGAAGTCCATGTCCATGCTATTTTAAAATACATAGAAACTACGCAAACTATAAACTTTATAAAATTGGTAAATTAGACACCGAATCTAATAATATTGGCACTTATTTTAAAACACTAAAAACTATTTTCGATTGAAAAAAATAGATAGCCATCGTCTAACTTTTACAAAATGCCTTTTAAGTACTTACGTATAACGTGAAAATATTAACAAAGGTCAACATTACAACAGACGCATTTACCGACGGCTAGGGGCGGTCTTCCAGTCCAATGTTTACAAATTCGTACAAATCCCTCGCTATGTTAGCAACGCCAGATAATAGCATTAATCACTGGTCCCCGACAACCGAGAGAATGTCAATAGTCTTGGCTCGCTCGCGTTCAAAATAGATGAAGACAGCAGTCGACCGCTCACGCAGGCATCCAGACATTGAGCTGTTCCCAACAAAACTAAACTGTCCAGTTTCACACAACTATAAATCTTCTTTTCGTGTCGCTTACACTATAAATTAGAGTTACAGTGATGTTTTCGCCGTAATTATGAAAAAATGTTTGTTAAATACGGTCATGACACGTGAACTTTGACCTGATTTTTAATGTCTCTAAAGTCGCCCTTTGGTTTAACCTTGCCATCAACACGTATGTTATTTTAATGTTGTTTTCACAACTCCTTTATTTTTGAACTGATTTAGATTTTTTTACTTGGAAGTTAAAGCTCCTAGCTTTAACTACCTATATGCCCCATTATTTTCAGTTGTGAGATGCGATGACTGGACCCATGAAGAATCGATAAAACTCTCTTTGAAAATATATTCTATAAAAGACTATCAGACAAGTTAAGTGACAATCATCGTGGCAGAACCACAAACTGAACCCACAACATAAAACGTCAATTTGACGCGTAATTCATTACAGAGCACTAAATCGAAAGTCTTTACGTAAACCAGACGTTTGTTTATATCCAAAATTATCCGTCGAAAGAAAGTAACGACCTCGGTAATACGAGCCATACTTTAGCAATTAAGCACGAGAGCGCGTAACGTTTGAGTCGACATCGTTACAAAAAGCTGATTGCTCATAGCCATATATTAAGTTAATGGGGCCTGGCACTAAGCACGCCCTTGACTTTAACGATGCGGCAAGAAGGCACGAAATAAATTTAAATTGGTTGGGCGGTGGCCGGCGGTCACTCCTGGTATGAACGTGCAGACAATGACTTGTGGAGGCGTTGACCTCTTCAATTATTATTTAAATGTCCTAGAATTAAATTGAGCACTTTTATGTGTAACACATACTTCAACACATAAAAGCGCTCAATTTGTCGCGTGAAATTTATGTCTTTTAGCCGTCGATAAATGTGTGAGTTACATGTTGAGATTGAACGTATGCGGCGACCTGTTTTGCGGCGTACGTAGATACAAAGATTAAAGTCCAAAGAAAAACTAAATTGTGCCCATTAGGAATTGTACATTCGCTTTGCTTTCAGGACAAGGTTAGATTTCTGGTCTTTGTGCTTTTATTGTTGTATTTACATCGTAATATAATGGAGGGCGGTGTTCATTTACCTACATTTAAAGACCTTAATGTAATTGTGCATTTCCACTGAGCGACTTTCTCAAATATAACATAACGATAATCTTATTTGCCCGTACACCGCCGCGGCAAACTCGTCACACGAGTAGACTAGAGACGCTTAATACAATAATTAAGAATATAACGGCCGAATAGTTCAATATAGTTAGTTAGTGGTCCTAATATTTTTGACGGTTACCACTCTGATAATCTTAAACAATTTAATATATGCAGTACTTAGGCTCCAATTGAAATAAGTCGTGAAGTGGTCGAAAGCAGTTGTTTTATGCTAATTTTATGGGTGGCAACTAGCAAACCAATTGGTTTCATAAAATCTTAACGTGAAATCTGAAATTACTCGTAATTAAGATAAAAACTGAAAACTGTGACTTCCCATACAAAACGGCAATTCAAACGCCTGTGTACATAGCGTATAAATTGTCACAGCCTAGATGTATTTCACCAGCGCCTATTAGTTAGTTTAGTAGTCAGTATGCACTGGAGCCTATCATGTACACCTACTCTGTGCCAATTGTTTCGAGCGCGGCAACTGCATAATAGACTTAGTAATTACTAGGTATTGTTCGTACCGTTTTATTTACATACGTTGCATGTATATGCCACTATTTTAAAAGGCTGGCCAACAAAATAAACCTCGTAATTGCATACTTTAACTTTTCAGCACTAGAATAATACATTTTACAAGTACATACTTTCTTTGCTTCGTGAGTAAATGTTAATCACGGTGTGCTTGGGTGGTCGCTGTTGATCATGTGTAAGTAATTAGTGTGACGTTCATGAGTGTTATAGCATAATGCAGCATATGAACGGAACTACAAAAACACATGTACTCCTGTGAATTACGATACCATATTAAATTGGGACAGTCGGTTGGTATAGGTTCTTTTAAATCTAATTTCATAAAAAAAATTTTTCGGAAATACCAAAACTTGACAATAATCAATGGTTGCCGCTGGTTGTTGTGATGGCGAGTCGTTATCCTTGACAGTGAGGACCGATCTAGAAGAAGCATAAGACGTGTCAACCCTACTAGAATCTATAACACAGTCATCTAATAAGACACGTCTGAGAAGAATATGCTTTGCATTTATCACTGCTTTTCTTTACGAGTAAGTGATGTCATCACAAAAACGATTTCAGTTGCAGCAGTAGTATATAATGGGCTATCAGCCAATGAGCTCAATACTCGGTCTCACCCCTTACAATCACAAGTTCAGTAGCTTATAGGGTCCCGGGCAAAATAAAACATAATTAGAGCCTTATGTCAGTTCGGGGCTTGCTCCATGACTCTTATAAGCTTGGTCTAAGGCTTTTAGGAATTAGGGAGCGCCGGAGCATTACCCTGCCTAGCTCTTGGGTCGGATGTGTACTGAGGAATTGTTTGACATGACGCCCACGGCTACTGTCTACCATTGCACTGCGCGCCATCGGCAGGGTGTTCATCACCACACACAGGAGCCTGAATTGGAGTGAACTGTGCGGTTCCAGAGAAATTTCCTACCGCGAACGCTCCGTATGAGGAATGAGCTCCCAGCCGAGGTTTTCCCAGAAGGCTACAGTATGCGGTTCTTCAAGAGGGATGTAAATAGGTTTTTAAAGGGTCGGAAACGCGCGTGTGATGCTTCTCCCATCGAAAGCGTCCATAGGCGCCGGTAACTGCTTAGCATCAAGCGGGCCGTATGCTTGAGTGCCACCGTCGTAGTATTAAAAAAAAACAATTTTTTTTGCTCAAAAATACAACAATTTAGAAACCGCCTCAATATCAATTATGAGAGCATTGGTCGAAATAACCATGCTGTTCACATTCCCAGCTCAGGCTGACATGATATTGCATCACGCTGATAATGTATCCTGTTATAAACTGCGTTAATTTTCCCGCTGAAGGATATTATTGCACGGGCTTTTTAATATTACATTTCGGGTTTGAAATATGACGTCCTTAATTTGAATGTGACTGCAATTTGATTTGTATGAAGTATTGAGTGACGAAATGTTGGTTGATTTATTAACGACTGGTTGATATTAAATTAATTACGTCTCGTAAAAGTCCGTGGATCGGTACAAGTGTTGAGGATAATCACTCAACACTGCCTCTTCGGTAGCTCACGAGTGAGCACAGTGGACTGTATTATCGGCTCTCGGAATTCGTGGCTCCAGTTCGGTCGCCGTGGCTATCCCAGTCGTAGGCACGGCGGTTCAGACGCGGCACGTAGTTGCCACGTAGATGCTGCGTAACACGTAGCAAGATCGTACGTTCGTAGCTCGTAGTACAGGTTCGGTTTCGTAGCTCCGGATCCGATGCGTAGCTGCACGACGTGAATGTCACGTAGATATCACGTAGGGCACGTAGACCGAAGTTCGGAGATCAACCAAACGAATGGGACCTCAGACGAACTTGGTTACGGCAGCAGGTCGACGCAGGTTCGATGCAGGTTCGAGTACGAGTTATAAAAACACTGGTTGACTTGTTCGTTGTTTAATTTTCTTCGGCAGTATGGTAAATAATCGAAAACAATAATTCCTTATAAGCTATTTCCTTAAGATCTAACAAGACTCAGGACTCGTAAGCAAACTACTGGCTCGCAGGCCAATAGGAGGCGTCGAACCGTACATTCTACGGCCGGCACGCCCCTTTCGTCAAGTGCGTTCTTTTCTAAGAGTCGTTGTATGGAAAAGTGAACTGGCTACGTGATTGGCCGTTCATTTTCCCATTTTTCAGCCCTAACGGCTTTTCTGGTCTACGGGATGAGCGGTTCGGGGAGGGTCGTGTCTACGTTTACGGTTCGATATCTACGTGAGGTGTCTCATTCTGTAGCTTTCATTGCACCGCATTAAATGGCCTTACGTTTTATAAGATAAGAGTTACGGTTCGTTAGCTATTAAGTCGGATCGATTGATAAAGTTAAATTTACGTTGTGCTGGCAAGTCGCGGAAGGCTATAAAAGGTAAGTGCAATGAGTCCAGATGCATTTCTAAGTGTATTCTAAGCGATTAGGTCATAGTGAAGTTAATTTGAATTGTTAAAACGAAATTCCGATACGATTTCGTACTGAAAATGGGCTCTAATTGGACGGTTCATAATTCACGTTAATTTTACGTTAACGTGAATTGCGGCTGACCTAATTACTTTAGAAACATAATAAAAACGGATTCCTGATGGGATTATACGTTGCTATCGCTTGGCACTATTGCGGAAGCGATAACAGGTGATGTAATATTATCATAACATTGCCACGTGGTTCGGCACCACGTGAATATCTTATGCAATATTCATCGCTATCGAATTGTGATTTTCGGATCGGGATTGGTTTGGGATTAGACCAGTTACATACATATGTCTCTTTTACGGACTGTTATATACATTTGGTACATAATAACTCGACTTATAGCGTCTTTTATGCGCAATAAAATAAATTAAATAAATTAACGTTATGTACATCAAATTTCGCTTATAAATTAACAGTTTTCGGCTTGTGTCCGTAACAATTCTCCCCCCGATCGCAGAGTCGATCCCTCGGTGATGGGCAGGACCACAAGCCGGCTCGTAGCTCGCCTGAAGACTCCTCCTCTTGTCCTGACGTCCACGTTCCGTACTGCGCCGTCAGGGCCGGGGTAGGTCGCCTCCACGATGCCGCGCGGCCACACGTTGCGGGGCGCGCTGGAGTCCGTGATGAGCACGTAGTCACCAACGGCGACCGTAGGCTCCCGTGACATTGAGGATTGTCGTGGGGCTAAGGTCGGCAGGTATTCTCGGATCCACCGGTTCCACCAGTGGTCGGCGAGAGCTTGACTTGCTTTCCATGATTTGCGATCTGCCTCGTCGCAGGGGCCGGTTAGTGGGACCCCCGCCGGGCCGCCCAATAAAAAGTGATTGGGCGTTATCGCTTCGCTCTCGTTCGGATCAACGCTCACGTGTGTTAGGGGACGTGAGTTGACCGAATATTCAACTTCGGCTAGAAGTGTAATCAGGATTTCTTCTTTCGGGCTTCGTGTGTTTAGTGTAGCGGCGAGTGCAGTCTTGACGCTTCGTATGAGGCGCTCCCAGGCGCCGCCCATGTTCGGTGCGCCGGGTGCGATGAAACGCCAACTCATTCGGTGTTGCACGCCGTGTTCTTGTAGCGCCGGTATCCAGTCGTGGTAGGCGGCGCGTAGCTCAGCATCCGTGCCCCTCAGATTTGTACCGTTATCACTCCACATAACGGCGGGCCATCCTCTGCGGGCTGCAAGGCGGCGTAGCGACATGACGGCGCTGCTCGTAGACAGGGAGTACACGAGCTCCATGTGTACAGCTCGGGTCGTGAGGCACGTGTAAAGCGCTACCCAGCGCTTCTCGTGCCGGCGGCCCACAGTGACTGTGAGCGGGCCGAACAGGTCCACCGCACAGTAAGTGAAGGGCCGTGCGTGCGGCTGCAAGCGATCAGAGGGCAGATCGCCTAAGGGCGGCACGCGTGGGCGCGTGCGGCGGAGCACGCAATGCATGCACGCTCGAGCCACACTGCGAACGGTTGGTCGCAGGTGCAGGATCCACAGTTGTTGCCTTAAATCATTCACAACTGTTTCGTTAGAACAATGATGCGCTCGCTTATGAGCGCGCAAAATTAAAAGTTTCGTAAATGTATTCCGCCCGTCCAATATGACGGGTTGCTTGTTTGTAGTCGTGGGCGCGGCGTCGATACGCCCGCGCATATGTATGAGGCCGTCGTCTTGCAGCTGCGGGTCTAGCTTGTACAGCCGACTGCTACGGGCAATGGCCTCCCCCCGTGAGAGAGCTCGGAGTTCCTCGGGAAAATCCCGCCGCTGGGCCCACTGCATCCACAGGTTTTCAGCTATTAAATAGTGACGTGTTTCTAACGGTACCTGTGTTTTCTTTTTCAGTCGCTCTATGAAAAGAAGTGCTCGGGCCGTCGCGCCGATCAAGCGATCGTAGTTGCTGAAACGCTCGATTTTTGGCAGCGGCGGGTCTACGTGATTCGTCACGTAACATCGTTCTGTCGGTACCTGCTCGGTTATCTCGATCGACGGCTCTGCTTGCGGCGCTCGAGTTTCTTGCGGCCGGTTCGGGTTGTCGCAGGAAATCAGGACCCACGTACCATCTATCGGTGCTCCTTACCACGCGATAGGGGTCCGGTCGAGTACCGTCGTCGGCCGGGTTCAGTTTTGTAGGGACCCAACGCCATTGTTCGGGTTCGGTGAGCTCCGCTATCTCGCCTAAGCGGTGGCTCACGAACGCGCTGTATCGGCGCGCGTTCTCGCGTACCCAGTGCAGTACGGTTCGGCTGTCGGTCCAGTAGACGATCTGCACGGGTTTCACGCGATGCTCGTTCTGTAATGTCTGCGCTAATCGGGCTCCTATTAAAGCGGCTTGAAGTTCGGCTCGCGGTATGGACAAGCGACGAACGGGAGTTACCTTAGATTTCGCTGCGGCTAAGTGTACTCGCGGCTCGTTTTCGCCCGTCTCCCCTTCCGTCCTCCAGTACGCGGTGGCGGCGAACGCTTGCTCTGACGCGTCCACAAACACGTGCAGTTGATGCCGCACGCCTGTACCTAGCTGGATACAGCGTCGCGGTAATCGCAGCTCGGCTACGTGTTTTATGTGCTCCAACCACGTAACGAAAGCGTTGTTTAACTCGCCTGGCAGCGGCGAGTCCCAGCTCGTTCTCAGGGCCCACACGTTCTGTAGCAGGACCTTTCCCGTCACGGTGTACTGCGCTAAGTACCCGAGCGGGTCGAACAGGCTCATCAAAGCGCTGAGGGCTTCGCGCTTCGTGGGGCCCCGCCGTAGTTCTCGTACCTCGGGCGGCACGCGAATCAGCGATGTATTGAAGCTCAACTCGTCGGTCCGAGCGTTCCAATATAATCCCAATACCTTTTGCTCTTTGTTGCCTAGGCTTGTGAGATCGTCGGCGGCTCGTTGCTCGGGCGGGATCTGCTCCATTAACCTCGTCGAATTCGAGGCCCAGCTTCGCAGGACGAAACCTCCCATAGCGTGTGAGGCTGCTACTTGCTTAGCGGCGTCGATCGCCTGCTGCTCCGTCTCGTATCCCGCCAAGAAATCATCCATATAATGATTCGTCTGAATATCGTAAACGGCGTCCGGATACAGCTCGGCGTTGTCCTGGGCGTTCCTGTTTCGCACGCTATGTGCTAAATATGGAGAAGACGTATTCCCGAATATCATCGATTTCATACGATATACTTGCGGCGGTCGCTCCCGGTTCATTCCCCTCCACAGGAATAGCTGCGCCATTTGATCGTCGGGTCTCATCTGGATCCGTAAAAACATCTCCTGTATGTCGGCGCTAACTGCAAACTCACCTTCGCGGAATCTGCACAGGATACCCGGGAGTGACTGCAGTAAATCCGGGCCCTCCAGCAGCTTGTCGTTCAGACTGACGTTCTGCGAGGTCGCCCTGGAATCGAATACTAACCTGATTTTATTGCCCTTGTTTATGTTGCGTACAGCAAAGTGCGGCAAAAACCAGGTTTTATGACCGTCGTAATCGCCTATGTGTCGCACGGCGTACTCCTTGGTCAGCAAGTTATCTATTTGCGCGGTGTATTCCGCTGCAAATGTCGGATCCTTATCCATGCGTCGTTCGATGCCGCGCAACCTATTATACGCCATTGTATAACTGGGCGGCAAGCAGGGTTCGTCGTCGCGCCACAGTTGTCCAACCTCGTAGCGCGGGCCGTCGATGCGTTTAACTGTCGCGTTAAATATGTCGATAGCGCGTTGATCCTGCGGGCTCCTTTTGTCGATCAACTTCACGCCTAGCGCTTCGACGTCGAAGTACCTTTTCAACGCCATGTTTATTTCTCGGTCTTCATCCGAGAAAGCGTGCATGACCACCTCTCGATCGCTCTGGTTTCGTAAGTAGCGTGGGGCCATACCGTAAATTGTCCATCCGATTTTCGAACGGATCGCCACCGGGTCGCACTGCCTTCCTGTCCTCGTCTCTAGCGGCAGCGTCAGGTGCCAGTGGTCCGCGCCCAATAGTATTTTAGGCGCGGCATGCTCGTAGCAGGCTTCGTTCAAGTCGGCTAAATGTTCGAAGTTGAGTACCGCCCTACGCGGCATGTACTGCTCGCGTAGTCCAAGTTGCGGTACAGTGCGCAGCGTAAGCGAGTGTGACGGGCCTCCATTCGTAGCTCGGACGCTTACCTCTACGCGCTGACTCGGTTGCGTTAGGCATATCGAGCCTACGCCTTGTATGACGAGAGGTTTTTCAGGTCCCGTTGCTCCTAGTTGATCCGCCAGTCCCTGATCGATGAGAGATATCGTGCTCCCCTCATCGATCATACAGAATGTTTCGATGCTTCCGCATGGTCCGCTAACGACGATAGGCATTATCTTAAGCATTACCTTCGTGTTTGCGTCGACGGTATTGGCAGTTAGCTCCGCCGTAGTGTGCGCGTGCTCGCTCTGCACGGGCGTCTCGTCTCTACGCGCGGGGCCGGGCGCCGCTTGCGCTGTGCTACGCGTCGGGCGGGCTGGGCGGTCGAGTGCTACGTCGGGTGCTACGTGGGGCGCTACGTGGGGCGGCGCCTTACTCGTAGGCGGCGTCGTATCGTGTAGCAATTTGTGGTGCGAGTGTGGGCAGTTGGGCACGCCGCAACCTTTCGCCGTGCAGTTCTCGCGGCGGTGTCTTTTGTCGAGACACTTATAGCAGATGCGTGCGTCTCGAGCCCACTCCCATCTCGCTCCTATCGTCATACCTAATAACTTGCGGCAGTCCGTGGTTCGGTGTGTGTTGCCGCAACACAGACAGGCGTCCACTCGTTCTGTGGCGTATGTCTGGGCTCTTACGGGTGCGGGGCGTCGTATCGCAGCTCCGCTGTTCACAGGGTTCGGGCGTCGGGACGGCAGCGGCTGGTGATTCACGTTCGTAGCGGCTGGGCGTCGCGACGCCGGGGCTCGTGCGTGCGAGAATTGTAATTCGGCGTCGGATTCGTCGAGTAGGAATTCCGCTAGCATTACGATCTCGCACTCACCTGTTCGCATGTGTTCACGTGCGTGTGTGCACCATCTCGATCTCAGGTGCGGGCTCAGGCGGTCGGTAATCTCTCGGATCAATAATGGATTACCTGCGTAGTGTGACTTATCTAAGTCCATGAGCGTCGCGACGATGTTCATTACTTTTATGGAAAAAGTGTTGAGGTCAGTCGCGCTCGGTCCTAGGGCGGGCAATCGTTTCAAGTCCTCCAGCGCCCTGTCGACGAGAATGTCGGTCCTACCGAAATTCTTTTTTAATATTCGGATGATTAAGTCCGGACTCGATCCCGACGCCAGCATGTGTTGGACGCATTCTCGCGCCTCACCTTTCAGCGCTGCGCGGAGTCGAGCCATGTTCTCGAAATTTGAGAACTTATACCGCTGCGTGCTCTCGGTGTACGAGTGGTAAAATGTTAACCACTCGTTCGGCAGTCCGGTATAGATCGGGAGTTCGTATACCTGTTTCGGCGGCGGACGAGTTATACTCTCGATGCGATCGGCAAGTCGGTCGATGTCCTCGTTGCGGCTCGCGGTTCGGCTTCGGCTCGGACGTAAGAGTTCGCCTCGTTCAGGCGTGACCGTGCGCTGCCTCATCGGCGTCGGTTTAGCAGGCGCGATCTTGGCTCCGTCACTCACCTCGGTTCGTTGAAACCACGCATCGATACGCTGCGTGGTTTCTTGGTCGGTCGGCGTCCGTCGACCCGCCTGTGAGCCGCCAGCCTGGGACCCCTCAGCCTCGATCTGTTGCAGCTCGGACTCGAGTCGCTTCCTGACGAGGTCCTCTTCAACGCGGAGTTGTTGGCGGCGCAGCTCTGCGATGCTTTCGGCTGCGGCGAGTTCGGCTTGCTTCCTGCGGGCCTCGGTGGTGCTGCTCGTCGCGGACGTGACCGTAGGCGCGCGGGTGTTGCCGATGTTGAAGCGTACTTGGTCGAAAGCACGTTCGCGATCGGCTCGTTCTCGGGAACGATCGGCGGTGCGGGTCGCGGCTTGAGTCGCAGGCGCGCGGGCCGCGGGTGATTCGATTTGCGCATGCGCGGCGAGGGGCGCATTAAACGCGTGGTGCGCGGAAAACGCGAAAGCCTCGGGGTCCTCGCGGTCGCGGTTGTGGCCGGGCGCTCGTGCTTCGGGGCGCGCCGGCAGGTGAGTCGTCGGTGTCGAAAAGCCGGCTGCGGGGTCGTCGCGTTGCCCCCGTAGGCTGGCTCGTCGCAGGTGCTCCTCCAGTTTCTGCCGCCATTGGGTCGTGTCCGTGGGCGGCGATTCCGGGTTCGATCTGCGGCTCGGTTCGTCCAGGGCGGCGTGTTGTGGCTCCCTGGTGTCCGACAGTCGTCGATGCGCTTCGTGCATCTTCGCAGACGTGGATTCCCCTCGGTTCGGTTCGCTGGGGGCTCGGCCGTCTCGTGATGCCTGGCGTCTCGTGTGGACCATCGTTGTCGGTTGGTTCGGCGGTTCTTCTGATCCGGCTCTCGAATGACCAAAATGTTGAGGATAATCACTCAACACTGCCTCTTCGGTAGCTCACGAGTGAGCACAGTGGACTGTATTATCGGCTCTCGGAATTCGTGGCTCCAGTTCGGTCGCCGTGGCTATCCCAGTCGTAGGCACGGCGGTTCAGACGCGGCACGTAGTTGCCACGTAGATGCTGCGTAACACGTAGCAAGATGGTACGTTCGTAGCTCGTAGTACAGGTTCGGTTTCGTAGCTCCGGATCCGATGCGTAGCTGCACGACGTGAATGTCACGTAGATATCACGTAGGGCACGTAGACCGAAGTTCGGAGATCAACCAAACGAATGGGACCTCAGACGAACTTGGTTACGGCAGCAGGTCGACGCAGGTTCGATGCAGGTTCGAGTACGAGTTATAAAAACACTGGTTGACTTGTTCGTTGTTTAATTTTCTTCGGCAGTATGGTAAATAATCGAAAACAATAATTCCTTATAAGCTATTTCCTTAAGATCTAACAAGACTCAGGACTCGTAAGCAAACTACTGGCTCGCAGGCCAATAGGAGGCGTCGAACCGTACATTCTACGGCCGGCACGCCCCTTTCGTCAAGTGCGTTCTTTTCTAAGAGTCGTTGTATGGAAAAGTGAACTGGCTACGTGATTGGCCGTTCATTTTCCCATTTTTCAGCCCTAACGGCTTTTCTGGTCTACGGGATGAGCGGTTCGGGGAGGGTCGTGTCTACGTTTACGGTTCGATATCTACGTGAGGTGTCTCATTCTGTAGCTTTCATTGCACCGCATTAAATGGCCTTACGTTTTATAAGATAAGAGTTACGGTTCGTTAGCTATTAAGTCGGATCGATTGATAAAGTTAAATTTACGTTGTGCTGGCAAGTCGCGGAAGGCTATAAAAGGTAAGTGCAATGAGTCCAGATGCATTTCTAAGTGTATTCTAAGCGATTAGGTCATAGTGAAGTTAATTTGAATTGTTAAAACGAAATTCCGATACGATTTCGTACTGAAAATGGGCTCTAATTGGACGGTTCATAATTCACGTTAATTTTACGTTAACGTGAATTGCGGCTGACCTAATTACTTTAGAAACATAATAAAAACGGATTCCTGATGGGATTATCCGTTGCTATCGCTTGGCACTATTGCGGGAGCGATAACAGGTGATGTAATATTATCATAACATTGCCACGTGGTTCGGCACCACGTGAATATCTTATGCAATATTCATCGCTATCGAATTGTGATTTTCGGATCGGGATTGGTTTGGGATTAGACCAGTTACATACATATGTCTCTTTTACGGACTGTTATATACATTTGGTACATAATAACTCGACTTATAGCGTCTTTTATGCGCAATAAAATAAATTAAATAAATTAACGTTATGTACATCAAATTTCGCTTATAAATTAACAGTTTTCGGCTTGTGTCCGTAACAACAAGCATGATGCTAAAATTGTATGACAATATCCCATATGAAACTGACAAACATATAAAGTACCCTAGACCTAGTAGTAGTTAACATATTATTATGGAACAAATTTTAATGGAAAATAAATATAATTTTATTCAATAACAAATTAAATATTTTGCGAACAGTTAGGTGAGCTTTATATGAAAGAAAAAACCGATGGTTGTATGAAAGAAAAATGACTATTCAGCGATAAAACCGCCTGGTGATTATCTCTGTTTTCTCTAATGATTTGTAGTCCTGTAATGTACAGTAGTTTTATTTCATTTTATAGTCTTTCAAAACGAATGACCCTACGTATTTTATGCAACCAAACAAATGAAATATAGTCAGGTAACTTTACCAATATTCAATGGTTCAGTAGTGTTTTATTCTGTAGCGATGGCGAGGATCTGATCCACATAGAGCTCCATTGCCTGGTCTCTTTCCCGTATCTTGCCTACACCAGTGTGCACCAAACCTAAAAAAGTCCGTACTGCAGCGAACTTGATTTAGACGATCTAATCTAAAGTCTATTTTGCGCGCATCTCCGGTGGCGGCTGGGATTAATTTCCCGCGCTAATAGAGCGTAGATGCGTCCGCGCAACCGCACGTGTCGCGCATGCGTACAAAAATACATCCTAATAACATAAAGACGTAAGTCTACTATCATTCCCACACAAATACGCTCCTTTGGGTTGAAACGGTAGCAACATTTATGCCTACAAACACAGTAGGACGTAACTTCAATCTTATGTATACTCTTATACGCTGTTTTGGGTTGAAGCCGCTCTATTTTATAACTGTAATGCTTTGGAGGAAGAACGACTATAGTACATTTAATTTTTAGCCATAAATGTGCACAGTTACGGGTGTGTTGAGTGCAAAATTGAATATAAATATAAAATAAGTTTTTGTTTCTGGTTTGGATCGTATAACTGTCATGTGCCACTTCCTTTTTTTTGCCAAGCTACAAATCGCAGTAAAGCTGTGACCATTAATGAGTTATTTGAGTTTCAGGTTGCGAGAATCTGTGGGTGGCATGTTTTTTGCATGTTGTGGGAGGTTTATTGCCTATTTTATAATATAATCGTTTTAATTTGTTGTGACAATATTTCTTATTATTAAATTAGAATTAAGTAATAGAGCATCAAAGTTTAATTTAAAAGATACTTAATTTAAGAGTGATCAATTATATTTTATTACTCAATCGATGAAAGCATATTGTTTTTAATGTTCATAAATATTATTAAATATGATATGTTTCTTGAAGTGGCTGAGTTGCAGTTAAAAAAAGATTTTAAATAGTTACCAATTCAAACCGTAATTATTACTTCCCGGTTTTGCTTTAATTATTAACCAGTATTAGTTTTTTGCCATTTTTATGTGATACCTCAAAAGACTCGAACTATTGGATCCTCCAATTTAGCTCCTGGAAAAATACGACAACTGGAAGAAATACAAATGAAAGAAAATAATTACTAATTTTTTTAATCGCGCGGGTGAAATGAATGCCACACGTATTACCGTCATGCAGCCAACCATTAAAAACCTATTTTTAAAAGGCAAAATAATTATTCGCAAGGTTGAGTTTCGACCTGCACGAAGTAACATTTCACGTTACTATATGGTCAAGTTCAGTTTGTGCCTGATAACTTGATAAGCGTCGCATATAAATGAGGCGAAGTCGCGATGTACTAGGTATGTATGTATGTACTTTATTTGTACACAACAGCTGGTTATAAATACATTTATAACAAATAAAACATTTACAAAGGCAAACTTATTACGTATATCACCGCTTCCGAGATCTCTCCGAGATATCAGATAGATATATTAGGTATATATCGATTAGGGCCGTGGATGTGTAAGTGTGCGCTGTCCCTATCGGACTGAATTCAGCATCGGCTGGGCGGGCGGCCACACGTGGCGACCGTCATACTTTATCATTTTGTGCACGATTTAAATTCTCTTTATGTAATTTTGAGTTGATCTATTTTATTCAAGTTTATTGTTTACGAATTCGTTTTGTAAATTTGAGTTATTACGCAGCTGTGGTTTTTTATCATGTATCTGTTTTTCTATTGTATAAAGCTAGGTATGTGTAAGTGTGCAACTTGTAAAACTTATTATTATTTCGTCGACGGGTTTGGCTCGGTTTGTAGACACCTGCCTACTGAGCCGGCGGTCCCGGGTTCGAATCCCGGCCGGGGTAAATATTCGTTTGATGAACTCGAATATTTGTGCTTGGGTCATGGTTGTTCTATGTATTTAAGTATATATTTATCGATATAAGTACGTATATCGTCGTCTGGTACCCATAACACAAGCCTTCTTGAGCTTAATTTGGGACTAGATCGATTTGTTTGAGGTTGTCCGATATTTTTTTTTATTTTTTTATTATAAGGATGTCAGAAAATCCTAATAATATTTTCTAAATTAACTGCTCAAAAAATGGAAGGACCACGTAACAGACCGAACAATATATAACATAAGTCTTAAACCTAAACTACATTTGAATTTTCAACTTATGACTATACTAAAAATGTTGTAGGTACTTAAAAATGATGTAATAGGTATAACAATTTTACTAATTTGCTTAATTTTTTACAAAATTAAAACGCGCGAGGACACTCCCAAAACTAAATATTATAAAATGTGATAGGTTTGGGTTGTTATGTCAAAGTGCAGACTTTGTTGTCATATTAATGATGTAGACTGACGTAGCTGTAGAATTTGAGGACCTTATTTCCAGCTCTGAGAGTTGCTATTCCATTGTGACACTTACATTGAACAAGTAGGAACTAGTAATCGCATATTTCGTCGGTCTACATAGTGGACTAGTAAGCAGGAGGTCGGGAGTTCGATCCCCAGGTGTTTTCTTATTTATTCTTTTTCTAAATTTAGTTGCATTTTTCTAGCACGGTATGCATGTAATTTATTTAAAATATTGTTTGGGGTCATGACTGGCATATTCGACAATTGAGCTCTGACTAGCGACCAGTAAAGATCCTCCACTTAGTGTGTGATTTAGGAAATAACATTATAGAAATTGTGGAACTGAGTTTCCGGACATCCATCTAGTGGCAGTGACTAATTTTATATTTTGGTGTGCTGTGAATATTAAAAAAGGGGTAAGTTCATAATGGATCGTAATCTGTAGGGCTTGCTAGTTTACATTTTTAACAAAATAGCTAATATTAGAATGTTTGTATTTTAGCCTACCGATACGCCCTTTAAACCCACGGCTTCCATTGGGAAGCAGACTGAGCTACGCTTGGCAAGGATAGGCAGAGTTCCCAGTAATATACAGAACTAAAACTCTCCTGGCGCCCTTTAAATTTAAGTTAGATTTAAGAACCTAGTTATTAGTTTAGTTTTTCATTTTAAATTGTTGCCGTTATTTGGTTTACCTGATCACCCCATAACAATAGCGCCCAACGTAAAAACATTTGGGATGGTCAGGTGTTATTGATTTTAGATTGTTACGTATCGACGGGTTTAGCTAGGTTTTTGTTTGTAATATAGTTGCAATTTGTTGTTTATATTAATTACATAGCTGTTTAGTTGTTCAGATGTAATGAATGTTGAAGATAACTGGCACGGCACTTTGAAAATAAATTTACGGCTGTGGTTGTCCGTTAAATTAGGTTAGGAACACTTAATACTTAAAAAAGATTTTAAATTTATTTTCACTACAGTAATTTACGGTTGTTTTGTTTAAGGTGGTTAATTTCATGTGTTTAGTTTTAATGTGGTTAGTGAGTTAATTTTTTCTGTGCAATTTTGTTTTGTTAGGTTCTTGTGTAATAATAATTGTTTATTGGAACTTGGTTAAAAGTTATGCTGACAATTGTGTGTTCAGTAAACATTGGTGCAAAAACAGGTTAAAATTGTGTTACGTATTTAGGTTTGAGAAAATCAAGTTTTGTACTGACATATTTATAATGTACCCCCTAAATTTTTGTTAAAAGATGAATTAGAATATGAGCTTGTGTGTAGGGGTGTTGCGTTAAAAACAACCGTGCCGGTCATGAAAAAAGTGTTAAAGGAATTATTGCAGGCAGAACATACGGAGGGATCAGCCCTGGAAATAAAAGCACCACAACCGAGCACTGTTAAATATGAGCTGGAAATATGTAAGGCAAAATTAAATGTTCTTTCGAATTATATTTCAGAATTAAACGGCAAACCAGATAGAACTTTATTTAGAAGGTTAGTTTCTAGGCTGTATCATGTTCAAAATAGAATTCATCTGTTACATCATGAGGCAGAAGATGATGGTATTCAGAAGGAGGGGCTTTTACAGCAATGTCAGGTGCTGTTGGATAAATTAGAGGGTCAGGATGACATGGTTGATGAGGAAAACTTATCAGCTAAGGATAAGGAAATGTTAGAGCAGACGTTAGGGGAATTGGGGCGTGTTATAGTTCAGAAACTGGAAAATAACGGGGATCTTTCTCGGGAGATGACTAGTGCCCCAGGGGGTAGTTCGGATCGTAGATCTCACGAGGTAATTGATAAGTCCGAAAGGAATGTTTCATTTGTGGCTAACCAGTGGGATCAAGATAGGCATACGAGGTCGAGGTTAGGCCGCACCTCAACTATAGACGAAGATTTTTCGAAACGCAAATTAGTACCGGTTTATCAGTGGGGTTTGAAATTTTCAGGAGGTAATAGCATGAGTGTAAATGCATTTCTGGAACGGGTCATGGAACTGAAGGAGGCTAGGAATGCTACCGATGGTGATTTGTGGAGGTACGCCATTGATTTTTTTGAAGGGGATGCATTAATATGGTATAGGGCAAATAAAGAGTATGCCACCAGTTGGGAAGAGCTTGTTATTCTGCTAAGACGGGCGTTCCAGAGACCTTATTACCAGGAGGAGCTGTTGACCGAGATTCGAGCCAGGACTCAAGGAGCTGATGAGTCGGTATTAATTTATATATCTGTAATGCAGAATATGTTTAATAGGTTACCTAGCAGGATTACGGAATCGGAAAAAATTGTAATAATACTTAAGAACTTGCAGCCATACTACCAACAGGCTGTTTGTCGTGATAGTTTTGATTCGGTTCCCGACTTGGTTAATGTTTTAAGGATATTGGAAAGAACGAAAGTAAACTGTGATAGGTTTCAGGAACCAAAGATGCGCAGTAACATCTTAGAGCCAGATCTGGCCTATAGATTTGGAAATGTTATGGCTATGCAAGATGTTAGAAATATGGGAGAAGCGGCAGAAATGAGGACCGCAGACGTTCGTGTGGAAGGTTCAGTTAAGCAGTCAGAGAAGCGCTGCTGGAACTGTCGCGAAAGCGGACATGTTTTTAGAGAATGTGAGGTGCCAAAACAGCGACTGTTTTGCTATCGGTGTGGAAGGTTTGGTAAGACGTCGAGGGAATGTGAATGTAAGGGAAACGCACAAGGGGGAAATTTGAGTTCTGCCAACTGAATTTCTCCCTTGATCGGGAAAGCAGCGAATGGCAGTCATGGTTGGAAACTGTAAGAATTTTTTTTGCGCACGATGATGGTAATTTATGTCCATTATTAGTTAAAAGGGTGAATGATAATAGAATGTATGTAAGGTTAAGTATTTTAGGTTATAAGTGTGCAGGTTTGTTGGATTCAGGAGCAAATCGCACCGTCATCAACGCACATTTTGCGGACATCTTGAAAAGATTAGGACTTAAAACCACTAAGTCTAATCCTATGGGAATCGTTACCGCAGATGGAGTAACTCATCAAATTACAGAAACGATTGACATTCCCATATCCTTTGACAATCAGTTCAAGTTATTGTCAATTATGGTCATGCCCAGTCTTACGCAACAGTTGGTTTTAGGAAAAGATTTCTTTGATGAGTTCGGGGTAGAATTACATTTCAAGGGGGATATTAAATATGATAGGGCGGAAATCGGGGTAATTGAAATGAATGGTCCGTCCATAATTGCTAGAGAAGAACTAAAGGAAGAACAGCAGCAAATTTTAGACTCTGTGATAGAGGACATGAAACTGAGAATCGGTATGGGTCTAGGAAGAACAGAGATTCTGAAGCATAATATTGATACAGCGGACAATAAGCCCATACATCAAAGACAATACAATTTCTCACCGGTAGTAAAAAAAGCCATAGAAAAAGAATTGGATGAAATGCTGGCCAAAGATGTTGTGGAACCTTCATATAGTTCATGGTGCTCGCCAGTACTAATTGTCAAGAAGCCTAATGGGGACAATAGGTTATGCTTAGACAGTAGGCAACTCAATCGGATCACAAAAAGAGACACTTATCCGTTGCCTAGAGTGGCCAACATTATAGACAATTTGCGAAATGCCAAATTTTTGAGCACTATAGATCTTAAGTCAGCGTTTTGGCAGATTCAGCTCGAAGATGGTAGTAAAGAGAAGACGGCGTTTGCGGTGCCGGGCAGGGGTCTATATCATTTCAAGGTCATGCCATTTGGCCTCGTAAATGCATCACAAACCCAACAAAGGTTAATGGACATATTGTTTCATGCAGAGGATGATAGAGTATGGGCATATCTTGACGACATCGTAATATGTTCAGCGGACTTTGACGAACATATGCAACTTTTAAGGAAGGTCGTGTCGATCCTCAGTAAGGCTAATTTGACAATAAATATTGACAAATGTAAGTTTGCTAGGCCCAGCTTACGTTACCTTGGTTATGTCATAGATAAGGATGGGCTTAGAACGGATCCTGAAAAGGTAGAGGCCATACTAAATTTTCCGAGGCCAAAAACGTTCACGGAGTTGAAACGCTTTATAGGTCTCGCGAGTTGGTACAGACGGTTCGTTAAAGACTTTTCAAATGTGGCTGCTCCATTGCACGAGCTGACCAAGGGTAAGAAAACGAAGAAGTTTGTATGGACATCAGAGGCGGAGACGGCCTGGTTGAGGCTAAAAGCCTTGTTAACTTCAACTCCAGTAGTAACGTGTCCAGACTACGAGAAGCCATTTATCATTCAGTGTGACGCTTCAGGGTCAGGAATCGGAGCAGTACTTTGTCAAAAGATTAATGACATTGAGCAACCAGTAGCGTATTTAAGTCGGAAGTTAAATGATCGCGAGGCAAAGTACTCAGCTTCGGAAAGAGAACTTCTAAGTGTGGTTTATGCGGTAGAGAAGTTTAGATCGTACATTGATGGTACACACTTTACGGTGGTGACTGATCACAGGGCGTTGCTTTGGCTACACAAAATAAAGGATCCTCACGGCAGATTGGCACGCTGGGCTATGAAATTACAGCAATTTGATTTCGAGATCATCCATAGACCTGGTAAGTGTCACACAGTGCCTGACGCTTTGTCCAGAAGTGTGGTACAAGCGAAGTGTGATCTCAATACCATTGAGATCTCAGATCAACACAAGGACGCCTGGTACAAAAGTCAGGTGGCAAAGATATCCATGGGAAATCAAGATTCTGATTGGTAAGTTTCCGAAGGACGTCTCTTTAAAAAGGTACCATTGAAACAGTTTCCGAATAAAGAGGACTTGTTTAAACTGTATGTACCTGAGCCCTTGCGTAAGAAAGTTTTGGAATAGTGTCACGATAATCCTACTTCGGGGCATTTAGGAATAAGAAAGACGTACTTTAAGGTTAGACAGAAATTTTACTGGCATAGTATGTTGAGAGACGTCAAGAAATATGTGAATGAATGTGAATGTTGTGCCAGCCGCAAAGTTTCGCAGAAACTGCCATTGGGTCATATGGGACAGCAACGAGAGGTAACGGGTCCGTGGCAAGTAGTAGCAATGGATTTTATGGGCCCTTTTCCAAAAAGCAAGAGGTGCAACACTATGTTATTTGTTATGACATGCCTTTTCAGTAAATTCACCGTGTTATTTCCTCTTCGTACTGGCAAAGCTGACAAAATGTGCGAGATAGTCGAAAAACAGTTTCTGCTATATGGTGCCCCTAAGGCTATAGTATGCGATAACGGGAAGCAGTTTGAGTCACAATTGTTTAAAGACTTAGCAAGTAAATATAAGTCACAAATCATGTATACGCCACGCTATCACCCGCAAAGCAACCCGACCGAAAGAGTGAATCGTGTTATAGGTACCATGATAGCATCATATTTAAAATCTAGGAAGCATAATGAATGGGATAGCAATCTGGATGAAATAGGTCATGCTATTAGAACAGCAGTGCACGAGACGACCGGGTATACGCCATCGTATTTGTTCTTCGGTAGGGAGACATCAGTGTCTAACTTAACAACAGGCCCTGTAACACAGGCATATTCTATCAGGCCAGATTGCTATACTATAAACACGGATGATCATTTGGATATTATCAAGGAAAAAGAGGCAATTTTAAAAGAGGTTCAAAAAAAATAATAATTTGGCACATTTTAGGAGCCTGGGGCACTGTAACAAAAAAAGACAGCAAGGAACCTTTCAGTTAGGAGATACAGTCTGGAAAAGAACCAAACATCTATCTAATGCAAGTAATAAATTCATGGCTAAGCTGGCACCAAAATTCGAAAGGGCGATTATAGTAGAAAAAATATCGGATGTAGTTTTCAGATTAAATAATGTACTTGGCAAGAACTTAGGGGTCTGGCACATCAAGGACTTGAAACCCTACTATGTAAAAAATAAATAAATGAGATTTATTTATTTTCATGAGGGAAGGGGCATGTTATGTCAAAGTGCAGACTTTGTTGTCATATTAATGATGTAGACTGACGTAGCTGTAGAATTTGAGGACCTTATTTCCAGCTCTGAGAGTTGCTATTCCATTGTGACACTTACATTGAACAAGTAGGAACTAGTAATCGCATATTTCGTCGGTCTACATAGTGGACTAGTAAGCAGGAGGTCGGGAGTTCGATCCCCAGGTGTTTTCTTATTTATTCTTTTTCTAAATTTAGTTGCATTTTTCTAGCACGGTATGCATGTAATTTATTTAAAATATTGTTTGGGGTCATGACTGGCATATTCGACAATTGAGCTCTGACTAGCGACCAGTAAAGATCCTCCACTTAGTGTGTGATTTAGGAAATAACATTATAGAAATTGTGGAACTGAGTTTCCGGACATCCATCTAGTGGCAGTGACTAATTTTATATTTTGGTGTGCTGTGAATATTAAAAAAGGGGTAAGTTCATAATGGATCGTAATCTGTAGGGCTTGCTAGTTTACATTTTTAACAAAATAGCTAATATTAGAATGTTTGTATTTTAGCCTACCGATACGCCCTTTAAACCCACGGCTTCCATTGGGAAGCAGACTGAGCTACGCTTGGCAAGGATAGGCAGAGTTCCCAGTAATATACAGAACTAAAACTCTCCTGGCGCCCTTTAAATTTAAGTTAGATTTAAGAACCTAGTTATTAAAGTTTAGTTTTTCATTTTAAATTGTTGCCGTTATTTGGTTTACCTGATCACCCCATAACAGGGTATTTAGATAAATATTAGTTACATGATTTTTTCTTTTAAATAAAAATATTGAAAGAGATTATTTTTATCGCGTATCATCCGTTAAAATAGTTTTATTTAAATGTGTGACAGTCGCGGAAACCAAAGAAAATATTATCATTTTTCTTTTCGAACATTTTCTTTTTTAAGGCGACTCCTTATCCCAACGTCCTTGAGGATCTGGGTGGAGCCTAACGTTATTCCCCCCGCCGACCGTGCGCCCCCGGAACATAACTTCGTTCATAATCTCGTTGAGTGGCGTCCAAGCAGCTTCATACACTCGCATAGTCCGAGCGAGAGTTGAAGATGAATAAACCTTATAATAATTAAAGGCATTGAAAAATCTCGAAGTAAAATAAATCATTTAAACAATGATATAATTATTGCGGATTACTAAATATCTATTTACCCACAACAGTAGAATATTAAAAATCAAATGCGTTAAAGCTATTTTCCAAAAAAATAAGTGAAATTGGCCATTTGGAAGTCTCGCATCGAAAAATACTTTTTAGTTTCTTTTGTATGTGTAGGTACCTACCAAAAATAGTTAAAATGCCGACAAGATTCTTGATTATACGTGTAAAATCATGCAGAAATAAAAAATATCGTTTTTAATAAATAAATCATATCGTGACCCTGCGGATGAACCGATATTTTAACATAGTAGTGGAGGCACAGATTTATCCCCCGGGTCATGCTGCTCTAATGAAAAGATAAACTATAAATAATAGACCGACAAACTCAACTTTACCGTTGGAAAACGGATTTACGTCCTTTACCTACTTATAAACAGTGAAAGTTTTTTATGACTACATTAGTAATGTTCTCAGATTTTCCCCTATACTTGTTGATAGTGACGATATTTTACTAGACGAATTTTTTGGCTAATTTCAATGTTCAAGGTCAATGGATACCCTATAAATGTTAATTTACTTGAGTGTCAAAATATGCCGATGCTGGAAAGGAGAACTTATCTAAGCGACATTTTTGGGGATATTGAGTTATACAGTGATCGGCAGATTTTTCTGCATCTAATGGGTTGGGTCTCGTATACATCTGTCTGACGACTTTTGTGTCGCTTATCCCGTCGGTGATTTAGAGAATCTCTACATTTTTTCTCTACTAAACGACTTGATTTTTGAGGTTTTTTTTAGCAAAATGGAGATTACATAAAAAGTGTTTTGCATAATAATGAACCTTAGAGTTTTTTTACTTATTTGTCAAAACAGATCAAACAACTTGAATATTTTTTCTTTATTGCAACTAACCTTGCACTTGTTGGTTAACTGTTTTTACCTGATCGTAAAATATATTTTAATGTCGTTTGAGGGATTTTACCTATGTCTTTATGATACAATTAACATAAAGGTAAATTATGAAAGAAAAATTGAATGTGATCCACTGCAATGTAAGCAGGACTCGAACCTGCGACTCTAAGTTTCCGGCGTAGTGCTCTACCAACTGAGCTATCATATCGTTACGTCAATCACACTAAATCTTTGATTCCATAATTCTACGCTCCTGGAGCGCCCTCTGTGTCATGTGTGTTTAAAACGCTTATGCGCATTAGCCAAAAAGTAAAAATGTGGTATTGCCACATTATTAAACAGAATCGATATAAAATTCTATAAAAAAATAACATAGTTAGATTAAATTACCTGATTGTCGTATCTTAACTATTGGCGTTTATCCAAATTTACCTGCTTTGATACTATGAAACCATTGTCGCTTATCCTTTTTTACCTGATATGACTTTGATCGACTACTGTCGCTTATCTTGAATTGCTTGAATGACAATTGAGTCGTATTTGTCGCAAAGAATGTACTAAAAAACAAATATTTTATAAAATATCACACATTGAGTAGTAATTCAATATATTTATAAAGGCCGTTAGGCCGCCATCTGCGGCGTAAATCTGTGCTGTGGCGCTAAGGCATTACTTTGGACTCGCTTGATGGACCCAAACGCCATCTCACTCAAACAGTGTCTTACGAGACGTCACTTATACCACACAGAGTTGTAGGTAGTTTTGTTATTCTTGTTAGGATAGGATATTATCTCATTGCAATTGTAAAACTTGAAATTTCACGTAGTTCGTGATTTAAAATTCCTTAATGAGTACCGATTGACTGCATTCTTGAGAACTCTTGTGCTGTTTTCATTAGTCATAGCTATCGTTTGGCAAAATTATATTATACATTGGTCTAGAACTACTGGAAAACTTTCAGCAGATCACACATAAAAATTGATAAAATTGAAATTTCACGTGATATCTGATGAAGGCCGTTAGGCCGCCATCTGCGGCGTAAATCTGTGCTGTGGCGCTAAGGCATTACTTTGGACTCGCTTGATGGACCCAAACGCCATCTCACTCAAACAGTGTCTTACGAGACGTCACTTATACTACACAGAGTTGTAGGTAGTTTTGTTATTCTTGTTAGGATAGGATATTATCTCATTGCAATTGTAAAACTTGAAATTTCACGTAGTTCGTGATTTAAAATTCCTTAATGAGTACCGATTGACTGCATTCTTGAGAACTCTTGTGCTGTTTTCATTAGTCATAGCTATCGTTTGCTACCATACATTGGTCTAGAACTACTGGAAAACTTTCAGCAGATCACACATAAAAATTGATAAAATTGAAATTTCACGTGATATCTGATGAATAAATCTTTAACATTTCTAAAGCAGTTTTTTTTTGTTTTTTGCGTAATTGGACCATAATATTTTGTCTTAGAGAACTTTAAATATCACTTCATTAATTTTAATGTTTGAAAATAAATATTTTCCTCTAATTAAAACATTAATCGTGAGGTTTTATTGTACGATAAATAGATTTTCATGTCTGAAATATTTCCTACAAAGACGATTAGATAATTTTTCTTGATTTATTTCATGCTGATTTATGCACATTTATATATTTACCTGACTATAAAATGAGCATGCACATATATATTGTTAACTGTGTTGATTGTTGTGAATAGGTTATACTATTTTACCTGACTAATTTCTCGGGAAACGTGTCGTTTAGATAATTTTACCTAATTCTATTTTGACGGCCATTTTGCGTAAGCGACGCTAAATCCTAAAATATTCCATTAATAGACAAAATAACAAAAGCGACATTATAAAATGCTTCATTCAAAAAGTAGGTCCACAGAATATTTAATAACTTTTTATTTTTTTGAAAAAGTTCGTAGTTTTTTAGATCTCCTGTAAAGTTAGCTCCGTGTCTCTTGGATAATTTTCCTTTCGAGCGTAAATACGTTTTTTTTGCGGCATAAAGAGCCGTATCTTTTTTTTACGTTAACTTAGAAGTTCCGAATTTTATTGGGTGGGTGTAGATTTCTTGATCTGCAGATCGGTTGACATGCGGTTCCTTCCGCGATCGATTAATTTGATCCAAGATCGTTTCATTGCCCTCTGGCAAACTTAGAGAGAAAAATTCTGAGCATTAGTCAAAAATCAAGTCCGGGCATTACGATGATGAGTCTTAATAAAGTTATATATTTTTTCATTAATTCAACTGTAATCCGATCATTAATATATGGCTTTTAAACGATATGTAATAAAAATCAGGTTATTATTTTATAAACGGTAAACAATGGGAACAGAACTTATGGCCAGGCTAGGTATGTCTAGCTAGGCCCGGCGGATATGTCAATAATTACTAACGCTCATTTAGATTTAAATATGAAGTGGGAAATTGATTGATGCAAATATGTATTCTGACTATATTTACATAAATAAGCCCTCATGCCAAAATTGTCACTTGCCTTCTTGAACTAGAAAATTATTGTAATTTTTGATAATGTATTTTTATATCATATGTCATGTACTGTACTAGTGACGCAACGAATGTGAATACTTACAATAAATATGCGTATTCGTAAATTAGCGTTTTACCGAATATTACAATGGTATTCAAACGAACAATACTTGTTCTGCATTACGATATTCATATCTCTTAGGGTTGAATTCATAAAGATCATTAGACGTTATCATACTTAAATATCTGTGAAATACCTAAGGTACTCTAATATTATACAGAGAAGGGCCCTAAAACCCACACCAAAAGTGTTATTTTCTGGGAATCCTCTCTGGTGTGGGCCCATGACTGAGAATATCTAAGTATCCAAATGTGTCCGGGAATGCTAAGCAATGACAATTTTTTTTTATAAGTACTTAAAATTAATAGATACCTAAATACGAAAAAAAACAGTTGAATTTAATTCTATATGAAAATGAGTGCTTTTAGTTATGTCGCATAGCGTAGTCGTGTGAAAAAACGAACTACACTCTCTTAAAATACACTTCAAACGCACGAAGACAGATCGAACCTCCGCGAGATCCGGTACTATAACAATTTTCCGTAACTAGATGGATCGCGAGAGCAAGTGACACAGCCTTCCCCTTCGACGGTTAGATTTACACTGAGCTCGCAGCCCGGGCACGGCCGCGCTCGCGGAAATTCAGTTTTTTTGATGCTTTATTAGACCGAATTTCCATTTTACTAACTTTTAAACAATACGATTAAAGATCAATGAATTGTCAATGTTCTTGCGAAAGAGCCGCGTAAATATCACTTGTAGTTTAGAAGCCTTAGGGAATTGAAAATTGAAAACGACCCTATTTCAACATTTTTTTTTCCATAGTAATTATTGCTTTAAAAAAAAATCCAACTATAATTTTTTAGAAGAAATAGTCAAAAATAACATATATTTTTTTCAGATTTTTCCGTTGGCTAGATTACGAGCCTTAGGACTTTAAAAATCACCATTCCACGTACGGAGTCGCCTTAACGCAGTAACGAGACGTTTGGCGCTTAATTAGGAAAGAAACTGTTAAACTTAGTCTAAATCCAGAGCTAAGAAAAACACTAAAACTAATGAACTCTAAGAAAACGAATTAAGGCAACGGGTCGAGTCAGTTCGCAAATTTCTTTTTTATGTTCCGTTTTCTGCGGAGTAATCTGGAAAAAAACCGAGCCAAGTAGTTCGACAGAAAATGGGTCGGGGGTTGTTAATTTCGCCTGTGTGAGGAACGGGGGCAACGCTGCCGTGCTGCAGTAAAAAGCAGTAACTTACAATGAAATCCATGTGTACATACGCCCTTTTACTGCTGCACTGCAGCAAGGGTGACACATAACTCGCGGCTGGTTAGAGAGCTTGCGATATATTTAATGACGCACATTTTGGATTATTTCGTAAGTAGGTACTATGGTCTTGCCAAGGCTTGGGGTGCATTACTTTGCGGATAGTTTGTAAATTACAGAAAACTGTAAATTACAGTAGTGTTAACAGTATTATTACTGAAATGTATGCAAAAACATCTAGATCTTAGTATGTACCTAAATCGATGATAACTAACAGCTTTCGATTTATGACGAGTCACATAGTGTAGGTATAGTTAGCAAAATGGTCTACTTACCACTTTTAGAATATATTACAGGAGAGATACAAATGCAGTAAATTACCTACAATAAGACGTTGAAGTAAACAACAGGCGGTCGGCTTATCGCTGAAGAGCAATTCCTCCAAGACAACTTTTGGGAAGTGGAGATTTATTTTATTTGTGGGCTATTTCATGTAGTCTGGTCCAAAAGTGGTAGACCACCTTCTTGGCTGACTGTACACAGATTTTTAAGTGCTCGATTTGGAAAACAATAGTAAAAAGTAATCGCTGAAATATTAATAAACCCTCAAGTATCAATTTTTTTATTAACTGTTGCTAAAATACACTTTATCAATTTACATTAAAAAAAAAATAAAAACAAAATCGGATCATCCGTACCTATAGAAACTATGTTGCCACAAACAGTACCTACCTAATGAAATTACAGTAGATATAAAAAAATATTAGATTTACTTTTTAAACCTACGTCAATCTTTTAGTAGAGGGCAAAGAAGATTTTTATTTTAGACTAGATGACCCGGTGAACTTCGTATCACTTACCTTTTAATATAAACCATATAATATAATATGTATTTCAGAGTCGGTAACTTTATAATGGCATAATCAGTAGTCTAAGTATCGGCTCCATAGTATGCGAAAAGAGTGAGCAAATCACGCACGTGTGCATGCATGTGTACATGTCCAGCATAATGTTCATAATTATTTTGCATGTCACATTATATTAGATTATAGACACTTATGTTAACAAATAAGGTACCAGCCTTCTTTTTTTCGGTCTGTATCGACTGCGCCACATTACTAAACGTAATAGTAGTATAGTAACCTGGCAACACTGACTGCCAGTGTCACTGTCACCGAACTTTCCAAGAAAATATAATTGATATTTCACAACTATTTTTCAAAACTTATAATTGATTTTTAACAATGCATTGTCCCTTTTGTAAAAAGTGGATAGAACGGCAGAACAACAAAAGTACCTGTCCTAGTTGCACAAATAAATTGTTGAGATACGACGAATGTTTCACAATAACCACTGATACGCTCAAGTTTTCAATCAAGTGCGGTCACAATTTGAACCGAATAATACGAATTAATAGGGCTAATGAACAAAAAAGATTGAAACTACAACTGTTATTAAAACCGAAATTCGTCTCAACAATGCCATCATCATCATCTGAATAATTTTCAGAACTTAATAAGAACATTGAATAGTCACCCTATGTTGTACAACTAAAAAAAATAAGCCCATTTTAGAATTAAAGATGGTTGATATCACTGCTACACATATCGACACCCATTCCAAAAAGTGACGTCCGCCATCTTGGATTTCAAAATGGATGTCATTTTCATAATAGGAACCCCGAGCAACCTTGCAAATGACACCCATATCGATATTTAAGAAAAAATAATGTCCGCCATCTTGGATTTAAAAAAGGATGTCATTTTCGTAATCGTCACCCGAGGAACCTTGGAGATGACACCCATATCGTTTTTTAAGAAAAAATAATGTCCGCCATGTTGGATTTCAAAATGGATGTCATTTTCGTAATCGGCACCCCGAGGAACCTTGGAGATGACACCCATATCGATTTTAAAGAAAAAACAATGTCCGTCATCTTGGATTTCAAAATGGATGTCATTTTCGTAATTGGAACCCCGAGGAACCTTGGAGATGACACTCATATCAATTTTTAAGAAAAAATCATGGCCGCCATCTTGGATTTCAAAATGAATGTCATTTTCGTAATCGGCACCCCGAGGAACCTTGGAGATGACACCCATATTGATTTTAGGAAAAAATAATGTCCGCCATCGTGGATTTCAAAATGGATGTCATTTTCGTAATCGGAACCCCGAGGAACCTTGGAGATGACACCCATATCGATTTTAAAGAAAAAATAATGTCCGTCATCTTGGATTTCAAAATGGATGTCATTTTCGTAATCGGAACCCCGAGGAACCTTGGAGATGACACCCATATTGATTTTAGGAAAAAATAATGTCAGCCATCTTGGATTTCAAAATGGATGTCATTTTCGTAATCGGAACCCCGAGGAACCTTGGAGATGACACCCATATCGATGTTAAGAAAAAATAATGTCCGCCATCTTGGATTTCAAAATGGATGTCATTTTCATAATTGGAACCCCGAGGAACCTTGGAGATGATTCATCGGCCATCTTTGTTCATGTTCATTTCATCTCATGTTTTAATAATTTAATTTTTGTTTTTATTCATGGTTTTATTCTTTATAAAGTGAATATTATTATAAACTGACATTGGCAAAAGCCTCGAGCTGCCATTCCTTGATTTTTTAACCTTGGAGATGACACCCATGTCGATTTTTAAGAAAAAATAATGTGCGCCATCTTGGATTTCAAAATGGATGTCATTTTCGCACATTTGATCGACTTCGACGACTACAGTCCGATCAAAAAGAGTAGAAATAAAAAAGTGTGTGTGTCAGCTCCGACGCACGACTGGAGTTTACCCTTCAGGCCAGGCGCGCACCACGTTTTTTTTTAGTCGCGCGATAATTTTGTCGCAGAAATAAGCGTACTTCTGGGTTTATGAAAATCGTGCGCGCACTCTCATATAAACCCATATCTTGCATTTATTCGCGCGACTAAAATCGTGGTGCGCGCCTGGCCTTAAGAACGATTATAAAATATATACTCAATACTCAATACGTTGATTGCACATAATGATTAGTAAATAGTAAATAGTTTAAGTATCACATTATGTACCCTGTTGGGTGCTGCAAACAAGAACGAGAAGGTAGGCACTTACATAATATTAATATACGAGTATAATATACAGCAAAATTACAATATTTTACAAGGAAAATTTACTTCCGATTCATTTTTAACAAATTGGAGAGATCATGAGTAGTAACTAGATAAGGAAGCGTGATGTAAAGCGCCCTCGAGCGGCTAGTTTAGTTACTACAGTCTGAAGTGCTACGGAAAAAAAACCGTATCTTACTATGAAATCCATACAAAGATAAGACCTTTCTACCGTATAGTATCGCAATACTTTTTTTTTTTTTTATCTATTAATTAAGGAGCTTTGATCATTTTTATGAACATGCCAGCTCCAGCAGGCCTAATACACAACATCATTCATCAAAAGACATAGATAAATAAAAACATAAACCGTATAAACTTAAAAATAACATGTACCTACACGAAAACAACTAAATTTGTATACATTATTTACATTAAAAAAACTGTATACAAATTTAGCCGATTCCGATAAGGGTTCCGCCAATATTGAATTGAACATTACATTCAAGAAAGATCTGGTATTAGACCTAGCCATTTACATTAGACAAAAACAAACGTACAAAATCACCTTCCTTAAAAAAATCCTTAAATAAATCGAAAATCTCCTTAACAACAACTCCAAACAGCGTTTTGAACTTCTCCTCCCAACTTTCGGTAGAAAACAAAATATCCTTCGTCTTCTCAACCAGCCTTTCAAAAGTAATACGTCTCTTCTTCTTGTCCTTATTTTGTCTTTGATCTTCCATATCAACCCGCTCAATAGTAGGCTGATTGACCAATAGACACTCGGACCTCTTCACATCTGTTACTCTTTTTGACTTCCGCGGCTTACGAACCTCTTGTTGTGGCTCGCTCTCTAATCTGTACTGACTTACTGATCGCTGGCCCTCAGCCTGACAGACAGAATCTTCAGACTCTTTAGATTGTAACGGCTTCGACAAAACAGCATCTCTATATGACTTTCCAAAAATTAAGTCATTCTCAAAAACAGATGGCGCATCCTGACTACAAACATCCGTATCCTTTTTTTCCTTATTTTGCATATACGAGTACAACCAAAAAGCCCGTTTATATATACATCCCTCAGCAGACATAATCCTGCGAATTTCTTACTCCTTCACAAAAACCGGGCACGACTTATCTAAGGCCATATGGCTGCCTTTACAATTAATGCATCTAAAAATAGTCGTTTCGCAATTGGCATGCTCCCCGCCGCATTTCGGACAAGTAACTTTAGTAGTAGGACAAAACCTGCTCAGATGACCGAACTTCCAAGATATTGAACATTGGGTAACCGGGAAAGTGTAGGTACTGATTTACCTTAAATCGGCAACCGTAGGCATAAACATATGGCGGTAAAGAAGTTCCCTTAAAACACAGACGAATAGCTTCAGCCTTAACCCAACGCCCATCATGATCCAAACGGTTTAGTCTACATATTGACAAAATGTCTTCAGACCCTTCAATATTCTTTAAAAATTCGTCTTCCTCAATCTCCAACTCAACCTGCCTTATAATTCCATAAGTGCAGCATGCCATATTAGACCAATAAGAACGTCTCGTCTCATTGTTAAACTCCTGAGAAGCCAGAAGCTTCTCCGCATCATCCTTAGAGTTAAACTGTATGCGAACTTTACGTGGACCCATAAACTTGACGGATAAAATTCCTTTTATACCCTTAAATTGCAGCAACTTTGCCAAACCAATCTGTTTCGGTAAATCTTCTTTTGACACTATATAAACTTCAAATAGCTTGTCAGGCACACCGTCCGGCTCCAGCTGCGTTTTGGCGGTTGCTAAACCCCGCAAGCGTTTAGGTTTCTTGCCTATTGTGATAAAACTATCACTACTCCCACAGCTTTCGTCGCTCAGACCACAAGCACGCTTCACCGCTATATGCCGCACATCCGACATGGACTCAGCGTCCGATACAATATCCGATTGACTCGGCCCTGCCTTATTATCAAACTCCAATTCAGATAGCCACGACGAAGCTGCCCGCTGCCCACATTCTAAGTGACGTATCACTCACGACACCTCGACTTGACTCACTCATCGCAAAAACAGCGAAAAGGACTCTAAAACTGAATTAACTTATATGCTTATAAATAAAATAAAATTTGATAAAATTTTCAACCGTCGCCTTTGACAACCAAACGTCAATCCTCGCAATACTTATATTTTTGGAACGTATTTGCCGTGCTAATTTAAAAAGTCGTATCTCAGTATACGATCGGGGTAAAAATACGTCTTCTTAATTTAGCAGGTTATGCGTTAAGCGTTATAGACTAAGCTCCCGATATAAAATGACCTTCACAGAGATGTTTATTTGATGAAATGTATTTTATATTTAGTTTAAAATGTCAATAAATATATTGCATATGGGTTGCATAACAAATTTTAGTCCGGGGTATGTTTAGTTTAAAATAATTTTTTTTTTTTTACATTACACCGATTTGATTATTAGATAAATTCAAAATTAAATAATCTTTAATTTTATTTAATTTCAATTCAACAATCAGACCTTTGCAAAATGCTAGTAGGTATAGATTTACCTGTTTATACCTGGCTACCCAATAGTTGTGGCGGGAAAAGAATAGGCAACCTAACGTTTGCATATTCTATGGGCTTCATACTTTCGATTGGTATAGAATTTATCTAATATTAATCAAACCGGTGAAATGTTTAAAACAATTTTTTTTTATTATTAATTAAACATACCCTGGACTAAAATTTGTTCGGCAACCCATATGCAATATAATTATTGACACATTAAATTAAATATAAAATACATTTCATCAAATAAACATCTCGGTGAAGGTTATTTTATATCGGGATCTTAGTCTATAACGCTTAACGCATAACCTGCTAAATTACGAAGTCGTATTTTTACCCCGATTGTATACTGAGATACGACTTTTTAAATTAGCACGGCAGATACGTTCGATTTTACACCCCATATTTTTCATACCCCGGGCTTATATATGAAAATCGATTCTTAAGGAGTAAACTCCAAAAACTGGCAATACTGTAGTGTCGTCCCCTTTTTCTTAGATCGATTAGAAAGGAACGATTACAGTATTGCCACTTTTAATTTCTACTCTTTTTGGTCGGACTGTGTATGTTAGGTCGTTTTCTCCTCGGCATGGTTAACAGTTTCAGTTTTTTTTTTATTTGTAATTTTTCGTTTATTCTTATACTGATTTAGATCGTGTAAACCAAACTACTCTTTCAAGTATATTTCTGAACGCACCGAATACAACAACCATGTGTCATTATAGTATTGTCAATATTTTGCATGTTTAAAATATAAATACGCGATAATCTGACTATTATGCATATATGTTGTCGATTCCAAACCCTTATTTAATCTAGATCTACATGTAATTATTCCAAAAATACCGAACCGACGGGACAAACGTCATATGTTTGACGGGTAAGAACAGTTTGTATTTGTATGGGAAAAGAAAATTGTCGTTTTTACTATTTTCCTCTCATTTTTTCCATATTTTCCCACCGTTTAAACCTTCCCTGGACTTTCACGAATATTTCAAGACCAAAATTAGTCAAATCGGTTCAGCCGTTCTCGAGTTTTAGCGGGAGTAACGAACAGCAATTCATTTTTATTTATATAGATAGATAGATAGATATTGAATACCTACACTTCAAACGCATTCACCACGAATATATCACATGAATACCACATTTCCTTATGTCCACGACCAAGCCTGCCAGCGCAAGGGTGTCATATTGTCAACTACCCTCCATACGAACATACACACAAAAAACATCTCTAGCACAAATTAATAGAACGCAGTGCGACTGCATAACAGAGTCCGATGAATCGGGAATGACAAACTTAACTTTGTAAACTGCGAATGTGATCCTGGTCGCAATATGAGACTTACGACGCGAGAAATAAGCGCTTCTTTGTGAAGTTTTTGATATTTTTATGCGGTATATTAAAGTAGGTATAACATCACTAGCATTATCGAGGGTCAATAGCAGTGGATCGATGACGGAAGTGCTGTGTCGGATGTAGCGATGCCCGGCAGAATAAAATAATTTATTTTTGAATGACAACGGAAGGTAATTTGTGGTTAAGCCTTTGCGTATGAATGGCCCAGTGTCGTATAATTTACATTGTGATGTTGTTTGGACAGCTTTCTCATTTGGAAAATTAATTCGCCCTCCCTTCCTCCCTTTGACCGGTGTGCTTATAATTAATTTGTTAATTGCAAAATGTTTGCGTTTTCAGCTCAATTAGGATTCAGCATTACAATGAAGGCAAACAATTGTCTATGACAAAATTATTTATATACTACAAGATTTCATCAATAATTATGTATTTTATTAGCAATGGCGAGGTGCTCTATTAGAAGTTACACATGCGAGCGTATCTCCTTTCACATGGGTATTTTTATCACGGCGAGCTTTTTAATGGCAACTTCTGAAGCTTTTCGTTATTTGGTCGTGATATTTTTGGAATATGTCCGCTATAATCACGCTACTCAATTGGCAATATCGCTGTATTTATATAGATACTAGAGTGCGGATACTGCGGATTCCTGTAATTTCATCCGCGTAAAACTGGTTTCTTTACCGTAATCGGGTAAAAAGTATCCTATTTTGAATATATATTTTGGCAACGGGATAGCCAGCCCGGTACCAAGATGGGGAAGACCTTTAGTGGACGTACCGGTTAATATGATGATGGATGATAATGATATGTATATTTATTATATATTTATGACGACGCGGTTGGCTCGTTTTGTAGTGCAGCTGCCTACTGAGCCGGCGGTCCTGGGTTCAAATCCCGGCCAGTACATAATAAAGTTAAAATAAATCTAAAAATGGCCCCTGCGGCATAGTGCCAAAGATGCTGGCGGCATTTCCTCGCTGAATGTATTTATTTTGTATTTATATATTATGTATATCGTCGTCTAGCTTACTCATAGTACAAGCTTTGCTTAGTTTTTGGGACTAGGTCGATTTGTGTAAGATTGGCCCTGAATATATTTTTTATTTTATTTATTTATTTATTTAATCCTGCGCCAGATCAGAGGACGCCAGGAAGTCACGCAGTTAAGTCTCCTAAATCTAACGAGTTCTAAGTTTTTCTATTTGTAGTTTTGTAATTCACAGACCGAGGCAAGGCATTGTTTAATTACTGTAAAGCTGTATTTGGATAATTAATAATCTTGCTTTTACTCAGTCACTTTATGCCGTTCCTGGAACCCAAGTGCCCTCCCCTGATGGTAAATAAAATCCTGGCCAGCGATTACAACAGCTGCTTTATCCCCGACCACGTATCCTCGTAAACTTGTGAAACTTTTATTCAAAACACTTCGTTGGCTGTATAAAAGGTTTTACTTTGTTGATGGATGTGCAAATTGTGTCCGCGCCAATTGAATAAAAGGTTCAATGGAAATTCCTTTCCGCCGTCCTTTGCACCTCAAGGATTCGGCGACACTCAACAAATACTAAAGTAGGCATTTTACTGCCCCTGAATATTAATAACCCTCGTGCCTTTTTTCGTATATAAGTAAGTTTTAGAGACGCTTAAAACACGGATCTTTGCTACAACTCATCAGAAGTGTTCAAAAGAAAGGTTCTTAATTTTTAGGGTGGATTTTGCATGGTTTACTCCAAAACGCACCATGAAATCTTGCTTATAAGGTATATATTAGAACGCCATGATATATGTGGTAGTTGTAGTTATGTGAAAACTCATATGAAGCTAAGTGACGGAAAATGAGGTGCGATATTTAGGTGAAGCGAAACAGGCGAATGCTTGACCCAAATGTTGGCGGGGGCCACTCACTCGATGTTATGAACCTAATGTATGACTGTAGTAGTGATAGTAAAACGCTTAATTAAAACAAGGAATTAATTTCATATCACAAGTCAAAGGACTTCACGCTCAAACCAATAGGTACCGTGAAGTTTATAAACGTAAGTTTTAAATGGTCTGATATTTTTTTATAATGCATTTGGTAATTATAGTATACTGGTGCTAGCCCTTTGTTACCTATACATGACCAAAAACCGTTGTATTCATATCAGCTGTTAGCTCTCAGAATAGGTACCTATCTAATAAAGTAACTTTGTAAAATAAAGTAATAGCATAAAAACTTTTTATTTTATGATATGTTACTTTGTACAACTTTGATTGATACAAAAAATGCTTTACCCATTATGTCTCAGTTTAGCTTAATATTGGAGACATGTACGGAATTCAGTCGACCATATATACTTTCTTATTTTATACAATAAACTTGAAAGAGTACTTAAATGTACCAGTTATTTTTAATGGTGTAAATATGTCACTCTCATTTCGTATAACATCGCATAACACGGAAATTAAAGGGTGGCTTAGCTTAGGGTAAGTTTTCAATGACACGGAGCTAGACGGAGCATAGCGGAGTGGACCAAAATTAACCAATTACAATTGCGCGTGCGTGTCAGTGTCAAGTGTGATTTGACAAATCATAGTCCGCTCGGCGTCAGTGACAACGGACTCTTGCAGTATTTTTTCTTTTAAGTACTAGAAGTTAGGTTCCTGCAACTTCGACCGCGTATTTTTTTTAGTATAAGTTGGTAAAAAGTATCCTATAATCATCGTTGGATAGCCAGGATATGCACCAAAATTGGTTAAAATCCGTCTAGCCGTTAGCCGGTAGTTAAGAGGACATGGAGCATGTTGAAATGAAAGGACAAAGAACATTTTACCAACAGATGTCGATATTCGGCTGGCACCACGTGCCATACAAAAGCTGCATCACGCCGTGGGTTACTTATAACCCCTCCTGAAATAATCACCCCTCTTGATATAAAACAGATTTTCAATCATCATCATCATCATCATATCAGCCGACAGACGTCCACAGCTAAACAAAGGCCTCCCCCAAAGTTCTCCACAACGATCGGTCTTGCGCCGCCCTCTGCCCAGGATTTGAAATACAATTTTAGAATTTTATAGAATATGTAGTTACAGCGACCGTTACGGCACTCATTTTTTTCTTTTATTCCGCGGTTTTCAGAACTAAATTGTGCCCCAGGACCCAAACCAAACGTACGGGCCTCACCACGTAATCCCATAAAACGTTATTTAATCCGTTCCTGTACCTGTTGATTGTACAAGCGAGCTGGATATTTACATTCTATATCGGTCCTAATCGATTTCCGATGCTTCTGGTTTATTTATGTTTTACTCACTCTACCTAGCTTCGGGCGTCCGTCGCTTTTAGCGAATATTTCCAATAATAATCATAAGTTGAAGAATTCTTTTGAATTGCCAATTTCTGAAGGATTGTACCTAACTACGTATCTCGTAGTTTAGTTGAATAACACAAACAATAGGCGTGTAGACCATATTTTTTTGACGATGTCAATCGATTCTAAATATTCTTCTTCTTCGGGTGAAGGGATCAAATTTCTTAGACTAAATGGTATTTTGCCAATGCGTTGCCACTTCTATCTCTCCCTTCTATCGATTCTATTATATGGGACTAAATACACTTACAGTACGATTAAAATCAGTTAACGATTCGGCCAACCTCGGTAATTGTCATGAATCCCTCATCTCTCAAATAGAGTTCTCAATTTACAGATATGACCGATCTACAAAATTCTTTTTGTATTTGATAGGGTATACTTCCGAGATGGTCCCATGTAAATTTTATTAAAATCGGTCAAGCAGATTATGAAATATCAACAAAAATCGGTTGAAATCGGTTTTTTATTGTTTTATTTGGTGATTATTATTAATCCGACGTAATATCGTAGGTACTTGTTACTTACATCAAACAGTAAAATATTGACTTATATATGTTTTTTTATAAATTGTATACCTACAAGTATAGCTTTAATAAATAATGAATGTTAAAATTCATGTCGCTTCTGCATAATAAAAAATAGGTCTAATACCGGTTAGTAAAGTCATCTTGGCAGGTGCTATACATTGCGTTTATGATACTTCAAATTTAATGCTACCTAAAAGAAATCGCGGTAATGTATTTTGTGTCATTTCCGTCTCCGGATTGAGGCGATGATACCCGAGAAAAGCCGAATCGTTAACTGATTTTCAGCTACCTGCACCTTCCAACTTAGTGTGCAATCCAAGTACATGCCCAAGTCTTTCACGCTGGAACTGAAAGGGATAGGCGTGCCGTTAAAACTTATTGGTTTAAGAGCGTCCTGGTTAATTCTAGCGATCTGGTGGGAGCTACCAAAGACAATGGCCTGACATTTTGATGGATTGACAAACAGGCCAAACTTTTCGGACCATTGTTGTATATTTTGAAGATCCAAGTTTAATCTGTCGATGGTAGTCTGGAGGTCAGCCACTTTACACTGGTCGTAAAGTTGCAAATCGTCAGCGTAGAGATGGTACGAACTGCGGAAGTCAGGAGTGATGAAGTTAATAAAAGTCGAAAACAAGAGTGGTGAAAGGATACCTCCTTGAGGTACGCCAGTGGCAAGGCCACACCAGTCGGATAAGGACCGGTCAACCCAGACCGCCTGCTGACGACCTCGAAGATACGAAGGGAACCATCTAAGCGTAGAAGAAGATACATTGAGATGTTCCAGAATGGCAAGAAGAATGTCATGATCAACGGTTTTAAATGCGTTGGAAAAATCTATAAGGACTAGTACCGTGACCAACTGATTCTCCATACCCCGCCTGACATCCTCAGTTACCTTAAGGAGAGCAGTACAAGTACTATGACTCGGCCGAAAACCGGATTGAAAGGGGCTCATAAGCTGGTTAGAGTAAATATAACACGAAAGTTGTTTATGAGCCACCGCTTCAGCGATTTTCGACAAAAAAGGGAGTATAGATATGGGTCTAAGATTGTTGAGTGAAGATGGATTAGTAATCTTCGGCAAGGGAATTACAAAAGCTTTCCGCCATAGCTTAGTAAAGGGAATTCACCGCTGCAAAACTAGGAGTTGATAATATCGGTTACTACATGGAGTACACTGTCCAAGACAGATACGATCATATAGCGACCGACATCATCATATCCAACGGCTTTAGATTTAATAGCTAAAATTATTTGTTTCACATCTGTTTCAGAAGTGCGAGAGAAAGAAAAGGCATCAGTAGCAAGTGGGGGAAGTGAAGAGATATCCGAGAGAGTAATAGTTTTGACGTGATTGTCAACGGAGAGAGCTGAGGAGAAATGTCTGTTTAAATCATTTAAAGAGAAAGAAATGCCATCGAGACCATTAGTGGGTTTAATGAATGGGTTTAGTGGGCCAAGAGACTTAAGAAATTTCCAGACATCCGCCATAGAAGATGAGAGATACATTGTCATGAATAAACCGCCGCTTCGCTGAACGCACCATCTGATTGCAACGATTACGGGCAATTTTAAAAAGGCTCCAGCTTACGTCAGTACGGGCGCGTTTAAAACATCTAAAAGCACGATCTCTTCTTCTCATGGCCATGCGTACACTCTCAGTAATCCAGGGGGCAGGTGGGCGTCTAACTCTAACAACGTGTAAAGGAGCATGCTTGTCGAAGTCTTAATATGGTGGCGTTAAAAGACGACACTTCACACACATAGCCATAATCATTATCATAGATTTTCTCTTATGAAAATTAATGTGAAACACTCAGTCCTGCCAGTCAGTCCGCGGAGCAGAGGAACACATGAGGTGCGGTGGGGGGAGGTCACCATGGTGACCTCGCGGTGGCTAACGGTACTGTTATGAAATTACATCTCTGATTTTATTTGCTGCCAAGTAATGTAGGTCCTTACCTATAATATCTAAACTTGTTATAGGAATTTAACAAGATGGGTGTAGATAAAATAAAATACGAACTTCATCGTGCCACTTTTTTTTTATAATATACTTATTCGACCGGCGACCGGAAACATAAACATTTGATTTTAAGAATTATCGTTTCTCCGACGAATTTATGGCTTTTAATAAATTTCCTTTTGCTAACCTTATGATTAAGGCTTCAAATATTGTGGTGAGTAGGTACTTTACTAAGGTTCTCTGTTCGTCGGCACCCTTGATTTATAAAATTGGAACATATTCCTATTCCGTTTTCGATCTTATTATAATGTAACCCTTTTCAGTTAAATGTCTCATACTCATAATCATAATCAAACGACATTATTTAGTTATCATTATTAAACGTTCGTGCAATCATATAACGGGTGCCAAGTAGCAATCCTCGGGTGAATATATCCATATAATAGGTAATGTGCTCAGTATCACTAAATTGTTTGAAGTTGTGTGCAATGATCCCGTAAATGAAGCTAGCGACGGCTACGTAATTTGATTGTCTCCTTCGCTGCCAGAGAATACATATTGTCCTATGTGAGGGACATAATTTAGTACTTAGTTACCTATCATATCACGCTGATGAATGTTTATTTACGCCGATCTTTCTTTGTAATGTGATGGAATTAAAATTGATAAGTAATATCATTTTAATTGAGTGAATCTTAGAGCTTATGATCTTTTTATTTATCGTATAAATAAACTGATCCGTCACTCTTGCTCTTATATGCTTTTTAGAAAGTGACTTTTACTTATCACTTATCTATTGCGTGATAAATGCGACGATTATTGGCTCGCTGTTGTAAGTTGGCTAAGTCAGTACCCGATGGTTCTCATTATATACACATATTTTTCTTAGTCTAATAAGCATAATCTCTATACCCCGAATCCTCTTCCAATCTTTACACATAGGTAACTTTAACTGCCGAAAACCTACTTTCTCCTAAGTCTTCTGTTCAGGATAGCAGTTCTCACATAAACTACTTTTCTAGCAGTAGTTCTTCGTTGTTAGAGGTCGGCAAACCGAGATTATGCGTTAGAAGATTAGCAAAATGAATAATATTCAGCTGACACAAATTATGCGATGCGAAACGTGTACGGCCGAAAATACATTTCGGGCATTAAAGATTTTACTTTAGTTATTACTTGTTATTATACAAAAATCTAGTTTTTCAAGAATTCTGTTAACCGGGAAAAATAAGCTGCGTACGTTAGGTACGTAGTTTCTTTATGATAGATAGATAGGTGCCTGCAACTTTCTCTGCGTATAACTTTTTCTTTACTTATGTTAGTATTTTTTTTATAATATTTTAATTAAGGAGGTTAAATCATTTTGACGAACATATCAGCTCCAGCAGGCCTAAATACATAACAACATTCATCAATAATATTAGTCGAAAAAAAACATAAAACCGTATGAGTGTTAGCCTTGAAATCCTATTTGAAGTTACACAGACAGTTTATATTTAGAATAAACTGGCTGTATGGATATTATACAAATAAAATTGAGAGATCCTTTAGTAGCGAAGATCGAGTATTGTAGGGTCATTAGTAAGGGTAGCTCCGGCACGAAAAGTTTAATAACATGTTGGGAAATAATCTGCAGAAGGCAAATGGAAGGGTAAACAGCAAATTGTCTGCAAACTCGGCCCATCCACGACACGGCCCGCTTACCGTTTTGGGTTACTGGTGGAAGATTTGTATAAAACGGTTATGGGTATGTTAGCGACTGTTACATGTTGGTAGGGGTTTTTTTTTCCTTGTGGCTTTCACTTCACTTCTTGCTAATCTTAGCAAGAGGTATTTCGCCAAAGAGGCTATTCAGGAAAACAAAATTGGAAAAAGTTAAACACAGGCTTGAAAATAACGAATCAGAATAAAATATATATATTTTTTCTAAAACGCTGTCGGCCCTTCCATTTATTTTCTCCCACTACGCCAACTTTATGTCCTTCTTTCAGTGAAATTGTAGTTACGTCGATGTAATTTTTTTGTGTGAGCCTTATTATGATATTAATATCTACATGAATGTTGTTTTTTAATTGTGTGCCAATTTCAAAGTTATATGGAAATGTAAATATGTTCTCACTCGATACAGAACGTAGAATGTTCTCGAGAACAGTACAAAGTGACATTTACTTTCTCCCTATCCCGAGCTCTACCCAGTTTGTAAAAGTCTTCAAAATACGTCATAAATTGGACCGCGACGACATCCAATAGAAAACTCGAGTGTACTACGGAAATATTTATGTAAAAACATATCTAGGTTGTAAAAATTCGATGCCTAGTTTGTCCACGTCCGCGGCATATTGCTGGCGAGGCGCCAGGCTCGGCTGGGACGTGGAGCGACACTTAAATTTTACATTCTACACCGAAATATATGTGATCTACATCGAGAGATACTTCAGGCAGGCTAGCTGTTACGTCATTATTACTTATACACCGTGTTTTTTTAATTCCCAGTACTTTTTAATGCCGATTGAAAGGAACAAAACGTTTTTTTTTTTCGAAGGATGAATAATTAATCAAAAATTTGAGTCAATTATGACGATGTTTACATGAGACATGACTTTTGCTGACACTGAAACTGAAGATAGTTATCTTCTTCGTTGATTGATTTATTGATTGAAAACCCCGTAACTAAACTTGCCGCGCCTGTTTACGGGTAGCAGTCCCTGGTGAAGAGCTCCATACGAGTTCGAAACATGTCGGGCCGTTCCTGACAATTTCACGTGAGTGTAAACAGCTTGAATACTATATTTAAAATTAGGCCTATTAATTGTATAATGTCCACAGGAAAGACGAACATATAACACAAATTTTCGGTATTTTCACCTACTGAAGGTGTGTTTCGCAGACTGAATACGAACGTAAATCGCCTGTAATACTCTGAAAGGTGATGATGAATCTTAATTGCGTTAGGCTGTTTTGTAAGATGTTTCACACATAATTAACCTAATTGTGTAAGTATTGGGTATTCGGAATGGACCGAAATAAAGCAAGCGGCATAGATTTTCATGGAATGGGTGCCAGTGATGCGTGCTGCGCACATTAGTCTAATATCACTTCTAGTAGATTTTATCACATCTTTGTAATCATAAATATCGCCCTATACGGTTCACCTGGGGAGAATGGGAGACGATCGGGCCGTAAAAAGAGCGTTTCAGGGGCGACCGAGTGGGAAACGTCCGAACGGACGCCCTAGATACCGCTGGAAAGACGAAGTGCAGAAGGAACTGGCAGGAAAAGGCGCAAAACAGAAAACAATGGCGTTCTCTTGACTGAGCCAGACTAGTACGTGCAAACGCACTTACTAGTAAGAAAACTCTTATGTCATATTGAGTATTTTCTTAACGCCAGATAGCCGTTTCGGCGTGATGAGAGGACAAATAAAATTGTATCAACAGATGGCGCGGTACGGCTGGAGCCACGCTCCCTTACGAATCCTGCATGGCGCTGTTGACACTTTTCTTAAAAGAAAAGACCCCTTTCCGTAGAAAACTGATTGTTAATACGTAAATTAACTAAGGCGCGGCGATATCGTCGAGGATAGTACAATACCGCGTAAGTAACAAGTGTAGATACGAATCAATATTCAAACAAATGCTCAGCATTTTACTGAAATGAGAACTTTATCGACAGCTGTTATTTACGCGGTATTGCACTATCCCTGACGATATGTCATATTGTGAATTCCACTCCGATACTTGACTTTAAGGATCGAGTAGCCTTTCCGTAATCAAAAAGTGACTGTTTTTTGTATAAACAAAAAATATTGCTGCAGCGATAAATAGGAATAAAATATAATATAAATAATCAATAGCTATAAGCTTCACATTTCATTAGCACGACAAACAGTACCAAAATGGCGGATATTTAGTATAGTATTTCACTCTTGCAAGACTTGAATTCAGCCTTTTCTTCATTGAATTTGAAATGTAGGCATATTCTAGGTTACCGCAATAAATAAAATAGATGATCTATAGCTTACATGCTCCAATTAAACTGATTACTAATTTAGAGGAACCCTCAGGGTTCATCGACCCGTGCTTACCACAGAGAGTTTACCCTCTAGACATTTGTATTTGTGCCCGAAACCTAAATACATATGTAAAATAAATTTGAAACCTACTATGGAACTCCTTACATTAAACAACTAACGTCAACCTAGTATTTGTTACATCAACACGTATAAATTACAATACTGTAAAGATTCAGTATGTGGTTAATGCCTTTAGGATAATGCGGGCTTGTTTTCAGTAACTCTCGAGTTTCACGTCGTCTAGTAATTACTCGACGTCTTACAAATCCGCCTATTTTGTGTGATAATATAAGTACCTATATTTAAAACCAGAACAAGTTCGTCCGCGTAATAATTTTTTTCTTAAGTACAGTAGTCGGGAAAAATATAGTATAATCATCGTTAGATGTACTGCTATCCCCGTACCAAAATTTGTTAAAATCCGTCCAGTCGTTTCCGAGCGGACAAACATATTTATCAACAGAATATGGCGCTGTTCGGCTACTGCCGCTCGCCCATGAAAATCCTGGCTCGTGTTGTTAAGATTTTCCATAATGACCTTTCTCCATAGAAAATGTATCTATAAAATCTTAGAATTTTTCAATAGATGTAGAAACTGTAGAAACCTTGTTCCTTTTAAAAAAAAATTTTTTTCCGTTATGACGAATATATTGATACTTCATTTTCAACCAACTTTTTGAAATGAATAATACTTTTCCCGAGTTCTATAGATAGTAACATAGCTATTTCATGCTTTTATTGCGTGTAGTCGAAAATAAGTTGACTGAAATAAACAGTTTTCTGCTTGAATTTTGTCAATTTCGAGTAGTTTTTGAAACAAAAATTATCAATGAAAAATGTGAGCTGTAGGTTTCATTTCAAATAGATACCGATAAATCACAATAACCCTGTTCTGAGTAGTAATAGATAATATGTAAAGAAACATGTTTGATCATAGAGAAAAATATCTAAAACAATCAGCATCTTTGAACGAATAAGGAGCCTTATAGATAGATTAGGAAACATGATTAGATTATATTCCAGTGCCTTTATTAGTTCTGGTGTTTCTCGGTACCTACTAACTTAATGCTTTGCTCGGCGGCCAGTGGTCAGTACTGACCGCGGCAAGTTACTGCCCTGGCTTACTGCTAGTTACGACCGGTGCAGCTTATTATGAATTAGGTCACTACTAATTGTTCCACAATCGGTAACAGGCTATACAGGCGCCTACAACTTACTGGGAATAATGGGACACTGCTAATTGTGCTAGGACTGTACGTTTTACCATATTTGAATTATGACGGCATCAATTATACCAGTTTATTTTGATCGATATTGATATTATAGTAATTTCAGCAATATATTAGCTATAACACGGCCACGTTAAATAAATAGTACCTAGGGAACACTCTTATACACGTCGATCAGCCCCAAACTAAGCAATGCTTATACTGATTACTATATATGACGATATATGCATAACGATAAGTTTAGTTAGGTTTGTTATGGACAAAGTGATAAATGGAGGTGTTTTTCATAATGCCGTTTCCGCCTGACCGGCCATCATAGCTTATCATTATGCCAATACGCGGAAATTATAAAAAAATGCACAATTTATCACTTTGTCAATAATATATTAAAATACGTTAAAAAAACATTCGAGTTCGTCACACAAATGTTTGCTTTTGCCGGAATTTGAACCCCGGACGGCCGGGTCAGTAAGCAGCTGTTCTGACACTGCGCCTACTGCGTCATCACCGTGATAATATAACATGATGGTGCTGTATACGCCATACAGTCAATATAGTGGTAAACCCGGTATAATCACAAGCCTGCGTATTTGGAACACAAACAACAGTGCACTGGATTTACTGTACAGCTATACTCGTATCATGGTAAATAATGATGCAACAGCGAGTTACCGTTCAAGCTTACCACTAGTTATTACATCGTTGGTCTAGAGATTGGTACTCGTAGAGATTGGTGAGTTTGTGCCCCAGATTGTAATTGTGTCCTTTATCTTCGCAACAGCCTGAGATTTGTATTTTATTGGTTGTTTCTGTAAAAAAGTGACGTAATTTTGTAGTTCGGCATGGCGACGCGATCAAATGACGCGTGTGTACCAATACTAGTAGTTATTAACACGCGTTTGGAGCGTACAAAGTGAAAGATAGAGCTATATGCATGCACCATGGTGCGCGCTGGCGCAAATGAATGGTGTATGGGTAAGCAACTTACGATTATTACAGAAAAACGTCGAATATATTTTTATTTTTTATTTATTTAATCGTTTTTGCACAAAACAAAAGTCAGTACCCAATGTACACATGGCGGACTTAATGCCAAATGGCATTCTCTACCAGTCAACCGTAGGGCTAAACATAGATACCTACCTACTAGAAGTTGGTGCAAATTCGAAATCAAATTTTACAGAGAGCATCTAGGGTACGAGTAATTTAGTATTATTTATTAGACCCAATTATTCAGGATAATAGTTAAGATATTGTGATTGATGTGATAATGTGCACATTATTAGTTTTATTTTCACTTCATATGTCAGTGCTAAAACCGCAGCTACTTACTTTTCAAGCTAACACAAGTTTTTCAAAGTCGTTTTCGTTGGTTTTTAGATCAATAGGTACCAAGTCTATGTAAAATGTGTTCGACTGTTCGTGTTTGCAAATAATGCAAATGTTTTCTGTACTATGACTTCCCTTCGGGTTTCCGTGATTGTCACTCATTTCACTTTTTAACAAAAAAAAAAACTGTCGTCAGTAAAACGAAGTTACTTGAAATGAAATGAAATTATTTATTTGCTTATGTTTTATGACAATGGGAAAAACTAGAAAGTACTATACTGCCATTTAACTTTTAGGAAATAAAAACATAAATTTTCCTATCCAGCAATGGTTATTAAACACAACAACGTCAACATAGTGCGTGTTTTAAAAAATACGCGTTTTTTGATCATTTCACATTCAGTGATTACTATATTATGGTAGTTTCAAATATAATACGGAAAAAAATAGTTTTACATTTACTGTCTGTTACACTGCTATCAAAAATCTATCATATTTAAAATTAAAAAGTTTAAATGTTTCGAATTCTCCAAACGTCTTTTACGACTTTTCAAATTTCCACCGTCTAAGTGTTATTGCCTTTTGTTTCGAGCTTAAATTATTCCGGCCAACAGGATAACGTAGTTCAGTCGTAATAAGTTAATCCTGACTCAACGGCTTCTTTATTAGGCACATCTTTCACTCCCAATTCAAAAAGAGGTTGCTTAAAATGAGCCTACACTATACAGCGTCGAGTTACTTATTTTTAACTTTGATACATCAATCAATACATAAAACATATAAGTGATATCACTACATAGTATAAAATAAAGTCACTTCCTGTTGTCTGTCCCTATGTAAGCTTAGATCTTTAAAACTACGCAACGGATTTTCATGCGTTGTTTAGATAGATAGAGTGACTCAAGAGGAAGGTTTATATGTATTAATACATTCCTAATTTATCAGCATTGCACCCTTGTGATGCCGGGATGGGTCGCTAGTTTATATTATAAAACTTAATATATTCATAATGTCTTTCGACTTTACGCTTATTAAAAAAAAACGATAAAAATATTCTATTAAAAACGTTGGTAAAAGCGCAATCTGTCTCGCGGTCCTTGTAGGTACTTGCTATACAGCAATGGGGACTGGGGATCGTGCGTGTAAACGCACATCCTAGGGTATGGCTAATGCGCGTATTTTAAACGCATATCACGCAGAGGGAGCTCCAGTAGCGTAGAATTATGGAATCAAAGATTTGGAGTGATTGACGTAACGATGTGACAGCTCAGTTAAGAGAGCACTACGCCGGAAGTGTAGGGTCGCGGGTTCGAGTACTGCTTACATTGCAGTGGATCATATTACATTTTTCTTTCATAATTTACCTGTGTAAATTAATATTAATATTTATCTTTCGGCTTTATTTAAAAATGTACCTTGTGCTTAAGTAATCGACTAAACTTTTCCTATTCTGCAGTGTACCGTCTAGGCGATTCTGGTGCCCCAAAGCTATGCACTGCGAAATGTAAACCACCTGGGTGGCGCTAAATTCGGCGCGACAGAAACTAACTTCAGTTGCGGCCGGCGTGGCGTTCTTAACGGCGCAATTAAAATTTCACACGAGTGCTTGCGTTGTTTTTAGGGCTGAAATGGGGGGACTGAATTTTGGCTGCAGTTCTAGTGCATCGGACACAACTGCATCGAATTTGCAAACCAGTAGTCGGCTGACTGAAAGATAGTTAGTTGTAATGCAGCTATGTTGTAGTTGGTACAACTTAACTGTTTAACAATTGCACTTTATATAGCTTTACGACGGTGAATTCGTAAATGTCTCAGATCGGGGCCATAAATCGGGGGCTTTATGAATTACTGCCCATGGTTTGTCTAAAGTTTTACGTCTTACCTGGGCCGTAGCGAACAGAAAGTCCACCTTACGGCTAGGGTAATGTAAAAATAAGAATAATATTAATTGTTTCTGATTTGATTACTGTTACTCTGCTTTTGTGGTCAACCGTCAATAACAGTGTTCGAAACGAGACCATACGCCCCAGGGACCGCAATATATAATTGTGACCCAGCCAAAGTTATCGGCCATCAAACGTATACTGCACTTTTAAGTTATGAAATGTATCGTATTTTTTTTTTAATTCACGGTATTCATAAACACTATCACCTATCACACTAACTAAAACGTATATTCTACCAAAGAACTAAAATAAAATCCAATCGTGAAAATATTGCAATTCAAACAAAAAGTAACTATCGACCACGGAACTTCAAATAAAGCCAATTGCATTCCTTTCATATTTTTCACAGCCGAATTCCGATTTACTGAGCTTTTTTTCCTGGCCTAGGTCCTTTTTTAACTGGATACTGGTGGGTAAACTTATTCTGCCATCATTGAAATGGCCATTTTATGGCCGAAAATTAATGAAATTAACTGTACCATAATTGACATTACATTAAAAAATGTTAATAACATTCCACTTTGTTGCTATTTCTAAGACACTCATATGAAAAAATTAACAAAATGGACAGAATTAAGTATGAAATTTTGGACATACCTACATTAAGCCAGCCTAACCTACCAACATTCCGTTTTGTTCCTAAGTACTTTCTTATAGTAGAACATGAAAGTGTTGGTTACTAAATTGACCATTATTAATAATAATTTTTAATTATGTCATAATTAAGTGCATCGCTTCTCAGAAAAAGGCCGAAATATGCCTCTGTTGCGATAATCATATATGTAATGGATTAGCAATAAAAAATATAAAGCCTTAGAAATTATATCGAATGTGTTCATCCAGTGAAAGTATAGGTATCTAAAGTTGTTATATCAAACACAACTGATATCAAATCCAAACGATATTCACGCTTTTCAGAGCAGCCGTTAATAAAAAGCATTGCAAGCATGATCGCCATTCTTTGGTAGGTAACGACACTTCAAGAAGACGAATATAAAGTAAAATAAATAAATAAATATTTAAGGGACAATCTTACACAAATCGACCTAGTCCCAAACTAAGCAAAGCTTGTGTTTATGAGTACTAGACGACAATATACATATTTAATATAATATGTCAATACATATAGGTAACATACATTACCCAGGAACGAATGATCGAGTTCATCACACAAATATTTGACACTCTGGCCGGGATTCGAACCCAGGACCGCCGGCTCAGTTAAGGCAGGTGTTTAAAATTGCGATTTGCGTGTGCGTGTGTGTGTGCGATTGAAACTTTTAGGAGTGTAGTTGTTCACGAGATCCATTATCCGGTGATGTGTTAACGCACTAAAACAAACAATTACATGAAACTACTATTGTCGGCATTGTTTAATGAATATTTTGTGCAACTCAGCGTGAAATACACGGCCATTAAGGTAACACGGACGTTTTAGTGGCGCCCTCCAACGCAATCTACATAACGAAACTTTTACCAGTCGAAAGACCAAGGGGTTGCCTTCCATCGCTTTGATAATGCAGTCACGTATCGCGCTAATGAAAATTGTTCTGACGACTGAATGCACGCCATTTTGTTTCACCTACATCAAAGAGGTGGTTATTTGACTATTAAGATAGGTACTTGGGACAAATTTTCAATTTACATAGTTTATTTAAACATCAACAAAACGGAACTTAGGCGCGTTCAAAAAATATTTATTTAATCGAAGGGAGTCCCTTTGCGACCAATGACGTAACATCACGCTTGAAACATCGAGGTAATTAAATAAACACTTTCTGAAGGCGATTAAGTCCCATTTAAATCAACATACATAGTTTATGTTCAAAATTAAATTAAGTATGCTAATAGATCCGTAGAAAATCTAGTTTCTAGTAAGTATAACCTAATATTACTCATGGGTTTGGATAAATAGTAAAAAAAGTCAAAACAACAAGTCTAATGGATACTCGGATACTCTGGTCATATGTACTAGCCGGGATATCGATATCCTTAATAGATGCTATTACACCATTACTAAACTCATTTAAATTAAAAAAAAAATATTTTTCAGTCACTACGTAGAAAGGAAGACTTTTTTATTTTTCTCCATCTGGATATTACAGGCGGCAAAGATATGATTAGAGCTGTTTGTTTAAAATAAAAAGTCTGTAACTTTACGGTGGGCTTAATAATATATTTTATATTAAGTGTTAAAATTAACTTCGTCCGATAAAAATGTGTTTAATATAGATAAAACATCACAAATCATGGTATCTAATATCGCCAATTTTCTTTAGACTATGACTTTGACTAAAAAAAAATTACAATTAAGTGACTCCATGGATGTTAGAACCACGGTATCCTACCAAAAGTTCTAAATCATAAGCAAAAACTCGCAGTGAGGAGCTCCCTTATGGTGACAATAACATTTCAGATTTAGCTTGAATTCTGTTAAATGTTACCAACCCAAGCAGAATTAGGTAAGGCTTATACTGATAATTACAATAGCCTAATTGAGTTTACGCGACTAGTCAAGGCTGTCGAAATTCTAATAAAATGTTATGTCAAAGGAATTTCTGAAACACGAAGCAAATTGATTAAATGTCTAACGTCTATTGATTCAACGCGTTGAGTACCATTATAACAAGTGACTGCGATGTTACTTTGTTTGATCAAATTCTGCCCCGCGAATCTCAAGACAGTAGCTTTGATATCACGTAAGATTGTTTTTTAATTAAGGCTTTTGTAAAGTCCGCTCTAATAATTTACATTCAAACTGACCGAATTCTATAAATCACTTTTTTTTTTATAGGCGCTCATTGCGACGGATGGATTTTAACCACTTTTGGTTCAGGATTAGCTGGACATCCTAAAATCGTAGTAGGATACTTTTTACCCGATTACGTTAAAAAAGTTTGACGCGCACTAAGTTCTGGCACCTTTTAGTCTAGTATAATATAATCGCCCTGGAATGAAGTTAAAAATAAACGCAAAACTGTATTTAGTTTATCCCTGCTATGATTTTATTTTAAAAACCTGAAGTCGAAATGTGCGTTCATTTACATACGTATGTTTGTCAAATTTTGAGCGAAATTGTATGATTACTACGCACAGCAGGAGAGCCCCCCACTAGGTGGAGGGATAACCTCGTGAGGGTAAGGGGGGGTCGATGGATGTGGTCTACTTAGAATCACATTTTGTTGTCAGTACCAACCATCTCTGGCTGCTGGCATATTAGGATCAGATGGTTGAGAATATAGCACGGTGGATGGCATAGATGCAGATACTGAACATTCTTATTGATCAATACTGACAGCTATTGCTATATTCACATGTATAGGCATATTTGCCTAAAATAATATCCACAGAACAACATTGTAAATTACTCTTGGAAAAACAATGTTTACTCCAAGTTTGGGTACTTATAAAATTATCCCAACCGAAGCCGCAGGCGGAAGCTCTCGTCAATTTCATGTTTGAATCTTAAGCCAGTTTTCAATTGATCTTAAAACTTTTGAACATCATAATCTTCCCAACAAGCAATCAATCTATCCTCATGCGGCCAAAAATGCCTACTCATATCCATCAAATTTTCAACCGTTCATTTGTTTATTTAGTTTTCCATGTACATAATGTTAATTGGATCACAAGTTTTACAATATTAGGTTTTGCTAGTGAGCTGCCAGCATAACTATTGTTAACTTCATCTGGTGTTGGTGTTAAGAACTAATTTGGCCCGAGGCGAATGGGGTTGGGTTGCAAGTCAACTAATGTTTACTTTGCCCCAAGTTACCCTTCTCGATAGGAACTCCGGGAATTCTAGAACAAAAACAGGAGCCAGAGGCGTTTATTGTTACAAACCCATTTATAATAGTTATCTCTACTTTATAATATTAATTTCGTGTTACGGTTTTCGGGTGAAGTTGAGCAGTTTATGCTAATGCTCTTTAGTCATTATATTTGAGTTTATTAAGCGTTATTTATGGCGAAGCCGTGTTCATCAGATACTGTTTGGGGGAGTAACAAACGAGTATACATAAACGACTGACTTAAAACGCGTCACATGAATAATGTCTTGTCTTATTTATGATAAATTCAAGATAGAAAAACGAAACGACTTTCAAAGAAACAGTATTCTACGAATATAATCCCATTTTACCAGTTACAATTCTAAAATCGAGGATTTATTCAGCCTTTCAGTAATATGTAGCCACTTAAGACATCAACGGTACAAAATAGCAGGCATTTTGTAACTTTTAGCATTATACTCTGTGATTGCCTGCTTGATAGAGAGCCAAGCTTAGTCACAGTCGGGAAAAGGACACAAACATTTTGCTACAGGTATCAGGCCGGGAAAATGGAATGCAATAACCCCGTTGGACGCAACATAACAAATCGAGTGGATTTATCAGAGAGCCACCAATAAAACAGATCTACTAATATCATAAATATATCCAATACCTACTTTGGCACTTGTGCTCGGTATTTGTGAGCTCCTAATCTATAGAATCGTCGTCATCAATCCGAGTGGATATATCCTTTTGATAGTTGTTCTTAGGTGAATGTTACACTGGCTGATTTTATCTATCTCTCAGCTTTATGTTATTGCGTGACGGTCAAATTGGGATAACGTTTCTTTTTACTAACTTGATGGAAAAGGATGTGAAGAAAAGAAAATAAATCAGTGTGAATAGTGTGTAAATAATCTGGTAGCAAAAATACTGTTACTTACATACAGTATAAATCGCAACTAGTGTAAGGTTTTTGAATTATTCTTGGGTGCAAATAATTAAAGGTGGTCCCTCGGTCTCTTAAAATTGTACTGAAAAAACATTGGGATTTATACCATTATATTTATGCCTAGATATATATTGCCATCACAACATCGTTTCTCAGTCAGAATATTGTCGAGGACTTATCGTGCGAAACAGCTTAGCCAGATTTTGATGAAAGAGTTTCTAGGAGATTTTTTTACTGACTGTGAACGACGCAGGCACCGCTGTATATTTTACGGTTTTTCAGATTATACTCGTTGAACTTGTGAAATGAATACAAAACAACTGTGATTTTATTTTCATTCACAACGAATGTGAGAAATGTTTATTGTGTACAGCCCTTACGTTAGCCAGCTGGACGGATCCGGAATGCTCAGATCCATCCGCCATATTGATATTAATTGGACGACTCGGACCTCGACGGCACGAACAAAAGATTAATATGAACCGAACCAATTGTACGATTCCCTTTTGTGAGTTTTAGACTAACAATAATATCCTTGTTCTGAAAATGGAAAAAAGGCACATTTACAGTTTTATCGAAATTTGTTTTTTATACTGTACAAAAGCATGTTTCATATTTCCACCCTATAAATTGATAAAAACATGAATTTCTTGGTACTTTGCAGCGCATAAAATGTCTCTAACAATTTTTGAAAATGCAACGATAATACAAATTTTCTACAGTATTGTTTGTGTCCATGTTAACCCAATTAAAGTTCTTTGTACGATGGCTATTAAAGGTAATTCGTGTTTTATTCACGTTGCATTTATTTTAATTTAAGTGTTCATTTATCACTATAAGCTTTACTTTTTATCCCAAAAAATCGACTTAAAATTTCATCACAAATAAAAAAGTAGGCAATTAAAATGGTAACTTGCGTTACTCTCTGTCGTGGAATTACCCAAAGAATAAATACAGTCTGTGTGAAACTTAGATTTGTTTTGCAACGTTAAGGTTCAGTGATGTACGTGTTACAAAATTAATTAAAGTGGGTGCTATGGCATGGAGCCAAGAGCCAACACTTCTCTGGAGCTGGCGAGAAGCGGCGGAGATTTTGCCGTCAATCTTTTAAAAAATAACCGATTTAAAAGGTTGGACTTATGAAATTATACAGATATTATAAGTTTTAATCTTAGTATTATGTATTCCTCTTAGATAAGTTTAACATTTAAATTTACATTTAAATTTAGTATGTACCTATTAAATGAAAGTTGTGCATGGTAGTTATAGAAATGTAAATTTAGTACAGTCTAACTATAACTACATCCTATTATGTTAATGACAATATTTTTACATTTTGTAACCTTGCCGAATAAATAAATAAATAAATAAATGATGTAATAATACACAAGCGTCTTTAAAAAAGTGTAATGTAGCGTCCTTAAACTGCAAAGTCGTCGCTTATTTAATTTTTTTTTACAATAGATTGTCTCAGAAACTGATGAAAAAACATGTTTATTTAGTTTAACGCACTTAAAAGAGAAAGCTTTAATGTGAACAGGGGGATTTCAGTGAGAAGTCATCTATATTGTTAAACGTAATCTGTATTCAAAACCATAAATATAAAATTTTCGCTTTATTACCAAACTTATGTCATGCAGCGAAAAAAATCAGTGGTTCAATTAAAAAGGGAATACTAAGTTACTTGCGTGTTCTTGTAGTTGACTCTTTTTAATCGTTAAATCAATTAAAACTCATATTCATATGAAAGTGACAGCTGTCTCTCGTCATGTCGACAATCAACATAAATTCCTACAGACGTAATCTCAGTTTTAATTTTTATTGGCTATCAAACAATTAACCCTTTAAAGAGCATAAAAGGTCTTAATGCACGCTCCCGCCGGGAGATGCGAAATTTTATACCCATTCAGAGCATTGTACGAAAATTTAAGGGTTGTTTTTTATGAGGACCGAGATGAAAGCGTTTGGCCTAAGTGAATGCCAGCGTTTTTCTTTTATTTTCTTGCTGCGATGTTTGTGGGACCTGAAAACATTTGAGTCCCCTAATATCATTCTTTGGGTTGGACTTACCATGTATCTGGTATTCCAGAAATGTACATAAATTATTATATATGTACATTTTTGCTTAAATGCATTTTTTACAGTTTCAATGAACTTATGAATTACATTTAGATCACTTAGTACATGTGAACATTGAAAATCGCCGAAGATTACATTATTTACAAAATGGCCTAATTACGTACACATTTTTTGTAAATGATGTCATCTTCACTTACGTTTTAAATATTACGTATATCATTATGAAATAATTGAAAAAATAATGAAGAGTAAAAGTAAGAATATCAGACAACCTCACACAAATCGATCTAGTCCCACAGTAGGTTTGTGTTCTGGTCACTAGACGACGATATACATACTTAAGTATAGATAAATACATATGTACAGTAAGCTGTAGAGAATCCTGACCCGACCTGAGCCAGGCACAAAATATTCGAGTTAATCACACAAATATTTGCCCTTGCCGGGATTCGAACCCAGGTCCGCCGATGCGGTACAGTGGTGGCCTTACTGCGACGAAAAGAACATACAAAAATTGGGCAAGTGCGAGTCTGATTCGTGCATGAAGGGTTCCGCACCATAATCTATAAAAAGTTGGTTGTATGGGAGCCCCCCTTAAATATTTATTTTATTTTATTTTTAGTATTTCTTTTTATAGCGGCAATATAAATACATCATCTGTGAAAATTTTAACTGCCTAGCTAATATTTATTTTATTTTATTTTTAGTATTTTTTGTTGTAGCGGCAATAGAAATACATCATCTGTGAAAATTTCAACTGTCTAGCTATCACCGTTCTTGAGATACAGCCCGGTGACAGACGGACGGACGGACAACAAAGTCTCAGTAATAGGGTCCCGTTTTTACCCTTTGGATACGGAACCCTAAATAAACGGATACCATACATTTCTAGCTGCAACAGATCTAGACACGCGGCAGCGTGTCCAGCCAAGTTCACCCCAAGAACTGGCGAGCAGCAGCCGTGTGTTATATTACACGAACCGTTTGGAGCCACTTTTGACCCCTCAATAACTCCAAATCTATTTAACATAAAAACATGAAATTTGGCTCATGTATTAGGATCCTTTAGAACAACTAGAACCCCAAATTTCATAAATATAGGTGAAATAGGTATTGAGATATTAAAGTCCAAAAAACGGTATTTTTATCACTGACTGACTGACTGACTGACTGACTGACTGACTGACTAGTAATCAAAAACCTAACCCACTTCCAGGTGACCTAGAAAGGTGAAATTTGGCATTCAGCTTGGTAATTGTGTGTGTACACATAAAAAAATCGAAAACAGTGATTTTTTTACTTTTTTAATTATTATTATTATTTATGCTTCTTGCCTCAGAACTCCGTCATTTATTAACCGATTTGGAAAATTCTTTCTTTGTTTTAAAGATGTATTAGCATAGCTCACACTCTTGCTCTCTCTCTCTCTTACACACACACACACACACACACACAAGAATCCAACACGTACTAACCGATTTGGAAAATTCTTTGTTTGTTTAAAAGATGTACTAGAATAGCACACACACAAGTAATTAACAATTAATTATTAAATAATTCACACATCATAATAATTTCTGTACAAAAAGTAATGAGATCCCATCAAAAACATAAATGTTAAATTAGAGCCAAGTTCTCGCATGCAACGTTGTCGACTTCGCCGACAAAAGAATTGAGATCTATATGGGCGCCAAGTTCTTTGCCCTAAATTTTTTAAATACATGGACATGCGACATACTCAATGCATTTATTTTACTTGGGGTGTAATTCAATATCAAGATTTGACTTGGCTAGTTTTCACAAACTGACTTAATTTTATCAAAGTAACATAGTATTATTATCAAGCTAACAGTATAAGTAACAGGGACGTACACTAACTTGCGTACATACCTTTACGAAAATAGATTAATGATTAGACAAATATAATATAAATTTATATGTAAAAACTAGCCAAGTCCAGTCTTGATATTGAATTACACCCCAAGTAAAATAAATGCATTGAGTATGTCGCATGTCCATGTATTTAAAAAATTTAGGGCAAAGAACTTGGCGCCCATATAGATCTCAATTCTTTTGTCGGCGAAGTCGACAACGTTGCATGCGAGAACTTGGCTCTAATTTAACATTTATGTTTTTGATGGGATACTTATTATTTCAATGCATTTATGCATTAAGATTGCATCGAGTGCTTCGTATAAAACGTCTTACCAGATTTCCGACTTAGGATGTGACTGTTTATAATCCTCGCAACTTCAAAATGTGCCAAAAATGAACCCTATCCAACATGGCTGGTATTGAAGGGCGTAATTCCCTTTCTAGCTGACAGCTCACAACAAATGCGTCCACAAGGGGAATTGCAGTTATGCACTTAACAAAACCCTAACCCTCATAAAAATGGAGATCTTTGATGGCTAGGAAAAGTGGGGACCCTATTGGTGATAGGGTTCGCTCAGAGTTCCAATAGGTATCCTAACTAGGTAGAGGTAGACGTGTGTTATTTTTATTATTCACCCCTGCTTTTCAACTAACTAAAGTGGGCTTGGAATTCAATCCGAATGCTATACTGGATGGAACATAAGTTATGATTATACTGATTATGAAGCAATATTCGATAAGAAACGTTACTTATATTAAATTCTTTTAAGCTATTATTTACATAAAGTCATAAGTTATGACTTTATGAATTATAAATGAATTAAATGAAAATATTGATATAACTAACGTTTCTCATAGAATACTGCCTCATAATTTCTGTTAAGATGTAATGTGTGATTAAAGATCCATTGGTTCTAATTAGATATTCATCTCAAATACCTACCAAGGCTCGATTTTACTTGAGTACAGTCCGTGACCTGACAGAATGTGATTAGAGTTTTATACCTGTCGCTCTCCCATTTATGCGATCAAGTTCTTTTATTTCACTCATTTGCCTTGATCCCAATCTAAGAGCACACGGACTGTACGTCATTGGGGGAAACAATGTAAAAAAAACAACATTAAAGATAAGGGTAAGAACTTTACTGTTTAGTAATAACTATTCGTACAAATGTGAAAAGCTGGGATCAGACAGCAATAAAATTTAGTCAATGAAATAACATTATGGTTCTCATTGTGTAGCTGTATTCGAATCCGGGCTTGGTATATGAAATGAATTATACTTTTATACAACGATGGAGCATGGACAGCGGGTTATGGGCCCGTCCACGTGGATGACAGTATATTCTCCTCCCTCCCTCCTTGCGTCTCTCTAGTGTGATAAAAACTATCCCATAACCAACAGTAGATGTCCAGCTATCAATGTAATGAAAAGAGTTGAAATCGGTCCAGCGCTGAGGTCCCAAGACCCGGGAGTCCTTTGATTCGTAGAGATTTTTTTCGTCGAATGTCATTTCACCGAAAAATCGTTTCGTAGAATTTTTATCCTTCTGTAGTCATACATTTTTCATAATTCTTGCAAATATCATCCTATTGATTAGGTTAGGTTAGGATTGTTTTATAATAATTTCAAATAGTTGACGGTTGCAAAGAAAAATGGCTTTCTACGAAATGATTTTTCGGCGAAATGAAACATTCGACGAAAAAAATTTCTACGAATCGATGTAGACCCCCAAGACGAAGAAGAAGAAAGATAATAGTTTAATTATGTATTCTAAATGTCTCAATAACCACTTTAACTTGCATATTTTTTTATAAGTCTTCTGTACTTTGTATAGATAATTCAATAATTCATGGTGTATAATGTTAATTGCTGCTAAAATAGGCTAGTCAAGACTACAATTTACCGACTTCACCTCTCAAGAATCTGAGTCTCACTCATATAGTTAAAAATACTTATTACTTACCCGTCATAAATTACCAAGGTTGATTTACGTACGGATTTAAATACATACCTATTGTCTCAGCTCCTTTAGACGATCGTGTATTGAGGTATGCATGTCCACGCCGGCTAGGGGTGTTTATGCAAAGCATTTAATCCATAATCGGTTTGCTTTGAGACCAGTGGCCCCGTCATATGGAGTATGTCTATGTAAATTGACTTATACACTCCCTATTCACTTTCTATTTATAAGGATGTATAGGGTGGATTTAGAAATTATAACAAAATCAGATATAAGTATTTACAAGTGCATCGTCCCAGCCACCACATCGGCGCATTCGTCGCAACGGCAAGCGATAGTAGGTAGCAGATAATAAATCAATACAGAAGGGTCTCTTTAGATTCCTGTGAAAGTTAACTGAAGCTATGGTTTCAAGCTTCAGGCCATTTATTTTGAGACGGAAAATAGTAAAATTAGATTCGAGAAATTCCAACATGTTCTCATTACAACTGTTATGTTTGTTTCTGGAAAAAAAAACATAGAACTATAAAAAAAAAAACACGGAATTTTTTCAGTCAAAAAAGGCATGGGTTGAAATAAAATATAAAATGACTTTTATGATTTATTTAATAAAAATCTCTTTTGACTTGAACACGGTCGCTAAATTCTTACAGACAGTAAAAGAAATATAACATTGAGAGTGTTTACCTCTTATCAGTCCAGCTTAGCACGATAGTTACATACCTATTACTTAAGTCTCACTGACTGATTCAAATATGTATTTCAATTAATTAGTATATACATTAATTATAAATATGTATTAATAAAAGGTAAATTATTAGACACTTGTTACATCAACGTAATTGGCAGTTTTATTCAGTATCGTTAGAAAACGCAAGCTGTAAACGAAAACTATAAAACCGTTAAAATGATTTGAAATGAAATTAAATGTTTTGAAATGATTTGAAATAATTTGTAACGAAATTAAAGAGGTTATTTAATTTGTTTTTTGTTTAAACTTGTACCTTTAGCTGAGATATTGGCCGAGCCAAGTCGGTTTCTGATTTTTTTTGTCTGATTGTGAAAGTGTTAATAATGACATTTCTAAGATTTATTGTTTGTATACGAATATTAATCCGCCTAAGTGGTATTTCACTCCTTTTTAGTATGAAAATATCACTACACCAGACGTAGTAGATGGATTGTTATACATAATGAAGAAAATAATGTGTTACGAAGAAAGATGAGCACCTCTAAGATACATTATGTGTTAGATTAAATAACTATATATCACTCGCTGTGACAGGTGCCTAATATTTACCGGTATTCATATCTTTCACATTTACTGATTCTTACGTTAAGGTAAGTAAACGGTAAAATGCAACATTCTAGAAAATGTGATTTATAAATAAACAATACGAGATGACAACTTGTGCTTGTTTATACTTCGGTGATAAAAAATGTGTGGTTTCATTTCGTCGTATTTTTTTTAAAACGCTTATATTTAAAGCAACTATTAATATTATTTGGATTGTTACATAAATCATAAGTAACATATACTTTAATTTTCTGTCTACTATATGTTTTTACGAAAGCATTTGAAATAACTTTGCAAAACAGTTTTCGTAACAAAAGAACGGTGCACTGAATGCGTATTTATTTACAATATATACAATTACACACTAACAACTATTAACAATGGACTTGAGAACAACAATTTCCGTTTAAAAAACGATATTTTTACACAAATACTTAGTTTTTACATAAATAAATAAGTTGGACCATTATATTTTTCTTCTTGACTTGCGAATGGTTCTTTACATTATTGATGAAATTCGGTTCGGACTTCGAACGTTATAGTCGTAAAAGTGATGAGGCAAGTCGGGTCAAGTGCGCAGCGAACAAGTGCGCCTACCATATCAAAATATCGAAAAGAACAGAGTGCGTATACTACTAACGCTATCGTGTCGTATCGTAAATCATGGCTTACTCGGTAGCCTTACGGCTGTAACCCACATCGTGTTGCTAGGCTTTTAGGCAGCGCACTGCCCCAGCGCCTAGCGTGTGTGTGCTGGCGTTCACCAGGCACTCGAACCAGCGGACGTGTACCTAGCTTGACAACGTCGTCTTGAGGTCAGTCTGTTAGTCTATGTCATCTAGCTGGAATTTAGATCGCGTGGTAAGGATAGTGTCATCTTCGTCGGCGGGGACGACGGTGTGCTCGTAGTGTTGCTACCATGTCGTTGTCTACGTCGTTCTTGTCTTCGGAGGTCTACTAACGTCATCATACAACCATGAAACTATAGTTGGCAAAAGTAAGATGGCGTTAGCAGTATAACATGTATATTTTTCGATATTTCGATTGATAGTTGCGCTTGTCCTGCTGTCGCACTTATCCCGACTAACTTTGTTAATTCAGCATTAATTTGATTAATTTAGGTGCATGTTTATCCTGTTCAAGTTATATGTTTTAAAAGAATATCGAAGTAAATTGAATTGATTTGCTATATATAATTCATTCGATTCCCTTTTAAAACGTTTGTTGCTTGTAATAATTATACAAAAGTGTTCTTTCCTTAGGCATTATAGGCACCATATAAAATTACTAAAACAGCAGACAACAATATTTTATAGGTACACATAGATCTACTTGTGATAATTAGGTATAGCAAAAGTTACAGACAAACATCAAATATGTAATCAGTAAAGTACAAGCTAATGCCAACTTTTTTCAATTACCATGTACAAAATGCGATTTAACTGTGTCAGCCTTTTCATGTAGGTACCTAGTAACTACTAAAAATTGATAAGTAGTAACAACGTAGTCCTTATGTTTCTATGAAACGGTTGTCAAAACAACTCAAATATTTAATTAGGCTTTTCTATCACTTCAACGTATACTCGCCGCGTTTTCCCAAAGTCTCTTTCTATTTACAGACGTTTTTTTTTTACATTTTATTACATGATTCGCACTGCAGGGTGTCTTTGAGACGTGCTGCAAGATTTTGCGCATTGGAATGTTTTGTGGCTCTCTGATGTGCTCAGTTGGAGGGGCCCGGACTTATCGTTGGCCGATCGTGTTGAGGAGCCCCTCGGAGGAGTTGGACGCGGGAAGCGCGAGGGGACTCGGCCCCTCAGCTCTGCGCTAGGGAATCCAACGGCACCACCAATTTTCCGTTGGAGTAGCTGCAACAAAGAAAAAAACATTAAAATATAAAAACAAAACGGTCCCGGCGACGGTATTCTCACAGGTCTTATTCAACAAAACTTTCAAAGTTTACGTAAGTAATAGTAAGAAAATACTTGGAATTCTCTAATGGACTGTTTTCTAAGACAGTTTCATTAAATGTTATGAAAGTTTGTAAGGGAAATATTAACCTGTATGGTATAGTGGCTGTTCTGGACTTAGCTCGGCTTGGCCTACAGGCGTCATCTGCAACCAAGACCACACGTTGTTTTTACATTTGTCTTGGCGGACTAATAGGAAACTTTGCCCGGCTAAGTTACGTATCGCCGGGGCTTAATTAAGTGGTAGCGCATGCTATTGTCTCGGTTCTTGCGGAACAATACTTATCTTAAGTCGAAGTCGATAGAAGTAATATCTCCGATACCTTAACGAGGGAACTTTGTATCGACTTTGTTAATCGTTTCTGACCCAGCCGCTCGCTCGTTATTATTGTTAATGCTCTGATATTTTAACATTATCAGTGTTGGGTTGTTATTTGACCGAAAAATATACTAAATGTGTTATGTAGTGGATTTAGAAGGGTTTTATGAAGTCCTCCATGAGGTAAAAGAGATAATTTTAAATGGACGCGGCTTAGCCAATCGGGGTGTTAAATAATAAGATTCGTTAGTGAAAAGCTTTCCGAGTTATCGGGATGAGATGTTAGTGAGATAAATGTGTGGCTTATTGGCGGTTGGTTGTGAGGGACCCTTACCATGGTGCGGCTAACATCGTTGTGAGAGGCACGCATCGCATGTGACCGGCTCGGCACGTCGCTTGCTCTGAGAGCCCTGCGACCCGGACTTACGCCGGAAAGTGTACCTAACGAGCAGACCTGCAATGCAAAATGCCGCACCGTTAACAAAACAAACAAACAAAAACAACAAACAGAGCCACGCGCGCGCGTCCATCTGAAAACGCCTATGGGCGAACGAAAGCGGGCGAAAACAAAACGGGAGCGATACTCAGGGGCTTTATGACTTGATATCGCGGTATCATTCGTGTTTTATGTGAGAACGGAAACGCGTACTGTACAATTTTGTTGTGAATGTTATTTGGTAACTGTGTGTGATATTTGTCAACTATCTAAAAAGTGCTCAGTATTTATTTATACGTTTTAAGAGATTTTAAATTTGTATTCCATGCATAATATATTTCATATTCAACTAACTAAGAAATGCTATGTGCAAGTAAGAATTTGGATAACTCACCAGTAAGACCGGCCTTGTTGATGCTGTTTGAGCTAGAGAAACCAGATATTTTCTTCCAGGACTTTTTATTCCAAAACCCCGTGGTCTTAGCATCGCCACAGCTAGAGCTACGGGGCGAGGTGGTGTCCCTGGGGCAACGTACGCTGCATTCGTCCGCGCCCAGAATACGGACGCTAGCACCACGCGTGCCGTACGCCACCGCCGGCAAATGGGGCACCGATCCTGTGGGCTTCCTTCGCAAACTGCCCACGTAACTCGCCCCACTGCTACTCCCACTGAACCCACTATCCAAATCCGGAGGATTACAACTTGCAGGGGAAAGCAACTCATCTGTCGGCCCGACTCTCAGCAATTCTTCTATATTGTCCCTATCTTCTGCTCGCTCAGAATCAGGTGATTCACATTCCGGCATCAACATTGCTTCGACGCTCAGATTGAGCTCTCCTAGAATTCGTTTATGCCTCGATTCTACGCGACGGACCTCCTCTTCGACGACACTTCTGTCTAGGGAGACAAGTGATTGTCGCGGTGCGTATCGGTGTTTTGGGCAGGTTCTAGTACCATCTGTGATTTCTTCGTAGATGTTCTCTTCGGTTCCGTATCGAGTGACGTAATTGTGGCGAGCGGTACGATCACGTGGTATTCCGCCGCGTCCTCGATGCCGATTGGCTTTTCTTGACGACGACGGCATTGATAAATGGTGGTCGTAATAGGCGTAGGAGTAGTCGACGGGTTCAAACCGTTCCATAGTAGCAGCGATGTTGCTTCGATTCCAGGTTTGTGGAGGCGGTTCCCGGGATAAATTGACCGCCGCTAGCCTGGCTGGTAGAATTTCATCCAAGTCCCTTGCGCAACGTTCGTCAAGCGATTGCGCCCCATCGTCCTCTTCCCGCCTGTGCTTCCTGTGTGGACGGCGACCCTGCGTACGCGCGTGGACTCGCTCACAGTCCGATCCATGTCCGTGATTATAATCAGGCGTGTGACTGCGATTATAATCGACCGGCCTGTGTTTACAGTCTAACGTGTGGTGGTAATCAGGTGTGTGCCTGAGACTGTAGCTTGAATTTCCTTCGTAGTCAGATCGGTCGTAAGAGGGACTGTCCTCGTTGCTCGTGTGGGGGTGAGGGCAGTCGGCGGCGATGCCTGACTCGGAGGAGGGGTAGTCGTGAACTTCGGCGGTGGTGAGGACGCGGTCGTCGGGGCGCGCGGGCTCGGAGACGGCGTGGCGGTGGTGGGGCCTGGGGCGCGTGGTCTCGCGACAGCTGGCGAAGGTCCTCTGGAGCGAGGGCGGATGCTGCAGCTGGTAGCGCCCACACCTGGGGTCGTACACCGCCTCCCCCGACTCGTCGGGGCTTGGCGGCGCGCTTTGTGATTCCATTGCTCATCCTCTCATATCCAATTGGTTTCTGCAAAGAAAATATTTCCATATCAGTCGATGTTTATTTGTCTCCGAACTGAAGACATAAAGGACACGGAATAGCTTTTAACGGAATTCCGCGTCCCGACTCGCGTTGAACTAAGGTCAATGAATTCGAAATTACGTGCTCCGTGATAAGGGTAGGGTAAGTGACGATCAACACGCCGGCCGACGTCGATATATCATCATCAGCCGACGGGTCATAAAAGGGATTTCACATTGTGTTTACGTTTCATATCAAAATTTAACTGTTATGTTTGTACATCAAACACCATTATACGGCACCAAAATGAAATAACTTGGCCAGTAATATAAACTCGGGCGAACTTGCGAAACATAACAAGGCAGTAATGAGACCATCGCTGTATATATTAAGAGAACAAACTGGAAGGCCACGTTCACGCAATTGGTAACTATAGTGACAAATTGAAATGAAGGCATTGTTTTTGTATTTATTATAAGTTCAGTTTTTAGTTATTCAAAGAAAAATTTAAAGCTGAACGGTCTTTCATCTAACAAAGCGTTATTGCTCTAGGTATTCTAAACTTGGAATTGGTATAATTTACCTATCTATCTCAAACTTAATTAATGTTACGAGTTCTTTGTCGACATTTCAGAACTGACTTTTATGTCTCTATTATAAAAGAAAATTTATATTATATATAGAACCGCTATACAGAAGGTACCTCATACTTTCAAGAATCCTACATCAAATAACATTAGGCACCTACGTATCTTCTCTGTGTCACATAGCATCCACATAATCATAAAATATTACTTTTTCCAAAATACACATCCTTCATACCGTCGCCATTTTTATTGCGATCCTTGTGTTATTGCGCGTTCCAATTTATTACGATAACGATAAGTGTCCGTGAACTAGAGAACAGGGCGGGCACCCTCTGTCACGTCGCCATGGCAACGCCTCGGTTAGTCCCGCGGTTTATCGTCGGGCTTCCGTCCGATATTCCTTGCATCTAAATCATCATCAGCACTGGGAAACGCCTCGTAAAGCGCCCGTTGACCGTCCGGCTGTACAACCGACCAAAAGAGAAAGGTACTATCCGCATGTGAAACGCAGACATTGTTAGTGCCTCCGGAATTCAACGGGAGAATAATTCGTTATGCCCACCATCGCATCGTCGCCCTGGGATTTCTCGCTACAATTGCGTATGGGCCGTAAAGACGTCCTATCTATAAGTGGACTCGTATACGGGTGTCACAATTTCGTCCGACGATCGGCCGTTTAGCGCTGAATATCAATAGGTATTCAAATACAGACGTATAGCTTTCTATCAGTGTATTTCGTAAAAATATCGCAAAATTCCAATTCATTATCGGCAAATTCCCCCAATTTATTCCGATGATGATATATTGTGCAGTAGGGATATTTTTATTCCCCCGTCGTCCCCTATGGCATAACTAACGATAAAAAACTTGCGACGCCTCATAATCGCGGCGTAATTGCAACAAAATGAATGGTTACAGTTGATTCGCATTTCGATTCGTTCACGGTGATTATTAAAACAAATAGTCAGGGTCCTTTGTAAACTTTTTGGTGGATATTATATGTTTGTGTATATTGAAGCTAAAAATTTCATGACTCGAGCGGGATTTGAACCCGCGAGCCGGCGCCATTTTATTTTTTGTTTTACACCCCACGTTTTTTTAGATTTGGATATTTTAGCTATTTTTTACTCAGAATCAAGAGCTCTTTCGATCTAATCAGGAAAAAAAATGTTTCCCAAAATGTGAATAATATGTTTTGATTTCCATTCCATATTTAGTAGCACAGGTTATATGGAAATGGTAAAAGAATGGAATCAAAAAAATATTGAAACGCTCTTTTTCTCCAAATTAGTATTTGGTGTAGGTATGCTAGCAGACGTTACTAGGTACTTTAATAAAATTGATTATAATTATTTTATGTATTATTTGCTCAAAAGCTCTGAAGGGTTTTTGACGCAATATCACTTTGATTTAGATAGTGAAAGTATGTTCCTATTAAACACTTGACGTTAAATTTCCCACAGTAAAAAGTTACGTTCAATTTGATAACCTGATTAAAATCGGGGTTCATAGTTGTAATAATGATAATATTGATAACACAGGAAATAAGTAAGCGGCCGAGATAAGAAACGCCGACAAAGAATGTAGTAGGGTGACGTACGAATAACCGATGTAAAGGTTAATTAATTATTATTAAACACTGTTAGTAGGGAAATGTAACAGTGGTGTAATATTCATCGTGGTGTAATATTGCAACGGTATAGAATCTGCATTGGTATGGCGCCTAATTCTTCGTTTGCATATTGCATGTTTGTTAAGTTAAGTAGTTAGTAAGTAAGCATCACTGTGCAAAATAATTGTAGTGACAGAACGCGACGCCAACAAACTGTTTCACAGTTTGGCGCACTTTAAACACATTGTAAAGTATGTGCTAATATTAATGAATAAATTAAAAAAAATATATGAGTAGGTATTTTAACTTTTAATTGACAAAGGTTGTAGTAGGTACTGTAAATGGATCCGTGCGTGTGTATGCAGACCAGGTATGATAAAAACCTATTAAAATTAAAACCAATTAAATGTACCGATGGGAATAACGTAGCTCTTTACGTAGCTCTTTTTAAGCGTATTAAACTATCGCATTTCTAAGCAAAGCGATCAAATAAATTATCAACAGTAAAATGGCACCCCATTGCGAATCTCACCGCTCATGCAACTTTATTGATGCGGCCGAAGCCATTTCGTATTCTGAATCTGAATGTCGTCGGTATTTCTAATTTCTAATACCGGTACATAATACGGGCGACGATAAATGTTCTTACTCGTAAGATTATGCTAAAAAGACGGTAGACGACTTTGCCTCTTTACCGTTATGTTTTATATTCCATGTTGAATGGTTCTAAAAAGGGCTCTACATTTTGTAACCTAAGATCTAAATAAAATAAAATTACCAATGTAAGTAGGAATCTCTGCCCTGGAAGTCAGGGGAAAAAATATTTGGAATGTTGTATACTGGAAAAAGTTTCATTAAAAGAAATTTGGCACTAATTTAATTATTATATTATTTTGTCATATTGTTATCTTAACACACTGAGCATTAGGAAGATTTCTATGACAAAAATAAAGTTTTGATAAGATACAAATTGAACTTGCTTACATTTAGGATAATCTGCGTCAACCTAAAAGATACACCAAAAGTACATAAACAATAGTCAAGTAAGGGCCGATTGTTCAATCACCAGATGAAACATATCTGTCAGATAAATGTTGGCTGGCACTTTTCTTTTATATGACGGGAGAAAAGGATAGCAATAATTTGAACTGGCAGATAAATTTATCTAGTGATTGAACAACCGGCCCTTAATAGTATAAAATACTCAACATAAAAACCTGTGAGTGACAGATGCTTAGTCACTTAATCACGTGATAAATGCAACCATCACAGGCCCCCAGGTGTACCTCCATGAGCATTCAAATTGATTAAAGGCACACTCACAAGATAATATTAACAATTCTATATTATTAAACTAAACTAAAATACATTTTAATTTGGTAAAAGATGAGCAGTGGGTTCGATAGTTCTAATACTTGAGCAAAAATAGGAATTTGGAGATGCAATTTTGGCAAGAGCCCAGCTGATCAGTCGACTGTCACTGCTGGCTCGTTAGTGAGACGCTTAGTAAAACGTAAAACAGACTTAAAATGTACTGGTCCCGCAGGGGAATTGATGTCCGCTGGCGATTTCACGAGAAGGGGCAGTAAATAAGCGTTTTTCAAAAAGTTTGTACAAAATTAAGACGTCAATTAAAGTTCAATATCATTTTCCTATTTCGTTACAGTTACGTTATATCCTATGTCTTACGTCTATACTATTATGAATTTCAAGATTTGTATTGAAAATCAGTTTTCTATGGAGAGGGGTTGTTGAGGTTTTATATTAGTTTTTATATTGTCTATGTTTATTTGTCTATTTTTTGAAGTAGGTAGGTACTATTGTTTGAAAAGAGTTGTCAATATATTTCAGTGTCAAGCTGCTGTGTTTTTATCCTCGCTCATAGTAGTTATCGAAGATTCCCGTACAGGGGTCATGATTTCTGGAAAAATCTTTATAGCGCGATGCAGGATCGTCTTTTGTTTAGAATGGGCGCGCGACGCCATTCCAATCTGGCGCCATCTGATTACAATTGCATTGTCATCTGATCACACCGAAACGGCGATAGAACGGTTATAAGATACTTTTTACTTGAATACGGCAAAGGGATACAATTTAGGTATTGAAAGTTTGTTTCATCCTTGAAAAAGCTTATCAAAAACACACGATATAATAAAAGGTCCTACATTTTGTTTGGACAACTTGACGAACGTTGGTACCCGCTCAATTAATTTGGAGTATCTCGAAACTCTTCAAACTTGGGAATACGTCGGTTCACGGGCGAAACGTCAGAAAGTTGGGTTACAACGCTTCAGCTTCTTGGGATTTGGTATATTGGCTGTACAAAGGGTAATATAAACACAGAATAAACTACAGAGAGTTGCTTTTAGGGTTCCCTATCTTAATGAGCAAAAACGGAAACTTATAGGATCACTTTCGTCTGTCTGTCCGTCTGTCAACCTCCTTTTCTCAGGCCCAGCCAGGCTTAAATTAAGATTAATACTCAAGTCTGTCACCACTCGAAGCTATGCAAAAATCAAACTTCGAAATCCACGCCATCAAATGATATATATTTTTGTGATTACAAACTTATTCGCAGTTGATAAAATGACCCCTACTTATGTCAATGCATCGACACGACAATTGTCCAATGGCAAAGTTAAGATTGTCGCTCAGTATTTAGTTTTATTGTATTTTATTGGTTGTTCCTGTCGTCGGATTTGCCATCGTATTGGATATATCTATAGTATTAGGTAACGAAATTTAAAATTGCATTAAGATTTAGTTTTCCTTCAGGATTTTTTTTAATATTTCGACTCTCGGGAGCAGGTGGCTTTCTGTTGGTAAAATTTTCTTTGTCCTCTCATCACGCCAAAACGGCTGGAAGGATTTTAACTAATTTTAGTTCAGGGATAGCTGGATACATCCACCCGACAAGGGTAAAGAAAAGTACGCGGAAAATGATGCGGGCTTCTTCTAGCATAGTATATAGCTATAGCTAAGAAGAGAGAGCATGACGAATCGACGTAAGTACGACGTAGGGTGACTCATCCATTCCATGCGTTCGACATGATTTAATTTGTCACAGGCCATCTAGTTTTAAGCGAGCGTAAACCTTTCGGTCATTGTGTATTGTTCGTTTCGAAATGCTATTGTGATTGTACCGGACTGTAATCCTCTACGAATATTTTTATTGATACCGGTACGTCGTATAGTTTATAATTACCGAATTCCTAAAATTTTATTTAAATTTGTTGCTAACACAGAAATTTTCATTGAAATGTTTAACAAATTATTAGTTTGTTAATCGGAAAAAAATGGCTACCGAATCTAAGTTTTTTGATTATAGAACTATTTATATTCGGCGAGTCTTCTAAATATTAGCCAACATGTGTGGACAATGCTTTCAGTTGTATAAAAACATAATGATGTTAGGTAGGTTAGGTTATTATGCGGCAATTTCATAAACTTATTTAACTTGCAGCTTTAATATTATTAATTAAAATTTGAACCAGTTATAGTACAACATTATTTTAAACCAAGACGTCTTCAGGAACAACGCCTAAAACACGTAAAAGCTGTTACTTCGAGTCGAAGGGCTATTTTAACGGCACTCCAACCAGAGACCATTAAGTGGTATTTCCATCGCTTACTTCCATAGCCTCCTACTTTACTCTTTGGTTTAAATAAATATGAACCTTATCTAAAAACGAAGTAGGTTTCTTTTACTGGCAACCGAAACAGTAAGAAGCGATTTTTAGAGATTAAGCGGTAGATTTGAAGAGATCTGCGTTTTATTACAGAAAGAAGTTAATAAAATGTGCGAAAATATCCCTAAAACTGTTTCCGAAGTCGTATAAGTATGTGATTTTATTTGGCAACGGGCGCCTAATTTTGTGCCACGTGTAGTAACTCGTACCATTTCATTTCTGCAACACACGACACGTGTTGTATCTAGTTAGATTTGTCCACTTTTTAATAATAATATCGGACAACCTCAAACAAATCAATTTAGTTCCACAGTAAGCTCCAGTAGGCTTGTGTTATCGACACTAGATGACTACTAAAAGAATGATGAAATAGGTAGATACTAAAATATAACATCCATGGCACCCAGGCACAAATATTTGAGTTCATCACACAAATATTTGCTAGAAATTGCATTATTAGAATGTGCCCGCAACTTCGTCGTCATCGGGTTAAAAGTATCAAAATTTTGGATATCCAGCCATAGAACTAGCTGTAGGTACTAAAATCACATCCAATCTACCACGCCGTTTTTGCACACAATTTTTCATAAAAAAATATAATGGTCAAAATCATAGTCATCATTTTATTCACAGAATATATGGTACATAAGATGGTATAATATAAAACATTTGATCCTTATATATTCGGCCGTTATGGCATGTGAAAATTTACAAAACTTATTCTCTAGGTAGCATTCTTATTAATTATTTATATTTATATAAATCCATACTAATATTATAAATGCGAAAGTGTGTCTGTCTGTCTGTTTGTCTGTCTGTTACCTTTTCACGCTTAAACCGCTGAATCGATTTTGATGAAATTTGGCATGGAGATAGTTTAAGACCCGAGGAAGGACATAGGATAGTTTTCATCCTGGAAATTATCCCTAAAAAGATTGAAAAGTAAGTAACTAATTCATAATGACATTGATGACCCTGTCGGAAATGTAATGGACCAAAAGCACAATTGCTCTTACATTTGCTTAGGCGCTTTAAATAATCCCTTTTATTAACTAAGGTGATTAGGTGGATATCTATCGTGTTGTACGAGGTTGCTTCCATACTTCCAAGTTCCACGCGGACGTAGTCGCGGGCAAAAGCTAGTTTATGATAATAAGAGATGGAGTTGTAATCAATGCTGACGAAACAACGAAACAAAAAACTGTAAGTAATGTACAAAGTACTATATTAAGACGTTATTTCTGAAATCATAATCCCTTTCCATGAAAAAAATAATTTTCATAAGAATGTTAGACATAATAGTAATCTATACTTAGATATGTCAAAGACTGACATATCTAACTCACTTTGACTCGAGTGCTTTTTAAAGAAAAGCTTTGCATAGCAAAAAGAAGTTTGTGTTACTTTTAGATAGGATATGATCCAATAGAATACCTAATGCATTTAGCATTTTAGCGTAAGTCCACTTATCTCACTTGAACCTATTATTCTGATGTATATTTAAATTTAAATAAGTTCTGGGCGCTACTTCGAGCTTACCTACGATATCGACAAATAGGCGAGATATGTCTCAGGTAAGTATATCGACTTGAACTGTCGTTAACACGCAATGTTTGCTTTTCGAGCTGCAAAAATTTACATTTCACATTACTAACCGGTCAAGTTAAGTAAGCCCCTGATATCTATGCCGTTGCATATAAATTAAGCGCAAACATAACGCGATCGGGTTGGCGAAGTGGCGAAATACTAGGTATATCACCACTTCGGAGATCGCTCCGATATATCAGTAGGTAAGTTAAATCTGGAATTTGGGCCCTGTATTTATATTCAGTCCTATATTGGTTACTGTGTACCGAAAAACAAAGCAAAACCGACAATAGAAGAGCTTCAACATTGTTAACAGATCATTAAAGAAAAGGCAAATCAAACAGAGCACAGTAAACAATGGAATTGAGAGTTTGTTATGACAACAATTACATACTCAATTTCGTAAAACAAACACGCGGCCTACTCTAGGTTAACATGTGAGTAGGTATCCGTGCAGATGGTATACGTTGAATAATTGCGGAACGAATGCCTACGAGTAAAGGTTTTCGTGTACGTGTGTAGCATTCCATATTCTAGTTGTCACACGTTGCCTATTTATGTAATGTGTCATAAGTGCTTTATTTTTTAATTTACATCATTGTTTGTATTTGATTGGGCTACATTTGCCTGAAATAAATGTTTTGATTGATTAATTGATTATCGCGGAGGATAATGTCATGTCAGTTACTGTTATCTGATTTTATTCATGTCAATCTCTGATACTAATCAGTGACTACCAACATATGTCAAGCGCGTGTAAGGACGACATTTCTAGAGCCAAGTAAAGCGTTTCAAATTATGATTTATTATTTCTCACCTAATCTAGGCTACAAACAACGATATACGAGTATAATATATAGGAAAATTGGTTATATTTAAGGCACAAATATGTAACATAGTTACCTCTAAACTTCAACGCATGTTCTTGAATTCGCTTCGACTATACATAATTTTAATTACATAAAATAGTACTGCTTTAACTTAATTTAACTATTAGAACCTGCACTCGCAGAATGATAGAAAAACTAGATAAAAGGAATTTATTTGAAGATTACATCATGTCAAACAATCTTTATTACATAGGTACAATAGTTGGAAACATTTTATAAGATTCATTTTGCACGTTAAATCAAAATTGGTATATATTTGTCGTTAAAATAAATGTCTCCTTCTGTACACATATTTACTCTTCCACGAACCTACACCGCTGTTAAGCACATCTCTAATTTCAGAGTGCCGAGTAAATACAGACATAAAACGAGTATGAAACGAGTATGAACCGGGAATAATTGTTACGACAGAGCGAGCCTATCGTTTCTAATGTGTTCTTAGCTTTACTGAATTTTAACGACTTAAGTCCGCGCTCCACTCCTAGCGGGGGAGTTTGGGACATTAGCATTTTCCCTCAGGGTCTATAAATGCTCTAACTGCCGTTGTTTAGGTGCTTGGGATGTTTTTGCATGAGTTTTAGAAGAAATAAGAATCTAGAGTACCTAAATCTCTTTAGTATTTGAAGCTGGCCACTTTTTAACAGGAGCTGTGTGGGTAAATTGGGCCGTTGCAAAATGGCACTCATTGACCAAATTCAAGAAAAAGGAGGAGGTTCTCAACCCGTTTTTTTTGTTGTATTGTTTTTGTAATGTTTTGTTACCTCAGAACGCCAACATTAATAAACTATTTTTTGTTTGAGAATTATCATGCAAAACAATTTCTTCTCGTTCTAAAGTCCATTTTTTAAGTGTTTTTTTTTCGAGAGGATTTGCTCATATTTGTCGTGCTGGGCAACGGCGTATAGGTAATTGCAATACAGACTCCTCTTTTCATGAGACTGATTCAGTTCCATGTGTTATCACTGATAAGGTAATAAACAGACGCTATTCGGAGGCCTTTCTTAAGACGCGAAGAAACCTCTCAGTTTCTCAAAAGCTACCCAAGCGGCTGAAAACGCGGGTAGGCTAACCCAAGACCTTCAACCTAGTTGGTGTTGGAAGTTGATGGTAGCAGAAGGCGTGAAACTATTCCTTACATTATAACCTTCGGAATAACTACGTTCAATGGAAGTTTACTCGTATGGAATGATATCAAAATAATAATGGTAAACGATTCAGTCCAGTAGCAGTTATTAAATGCTGCTCAGAGCCCGGCATGATCTAAACTCATTAATTGACAACCAATAAATACAGACTGCATTAGTGTGGTGTCATTTTCACGGACAATTGAATAACTGACCTCAAATAGATGTATTTGGTGCACTATGCACATTAATTCAATTGTTTTGCACATCGTTAGCAACCAGCGCGGCAACGCGTTTTACATTTGACATTCAGTTGTTTTCGATTGACCAAACATTTGCATACTAAATAACTGTGATTTAATATGGAATAAATTCACTTTAGTATTGCGCGTTCGATCGCGTAGCGTGAAACAAATGGTACCTTTGATAAAATATATTTTTTTATGGAATTAAGCGCAATTTGTAATGTACAGCGGTTCGTTTAGGGTTGATGTTGGTCAAAGCAACTTGATGATTGTATATTAATGGTAAACGAATACGCCTTTGATGTCTTGCACGTCACGTTAGCGCAATGTGTAAAGGGCTCGTCCTAAAATCATGACATCGTTTATGGGGGCCACGTCCAGTAGGGGTTAGAAAAATATCACGAATGATCACGATGGGGAAGGGGGTCCGAAAAGGCATCCCACTCTGCGTCTAATGGTACTCATTCTCAAATGCACGTGATCTTAAAAGCAGGGGGGTAGGGCTCAAAATTAGGCTAAATATGATCACATGATTTCTGGACGAGTTATAATATTCTATTCTATGTTTTTAAAAATGGCAACCGGTCACAGTTAAGCGACCATTACTGCCAATGTCTCGTTGCCAATCGCACTAGGCGACTAGATAGAGGATTGATACCACGTTGTACGGTGAGTTGAAAAAATCGTGCTTTTTGTAAAGTGATAGCGATTTACAAAAAACCACGCGGACTATCGGGCCTTGACCCAGGAAGGGCTATGAACGCTTCAAGTTGAATTCTTCATTAGCTATTCACTCATACGTTAGATCACTGCACAATACGCTATCAATACTACACATTGAACAACTAAAATGAATACTTAAATAATGAACAACTAAACTTAAACGCATGCGGCCATCTTGGGACACGAACCGGAAGCCCGAGTTATAATACTCAGATAGTATAAAACTTCAAAGAAAATTTATGACGTTTTGAAGGAGTTTTTACTACCCATTTGGTTATTTATACCTTTTTGCAATCACCAAAAGTGTATAACTATGTGTACCTATATTATCTTTCCCATGTATTTTCAGGCCGGAACAAAACCTCAAAATAATAACAAAGTTTGATAGCATCGCGCCATAAAAGGACAATAAAACAAGTGATTTGATTAACGCACCGAACTAATGTGACCGTCAATAAAGCCCTACAATTCAATTACCAAAAACCTTTACCGCGTCGTATAGCTTTACGACTCCCTGGATGACAGGCATTAGGGATGAGTTGAATTTTAAGAGCTGTGGACAGGCGCAATTCGTTGGACTTCCATTCGACCTTTAACACAGATAGGTATCTATTAGAAATCTATCCATCATGTTTAAAATTTAGCGATAAGTGCTATTCGACCTAAAAACGACCTGTCAGTTTATATAGCTTTATAAATCCTTGGATGACAGGCACTAAGGATGAGTTGAATTTTAAGAGCTGTGAACAGCCGTATTCTTAAATCTGCCAGCAGGTCGTGATATCAGATTCTCTCTCAACTTTGAGTCCCGTTCAGTTATTTAAATGAGGCTTATCTTGAATTTGGCGTTCAAACAAAATACGGTACAAATGAATCTAATGAATTCATAACATAAGTACAGGGGCCTTAGAACTCTGCTTCACTGGAAGGCCATGGTGGTATCGATAGCGGAATTGGATACATTTGTAAATGTATGGGAGCCTAGCGTCGCCAAGTGATTTGATCTCCATACATTCCAATATAATTTGTTTGGATCTGGATGGATAATGGCTATGGAGTCCCGGTGAGGTATTGGACATAGTCGACTGACATTGGCATAAAATCATAAGGCTGCATGTTAACTGGAGCGGACAAATCACATTCGTCGGATTAAAATGCACAACACAATACAATACAACATTTTTTTATTGCACACCAACAAGGAAAATGTTACAATTGAAACTTTAATTTATATGCACTTATTTTGACCTTACAGAGAAACAGCTGGATTGGTTAATTTTCTCCGCTCCGTTTGAGTGGACAGGCAGTCTTAGAGCGATCTATTGGTGTTAACCTATATCCTTTTGAACGCCAAGCGGTAAAGTAATTCACCGAGCCACTGACGCCACAGGAAAAAGAAAAACAAAAGTGCTCCAAAACCAACAGGGATTGAAAAATACGTGTAGCAGTTTGAATAACGAAGTTTTTGAGCATTGAAATTTGGACGTCATTTGACGTCGTTCGTCGGGGGCACAGTTTTCTTTCGACGTGATTTGCCGTCTTTGTCGCTGAAAAGGTTAAAGATACATACTATACATAGTCTTTTTTAAATATTCGTTTGTATAGTTATGTATTTAAGAGTGTCGGATAGATCAAATTTTAATACAGACCTTTGCTATAGCATAGCATAACATACTAACTTTGGATCACTTTAATTAACAGTGGCGAAACGTACCTAATTTCTTCGCTTTCTTTGATGTATTTTACCCAACAATCGTGTATTGTCACCATTGAAATGCTTGATTAATAAAGCTAGAAGGATACAGTTACTCGCAAGTACGGAGATTAAGAAATCCTTTTACACATTTCCCAGAAATTAGGAAAAGCCATCTAAAATGAAACGAAGCATGGGCTTGTTATGTCCGATTCGGACTCGTCGCCATCTGGAAAATACTGGTTTTCACAAAAAGGTAAGTGGATAATGAATAATTTCTCACTGGAAATTTCCTTAATAGGTACCAGCAAATTTTATAAGATTTTCTTTGTTCCTAATATTTTCTTCGCGATTCAGTTTATGCACAATTTGTCGGCGAAATTGAATTATTAGAAAACATTTTGATTTGGTGCGTCAATTTTATGAACAGTAATATTTTGTTTAGGTTTAAAAGATTGAGTACGATACGAGTTATAATAAACCTACAAGTAAATTTCGTGTTTCGTACATTTTAGTACGAGTAATACATGATAATATAAAAAATATGGTGTAACAAAATTCCATCCGTATTCATCCCGATCGCACACAACTCGGTTATAAAAATATCTCCCCCTCTGCCTTTGTGAATTGCAATACTTTTTAATTAAATATGCCGTATATATAAATACGCAGTTCCTTGTTGCTCGTATGTTTCCATGAAACGGAAAAATAAAGTTATATTACGATACAGTCGCCCGTTTATTTTGAAAGTAAGGTGCCTCGGTGGATGCGGCTGTAACATCGGCTCTGCCTCCAATAACACAATTTAAAGATTTTTGTGGGATCGTTTTATCCACGGGAAAATGTTTTCAGCGGTGAACGGAATTAGGCTTAAGGAACCGCCTTTCATCTCCAAACTCTTATATTACCACTCATAAATCATTATTTTATTTAACAGTTCAATGTTTGTCTCGGATAAGGAAAAATAGGTTATCGTTGTTCTATGTTCGGAGCAACACCAATATTCAGTCCATTTATAAGTGAAAATTTGCCGTCAGCTAGAAGGAAATGGGCCGACGAATTGGCTACCAGCCTATAAAACGTAATGTCACATTCATTTGCAATTCAAGAGTCCTCAGCCAGTATTATGCGTAATAAAATTTACATATTTAAATTAAACTGCGAAATAACAAGATACTGAAACCATCACGCCGCTTAGATTGCCCGGACATTCTCTACGCATTTCGTTTTAATATTTTGCTCCACAAAAACATGGTCCAAATCTCATTAAGACAACAAAGTGCCATAAGTAACGTTAAAAAATAGCGGTTTTATAATTTGAATTTTAAGTTGCATCCTTTAAAATAGACCCGCTTCCAGTAACTTATAGACGTTATGACAGCGATATGTAAAACGAACGAAAATGTAAGCAAATTCATTCAACGACCGATATGCCCAGGACAGTAATGGTATTTATTCGTTGATAAGAGAAATATCGCTCGCCCGATATCCCGGGGCCACATTATGTCACCCGGCGACCTTTGACATCAATCAGTCCTGCAATATGATAATATAACACTCGATAGATATGATATGATTGATCGCAATTTTTGTCCGTATACTTATTCAGGGAATAAAAGCGTCGTTCATTTATGCTGCCGAGAAAAACGCGACTTAAATGAGAGGCGATAAAACTCAAATGACCAGTAAAATGCTTGTGATTTTTCTGCTCATTAAATTATGACGCATGTCTGACTTTTCTCATCAAAATCCATACTTCCATACTCATATTATAAATGCGAAAGTGTGTCTGTCTGTTACCTCTTCACGCTTAAACAGCTGAATCGATTTTGATGAAATTTGGCATAGAGTTAGTTAACGATACGAGGAAGGACATAGGATAGTTTTCACGCGTACGTAGTCTCGGGCAAAAGCTAGTATAACCATAATCAGAGTCCTAATTCCATATACATATGTCTCTGATACCTCGGAGAGATCTCCGAAGTGGCGATATTCCTAGTATATCGTCACTTTGCCAACCCGGTGGCGTTAAGTTTGCGCCTCATGTATATGCGATACCATGGATATCAGGTGCAAACTTAACTTGACCTGGTAGTAACGTGACATGTTTCTTTTATACAGCTCGACTCGCAAACATTGCGTTTTAATGATAGTTGAATGCGATATACCTCAGGTATACCTAAGACTTCGCTTATTTTGCGATATCTCGAAGTACACTCGAATTAGCGACCTGGTTTGCTGTCGTTAAAGATATCATAAACCGGAAAGAAAATGTACTGAGCCAGATAGGTCATCTCATATTATTAGGGTATCATAACATCAAAAGATAATAAAGAAATATGCCCTAAAAGCCTCGGGTGACAATATTTTCAGGGAAGGTGCTCATGAAAAGTTAAGACACCCACAAAGCAAGCTTGTAAAAGTCGAGTGATGTTTTAAGAAACTTTATGACCCAATTACGAAATGGTGTGACAAAGGGTCATCTTTACAACGATATCGTTATCGCTGGGTACTTTCATTATTAGAATAGCCCCCCGGAATTTATTTGTTAAATAAATGCAAATTTTATAAAAACATACCATCTGTTTGATTAAACTAGACAGTTGGAATTAATTAATTCCAACGTTTGTTGTTTGAAATGTTGTTTCTAACGTTCCAACTATTTTTATATAGGCTACAACTATTATTCTAGTTTGTTTACGCTGCTGACACACATTTACGGGGCTTAACCTTACTTTGAAAGCTTATATGGCTTCAGCTCAACCATTATCATAACTCAGTACATGTTAACAGAATAATCCTACATCAGCAACAGACATTATTTTATCGTCGTATTGGAATAGATTCGTATTTAGACATCCAAATTTCCGTTTCTACTTTTTGGCTTTGTTTTACTTGTGTTAAAGCGGCTTTCACACTGGCTACGCGCAGCGACAGAGATTTAACTTCATATGTAATTATCTTCATTTGTAAAAAAATACGTCCCGTACAATACTGTCTACTCGACTATACAGATTTTTTCATCGCGACCGCGCATTCCGCTACGTAACGCTTGGTCAGTGTGAAAACTATCTTATACTGCCTGTCAACAGAAGCTGAGCGGAGCGGGGCGGAGATGAAATAATGAAATAATGAACTTTATTCTGCAAGGGCTCTTTTACATGTCTGAGAGTCTACCGGCATTTCACAAGAGGAGACCACTGTTGAGAAGAAACGCCGAAAGAAACTCAACAGTTAGTTATTTTTTTAGAAAGGATAAGTACTTACCTATTACAGTTATATGAACTTAACTATACGTAGTTCTCGAAGAAAACATATTAAAAGTGTATTTTAAGATATACATGAGGAAAAGTGTAAGAGTAAAATAGAAACTACAAGAAAATCTGACGGTTTATCACAATTTATGTACGTTTGATATGCTTTCTTCTTAGAACTGTGTAAAATAAACCTTTTTTTTTATTTTTTTTTTTTTTTTTATTTTATGTTGACTGCGGGTCCATGGGGGCCCTTTGCCTGTCTTGGCGCTGGCGCGCCTCTTCCTTCCGGACAAGGCGCCGAGAAGACACTTAACCTAATTAAAGACTAACTTAACTACTAACCTTATCCCTATGGATATGATTGGAGATGGATATCGGATTGGGGCTTCGGTTGATGACGGGCAAGTGGATGCCCTTGTCGGGCAGCAGCCGCGGCTGCGATCACCTCGTCCGAATCACCTGGGATGATCCTGCGTTTTGCCTCCCGAATGGGGGCCCTTGATTGGTAAAGCGCCCTCGCCACGTTGAACGCGGGGGCGCCGGGTTTTTGACGCGACAGGGGCTTCCACCTGGTGTGCTTCCTGATGGAGTCCCTGGCAGTGATGGTGGTGGTGCGTGGAGCACGTGCGTGCGTGTCTCTGCGGTTTGGTGTAGCTGGTGGTGTGTGCGCTGGTGTTTTGTGTATGTCATTTTGCGGGCTCGAGTTCGAGTCGTCGGTGTCAAAGTCCGACTCCTCATCCGTCCAGTAACGGATGCGACGCATAATTTGTGGGGGATTGGTGGCAAATTTAAGAGATAGCTTGTTCGGTCTGTCAGTCAGTACGTGTCTGGGGCGTCGACGTAAGGCAGGCACATCACTGGTTGGTGTGTAGTCTATGGCTTTTTGTAATTAAAGGGTTCTTGCTGGTTGAGGCTTTCTCAAAGAATTTCTCTGAGCAGAGCTTGAACCAGGCCTGAACCGGCTCGATATGGAGATCCCTGTGGAGGACTGTATTTCGTATGTACGGCGGTGCCGCGACCGCTGACCTCAGGAATTTATTTTGGAGGACCTGCAGAGACTGTATCCTCGCTGATGTGGCGTGGGCAAAGGCTTGCATACGAAAATACAGGCCTTATGCATGTTTTATATATTGTGAGCTTATTTCTTCTGGACAATTTACTATTCTTGTATAACAGGAAGTGGAGTCTGCTCAAGTAAAAAGTTGAGCGGTCTTTGACTCTTTTGATGTGCCTGCCAAAATTAAGGCGCCGGTCAAGGATGACGCCTAAATATTGCGTCTCATGTGCCCACGGTATGGGCCTATTAAAGAGGCACAGCTGAGCAAAGGTTCGGACATACGCAGAGTAATTAGACCTTCGGGAAAAAATTACGGCCGCACTCTTGTCAGGGTTAACCTCAATCTTCCACCTACGGCACCACTCACCTAGGTGATTCAGTGCCGCCTGTAGAAGGTGGGTCACCCACCGACTGCGGGGATGGGTTACGTACAAGGCAGTGTCATCTGCGAATAGAGCATAATTGACACCGCGGGTCTTTGGTATGTCGTTGACATACAACGAAAACAAAAGGGGAGCTAGAACGGAGCCTTGCGGAACTCCGGCTCGTATGGGATGGCGGTCCGAAAGAGAGCCTTCGACTCTGTACCTAAAGCCTCTTTTGGATAAGTAGTCTTGTACCAACAGTACAAGTCGGTCTGGCATATCGTAGTTGTACAGTTTGTACAACAACCCGATATGCCAGACTTTGTCAAAGGCTTTAGCCACATCGAGGAAGACGGCGCCTGTAGGTGCAGGCTTCTTTCGCCCCGTCAACCCCTCGAGTACATGTTCGGTGATGCGGTACACCTGGTGAGTACTAGAGTGCTCGGCTCGAAAGCCGAATTGCTCGTTGATGATGAGGCCCGCGGCGGATACGAAATCCATGATCCGGGCCTGGATAATCCGCTCAAACAATTTCCCCATAGTCTTTAGGAGACTAATGGGGCGGTAACTGGATGGATCTGGACGTGGTTTACCAGATTTGTGGATCACTATAACAACCGCCTCCTTCCAAGCGGAGGGAAACTGGCAGTTGCATAGGGCCGAGTTGAAAATTGAGACGAGAGAGGATAAAACCGAATTGGGCATTAATCTGAGCATCTTGTTCGGGATGCTATCCTCCCCTGGTGCCTTTCTGACTGGAAGTCTCTTGACCAGCGACTTAATTTCGTCTGTTGAAGTTAGTTTGATTGGGGGGCTGGTTGGAGGCAAAGTCAGGCGCCTGGCCACCTCATTTACGACAAGTTATTGATGTGCCGGATCGAACGGCTGCGTGCTCGGTGAGCATTGCTTTTCCAGCGAGGCAGCCAGGCACTCCGCCTTCTCATCTGTGAAGGCAGTCAAAGCGTCAGGAGCCACGAGCGGGGGCATCGCCACTACGGAGGGGTTTTTAAATTTGCGTGTGAGTTTCCAGAAAGCAAGGTGATGGGGCGTGATATCCTCCATAGTGTCGTCCCACTTTTGGCTCCTGAACTGCTTCATCTCCCTTTTCAGTTTGGTGCGAAGATTGTTTAATATATTTTTATTTTCTGGTGAAGGGTGGTTATCGTAAGCGTGTGTGGCTCTGTTTTTATCTTTCACGAGCTCACTCAGGCTGTGCGGGAGTTGCCATCTTTGGTCGTCCTCAGCTGGCCCCTCCCGCGAGCACTTTGCCATTATGCCTTGGAGTGCGTTCGTGAAGGAGTTTACAACTTGATCAGTTTGATCACATACCATTCACATTTCTCACATTTAAATACTTACATCTCTTCTTTCAGGCTTGACAAAGATGAAAGCTGATTGGTTCATTTTATCTGCCCCGCATCTCTGCCTTTTAGTGACAAATACAGTAACTATGGCTTAGCGGTCAAATAAATTTGCATTGTTCCAATGCAAAAATAGGCTCTATGCCATTTCGCCAAAGTATTTTTCCCAACTAATTCATTTGCCACACTGTCTCATTTCCCAACTCACGATTTTCTCTGAAACCATATTTTTTTCGGAACTTTCATAAAAGTAACCTAACCTAACCTACTGTATTCTATAAGAGCATAAAATATCAGTCTCGCGCGGCGCGTCGTAGTGTGCGAACGCCCACGCTTGTTACGGAGAGGACAATGGCCTCCCATATTTTGAAGTGCGCGAATTGTAATTTAGTAGTAAACGAAGTTCTAGCATTTGTTCAGAACAAGTGCGATGTTATGGGCGACAATAGTTTGATCCGGTTGTGTACAACAGCCTTTAAGTCGGAGGAAATAACGGCAGCGAAAAACCTTCTGTTCGAGTCTCTAAAATCAAATAGAAAAAATTTAACCCGAAAAGGAGAAGGCAAAAGTCAGCGCGAAATGGAGGATATAGTCTTGGCGATTAGAGACATAGACCCTGAAGAATTGCCTATCTTCGTGGCTCGCGACCTACAAAAACTACCCCCAGTCACTTTCGACCACCTAGACGCGACACGACTGTTGAAAGATTTAATTATCATAAGAAACGATATTGAAGCCATTAAAAATAGTTATGTGCCAATGGATCAGTTTCTGCAATTAAAGAATGAAGTTGATAATATACAGCAAACGTCGGTGGTTAATAATTTTCAATGTGATAACTTTGTGAATAAGAAACGAGGTTCAAATAAGGCTCCACTCAGCTACGAGTTTAACTATGACAGCGGCCCTGTAGGGCTTATACAGGTTTCGCAAGAATCATTAACCCACAGCAATAGTACAGCAAATGCAGGCGTTGCTAGCGAATATGAGTCATCACAAAAGGCCCAAGCGCATAAACATCAATCGCTATCCATAGCGCTCGAACCGACGTCACCGCTTTGTGACAATTTAACGAATGCACCGCGCCCGGCAAACGTTGATAACGGGCTACAAGCAAATAATGACTCAACTGAAGTACCTACTACTTACGCGGCGCGCGTAGGTAAGGTATGCTCGATGGCGGCGGACGATCAGCTGTCTTCGACGGCTCAGCCTAGCCAACTGAGTAATGATGACGAATGGCGAATTGTTCAAAGAAAAAGGTACAAAAATCGCTTCGTAGGTGAGAAAGGTACGTGCACCGAGGTGAACGGGAGATTTAAAGCGGCAGACACCAATGTACCCCTCTTTATAAACAATGTACATAAAGAAACCTGTGAGAATGATATAATATCCTACATAAAGAGTAAAACGAACGTCGAAGTCACACTGCATAAAATAAATTCCAGACAACAGAAAGAATACAACTCATATAAGATGTTTGTACCTAAACATAAACTTAACTTGTTTATGAATTGTAACGTATGGCCTGACGGGATAACATTCCGTCGTTTTATTGAATTTCATAAACGCGAAGCAGACAGAGTAAAATCTGACTCCAGCCCAGCTCAATTAAATGTTGATGGATAGTACACCTAACATAGTAAGACTTATTAGTTTTAACTGTAAATCGTTTAAGAGATCTATCGAGTGTGTACGAACGCTTAGTCAAAAGGCAGACGTTATCGCCCTTCAGGAAACCTGGTTGACGGAGCCAGAGATTCAAGAGCTTGGTAAAGTGAATAGTGAATTTAGTTTTTGTGGAAAATCGGCTATGGATAGCTCTAGTGGCATATTACGTGGACGTCCGTTTGGCGGTGTTTGCCTTCTTTTTCGAAACAGTAAGTTTAATTGTGTATCAGTGATTCCGTGTGACAGTGATCGAATTATAGCTATTAAGGTATGTTTGGCAGAGCGATCAATAATGTTCTTTTCTGTATATATGCCTACGGATTCGCCTGATAACTTGGTAGAATATGTACAATGTTTAAGTGAAATTGTGGCTTTAATTAATAATAATGATGTTCAAAGTGCATATATTTTGGGAGATTTTAATGCCCATCCCGGGGAATTATTTGGAAAGGAAATGTTTGATTTTTGTAAGGAACAAAACTGGTTATGTGTAGATTTTGAAAAGTTGGGGCTCAATTCTGGTTCATACACATTTGTGAGTGATGCGCACGGCAGTCGTAGGTGGCTTGATCACTGCTTGGTAACAGAGGCGGCGATAAACTCAGTATTATCGGTCAAGGTGCACTATGATGTTTACTGGTCAGACCACTTCCCATTGGAAATAGTGTGTAACCTTGAGTCGGTCTGTGCAACTTCTGTACCGCCGCCGTGCGTAACTACTAATAATAATAAGGTTTTGTGGGGTGAGCGTACTTTAGATCAAATAGAAATGTACACTAGTTACTGTAGTGATAAATTACGAAATATTGAGTTTCCAGGGGAATTTCGCATGTGTGGCGATAATATGTGTAATAATAAAAGCTTAGTACATATTGCAGCCATTGATAACTTGTACAAAAACCTAATAACAACTATGCAGGAGGCCGCTGTGTCTAGTTATATAGGTCACTCGGGAGGGGGAAAACCTAATCGTGGTCGTCACATCACTGGTTGGAATAGGTACGTGCGTGACGCTCACCAGGATGCCAGGCAGAAATTCTTGGCGTGGGTCTGGTACGGTCGCCCCAAATGCGGGGATATTTATGATAGTATGTGTGAGTCGAGGAAAGTGTTCAAACAAAAACTAAAATATTGTCAAACTAATCAGGAATTAATTAAAATGAATATTCTAGCCGCAAAGCATCAAAACAAAGATTTTAAAGGTTTTTGGCAACAAACAAAAAATTAAGTCCAAGACCTGGCGTCCCGGTGAGCGTGGACGGCATCAGTGATCACAAAAACATAGCAGACATGTTCAGGTGTCACTTTCAAGTGGAATCTCCACTTAAAGACCCTCAGGGGGATGTTGAGGTCGCGGTGTCGGGGTCACCCGAGCGTGTCACAGCAAAACAAGTCGCCTCAATAATAAAGGGTATGACAAGAGGTAAATCACCCGGACACGACGGCCTCAGCATTGAACACTTCCAACATGCTGGGCCACACCTCTCCAGGCTGCTAGGATTATTATATACGCTCTGTATTAGGCATTCATACTTGCCCAGTGGGTTAATGATGACGATCGTGGTGCCGATAATTAAAAATAGAACCGGAGATATTTCTGACAAATGCAACTACCGGCCGATATCATTAGCTACAACTGCAGCGAAAGTGCTTGACGGCGTGCTTGAGAGACAACTTAAAAAACACCTTCATTTACATGATGCCCAGTTCGGATTTAGACCCGGGCTATCGACTGAGAGTGCCATTATGTCGCTCAAGCATACCGTCAGGTACTACACTGATAGGAACACACCTGTGTACGCAGCATTTCTGGATCTCTCTAAGGCATTTGACCTGGTTAGATATGAGATTCTCTGGTCTAAACTAAACGCCACCAGTGTACCGGGGGAACTGGTAAATATCTTCAAATACTGGTACGCTCACCAAACTAACCAGGTCAAATGGCTTAATGAACGTTCTGAGGAGTACGTGCTGGAATGCGGAGTGAGACAGGGGGGGTTGACGTCACCTTCGCTTTTCAGCCTGTACGTAAACCAGCTGATCGATGAGCTGAGCTCCACCGGTGTCGGTTGCTCGATTGACGGTCACTGTGTAAACAGTATAAGTTATGCTGATGACATGGTGTTGCTCAGCCCATCGATCTCAGCCCTCAGAAGGTTACTGAGTATATGTGAACAGTATGCGAAGTTGCACGGACTCTTATATAATGTGAAAAAAAGCGAGCTTGTAGTTTTTAAACCTAAAAATCGCAAGATGACGGTTGTGCCGCCTGTACGTCTTTACGGTACTGCACTTGTTAGGTCTACAGAATTTAAGTACCTGGGCCATGTGGTTACCGAGGACTTGAAGGATGACAGAGACATTGAGAGGGAGAGGAGGGCGATGGCGGTCCGCTGTAACATGTTGGCTCGCAGATTTGCGCGATGTAGTATTGAGGTGAAAATTACTCTTTTCAAAGCATTCTGCCAAACCCTATACACGTGCAATCTGTGGGTCAACTACACACAGCGGGCCTTCAACGCACTCCGAGTGCAATATAATAATGCCTTCAGGGTATTGTTGGGGCTCCCACGCTACTGCAGCGCCTCTGCGATGTTTGCGCATGCGCGCACGGACGGGTTTAGTACCATAGTCAGACGCCGAGTTGCATCGCTCATGCGAAGAGTGAATGGGAGTACCAACACCATCCTGAAGGTCATAAGCGAGAAGCCAGACTGCCCCATTCAGAGACACTGGGCACGAGTTCATACACATGTGCCTGGTGTCCCAGAAGGTGGCAGATATCTAAATTAAGTTATAGTTAATTATCTCTTACCTACTAACATAGTTTTTCATAAGTTCAATATACTAACATAAATATGGACGCTGTCTGAAATAAAACTATTTTATTTTATTTTATTTTATTTATTTATTTTTTATAAAAAATACACTGAGCTTTTTTTTTGCTTTCTGTCAAACTCGAGAGTTGGGAAATGAAACGGTTTGGCAAATGAATCAGTTGGGAAAAATATTTCGGCGAAAAGGCAGGAAAACGCAAAAAATAATTTATTTTCTTAATTGCAGTAACTGCTAATACTGCACTTACCGCTATGAGGGCAGACCTGTGGACGGGCAGCCTAAGAAAGGTACAATTCAACCCTACTTAACTCATAGTATCATTTCAAAGCGTATTTACATTAGCAGGTAGCTCACATAATCTCATAACACCCCCGTTTCAACGTAACCCGAGTAAGTAAACACACAAAAAACGTGAAACCTTAAACATATGAGCATTTGAAATTTAATTAGTCTAATGCAGGTAGCAGGTATGAGGTCGCAGCACTTTCAATCCAGCATGGGTAGAGGTGTGGGCAGTCTAAATATATGTGCACTATTTTGGATCTTATCACCTGGACTTAAGTTCTGAAATGTGTACATATTTAGACGTCGATTTGCTAGTGAAAAGGGGGTACTGACCGTAGGACCAAGTCACAAGAGAACAGCAGTGAATACTAAATAAAAATAACCGCCTATATAACGCGCATGAAACATGAATGAATGTAATTAATTTATTAAGTTAAGAAGTGCCTAATTCAATTACCATTTACAAATATATACTTTTGTGGTATTTGAACTGTATTAAGAGATATTGACAAGTTGTCATTAAATAAATGTACGTAAGGCTTGATACTGCTGTACCTTAATTAAAAAGAGGATTATGATCTTTCCCCGCGGAACTACTCGCTGCGACTCTAGGGTACCTGCTTCGATTTTCTGGAAAATGCCTCAAATCTTAATAATGTTCAAGCATGCCATTCCATTCCAGCTTGTGTACTATTCGCCGTGGTGATTCCATTGAGGACCCCTAAGAAAATCCCATACGAGTTCGAAACATGTCGGGCCGTCGCTGATACAACTGTGAGTTGAACTGTAAGTTTCTTTAGTGATGTCTCACGAAAGTTTTTCCTCCTACATCAAAAAAACAGAAAGTTAACTATTAGTTTACGTACTATGTGTAGGTCATTGGAACTCAGGAGGATACTATTGCAAATGTAATCAAATTCGCGACCCGCTTGTCTCATACACCACATGCAACGGGAGTGTCTAGTGACATACGATTTTACATTGCAAGTCACGTGGACTAATGAATCCACTCACCTTAACGTAACATCGCTGGACCTCTGTAAATAACTTAATCAATTTATTGACCTCACGTTACACTGTAAACGAGACTTCAAACGCTAAAGTGCGGCTCTATCGCCGTTGTAATCAAGTTAGCTCTCCCAATATTTATCCAGGTTGACAGTCTAAATAGAATTTTCTGACAGAATGTCCAAAAACATCTGCATAATGGTTTAAGGGGAACGAATTAGGACTAATGGCTTTAAGAGTGTCGAAGAAAAGACACAAAAGTGTTTACTTGTTTGATACTACAGAATGAAAATATTTTTGAAATGTTTGGTATTGAAGAGTGGCAATTTAAAAAGTCCAAGTAACAATCATTTTACATGCATAATGCAACATATTTAAGCAACACTTTGCGTTTAGAACCAAGAGTATTTTATGTGATGATAGATCGGTAAGTTACTTGAATAGTTACTAGGGCATTCAATATTAGATTAGTTACTTTTGATATTATTATATTTAATCTGTCGTATAATTCTTCTACAGCTATAAAATTAAACGTTAAATTGTTAAAGTGGTTACGAGTTAAATTTGTGCAAAGTGGTACAAGATAACTACCTCAGTAATACGAGTAGCATAGCTATAAAACTAAACTAACTACACAGTTTATCTACCAATTGCGTTTTTAATCTTCTCAGAATATTACTCTGTTGGTACTTTAGAAGTAAAAGTGTTTATGTAAACTATCAACTGTTCCATTATGTACAAGTTTCTGCCTTTTTTCACCTTTGGTCAATTACTTCCATCTACGCTATGTTAATTTATTTATTAATTTAAACTTTATTGCACAATACAAAAAAAGTACAAATGGTGTATTATAACTAGGTCTAAGTAGACTTGTTTATACCTTAACAAAAAATCTCTCCTCCTTTTCACTCACATGTGCTCTTAAGTTTAGAGCATTGGGAGGAGAGATTTTAGTCCAAACGTAGGTCAGTTGTCAGTAGTTCGAACAAGGAGGACCAACTCGTCAAGTAGTGTGGTATCCATAGAATCAGACTAGTTAGCATATTACTTTCCATTTGTGCTTTTGAACGAAAACTAAGACTATGATATGTCGTATCTTCCTCAGCATATCCAAAAATATTTTTCATGCCGCACCATACCACAATTCTATAGATAAATTTTAATTCATATACACTTACGTATTTACCTACTCTTCTTATATTCGCGTCTAGACTAGCGTCATTCGCTCTAACACTCTCTTTGAATACGCATTAGTGACTTACTACAACAAACCCTACCTCTGCCCTAACACGGAACAGTTTCATTAGCAGCAATGCATTACCATGACTCCATTTATTCAGAGTAACGTGGGGTGTTGCAAATTCATTGCAGAAAAAGTAGTTCATTAGTTAGGTGACTTGCAGGCTACACACGGAACACTCCTAATGGACGTTAGACAGCTAAGCAAGCTGCGACCGAGACTGTTTAAGAGTATGAAGGGTGCCAGAAGGGCTACTCCGATGTTCGAAAATCGACCATAGTGCCGTCCTGCTCACCCAAATATAATTTGACAGGAGATCGAGAGGAATGGCACTATACGATATTCGAATTTTGAACATCGGAGAAGTCCTTCAGATACGCGCAATGTTTAAGCAGATTAACATTTATTTGAGCCGGTTATGAGATGTTTAAGGATATTTAAGCTTTTTAACGGAAATAAAGTTCGAGGTGAAACCTTGCGCCAAGATGTAGACTGTTAATAATATCAGCATAAATAAAATAGCCTGAATCAATTAAATTGTTTGCCATATCTGTATCAAAGTAGGAGATGCGGAAAAGGACATCGCTCAAATCCAAGAATGATAGAATTTGAAGTACTTGCTTTTGATCGGGTAGTTAAAAATACTGCTGGTAATCTTTTATTCTAAAAAATTATGTCGATGTGAAAAACACCTAGTATAGATAGTTATTTCAACATTATGATAAAAGTTGATTAAAGATACTTATTAGATAGATAACTTTACTAAAGGTCAGGTTAAGATTAATATTCTGAAAAGTATTGATATGATGTTTTTTTATGGAGTGACATATTCGCAGAATAAAGAGAAAAAATAAATGTAGTGAAAATGTGAAGGTAGGATAATGAAGGGCATAAAGCTGTTTGGTAATATCAGGCAACGCTCCCCGTAGGATAATAAAGTTAATAAGTACAGACTTAAATTATTTTCCTACGTGACCATGTCCAAAGTCGTTTTACACTGTGAAATTACGGTTTAAAATATGGCCGCTACTGTGTAACCCGTTCTGCATATCAAATGTTAATCATTCGTTTTTTAGGCAACGATGTTCACCTCAAATAATGTTCCACTTTAATCACCCAGTCGTTAACAAGTCATTTCTGTGCCGTTAGGCGCAGTCTACCTGTATTTACTGAGCAATTTATTAATTACACGTGGTAATTAATTTGAAACCGCGACGAACGTACGAGATATTCAATTACTATCCTAGTAATGGTTATTTCCAATGGCTTTTAGGATGCGGCCGGCGCATCAATCATTTTACTCATCTACTTTATGTCAAATACAAAATTTGATACGGATGATAGATGACCGTTTTCACGTCGTTGCTTCGAAGAACCCTTGAATCTAGTGAATTAGTCGACTCTAGAGTTTAATGTCTCGAAAATCATTGCTTGGAGTAAACGCAATTCAGAAAGTCTGGGGGCCGAATTAACATATAAATCAGCGTTCATAAGTCGCGGAGTTTGCTTTACGATGGAAAAATAAAATGAACAAACTGCTCCCGTTGGCCTCCCCTGGCGGTTAGCGGAGCGCAGACAGACATCCTGATAAAGGTGGCGGAATAGGTACTTGGTTATGTTAACTCAGCAGTCGGTATTTAAGTCGACAGCGAAATAAGTTTATCTACCTATGTTTCAAAACGAAATGCAAAGATGTTACAGTCGCCACAGTCCATTTTTGTCCGTAACTTGCTGCCCATAGTAAGTGTATACTTATTTTATTCATTTCGTAGAATTCTATAGCTATTTAGAAATTTAATTACGTACTCAGTAATCTCAGTATAAGCTTTGGTCGTCATATGGCAAGCAATATTATGGTGAACCTTCAAACGCAAACAACCATTAAATTGATTCCGCGCGGACCGTTGAAATGCTATTTTCCAAGACTTCGGTGCTTTATAATTTGTCGGATGGCTCTGCTGCAGCCAGTGGGTCTGGTAAACGGACAAAACGGTCAATTACATAGCAGAGCAGAGCTGACCCGCCGCACGACTGAGCCGTTCCCCAGAAAAATGAACCTCTCATGAAATTTAATGTGGAAATGTATTGAAACGACGCCAAATCCGCAGCTGAATTATTTATGATTCGTTATTTTAATGGTGTCCCCGTTCTTTCATTACACCCTTAAGAGTGTTTTCTTAATTTTCGATCACTTAACTTTCGATCGCTTTCCACACCCGATCTGCTTTTGGTATTACGTGTTGGTTCTAGTGGGTTAGGTCCATATTGAATTAAGCTATGCTCATATCCGTTTTTATTTTCGTGCTACGTGTTTTGTGTTTCAATCATGCTCGGGAGACGACAAAAATAACAATGAAGGCACGTCAGTCTCAGGTGCGCTGTCCTTTTGCTACAAATGTAGGGTTTATAATGTAGTCACGCGGGGATTTGCACGGATAACCCCAAATTTATGAAGGTAACGAATAATGTGAAACGAATTCCAGATGTTTTTACCGATATACTCAAACCGTGGAGGAAGATTCGTAACATACAAGGGAATCTGAATAAAATGTACTTATTAAGACGTTAGACTAATAATTTTTAGTGGAGTGTCAAATTTATGTTCGATTTCATTTTGTTACATATTTTAATAATTGAACACGAAGATTTTCTACGTGAAATATTTTCAATGTTGTGTGTCACAAGCCATGCAATAGAACTGCTATCTGGTTGAGCTGTACACCATTTCCACGCAAACCTCCAATAAATAGCATTGTATGGTTTCCATTAAACATTCCATATCCAGCTTACCTAAACATGTCAGCTTTTGCTGTCAGATATGACATGACTTAACAAGCAGCTGCATAAAGCGATAAGCCTAAAATACGCCAATTGTACCTGACCTACGCAATTGATTCCATGTATTACCGCTTGTGGCGTAAATCAACGCATGTCCCATCACTAGCGCACTATTATAAATATGTTGTTGTCCGAAATAAAACATCGTAAGTGCATTTACAAGTTCATGCCAGTTGAAATCGTATCACATGCTTCAGAGAGTCTAGATGGGAGTCAGTTATTTGTGCGCTTGGGGTATTTTAGCTATAAATATTGGATATGTCGATGTCTGATTTCAGACCGGCTCGCACCACTGTGCGGGCGTCAAGAGTAATAAAATAAACAAGCAGACAGCTAGAAGCGTGTGATAGATATCGAGATTTGCCGGGAGCCCTAGTAAACTTGTCATCCAAATGGTGTCTGTTTTAGATGGCGTAGATTTGCGGACATAAAACAACGAGATATTGGTGACGTGTTACAGACTATAAAACTGGGCGGTGATTCAAAAGGTGGAAACATTTCCAGTAATCAATCAGAGAATAATTGTATGGCGATTTTGCAACGGTTTTCTGTCGCTTATCATAAAGTCTAGAAGCTTCCTATCTTTAGAAGTTTTGGCTTAGAGGATCGAATGCACTTGACAATTATTTTGTTGCTCTGTTGCTGTCTAAAAATATTAGATTATAATTCAGTTTCAATGTTTAATTATTAATCATAAAAATACTGTTAAGTAATATAAAAAAGTAAGAAAAGTTTGCACCTTTTGCAAAAGATCGTAAACGAGTTTTAACCAGAAAAGGTCCAATGTAGCGTAGACCACTTTGGTTAAATTTGGGGTGTAGCGAACCATCTTATCAGAGAAGGGTATTATTCAACAATATACTAAGCCAGCAAGCAAACATCATGCTGAATGAAATGTGCAACAATGTCACTTAATTAAATTATCATTCAAACGCCTTCGAGAGAACATTCCGTCGGTTCCCAGAAATTCCCCCAATTTGAAAAGCAGGGAGATGATACCTTACTTACCTAATAAATTCTGTTAGGTTTGTGGAAGTACGCAAGTCAACGCGGCAACAGTAGGACGAAAATCTATTGTTTTCTTATTGATCCTCTCGGCTCTTTTTCCGCCCTTATAAATGTGAACTTTATTCCATTCATAGCACGAACACTCTCGCTGTTATACGGCTGATGAAGGTACGATGATGCGAAAGTAAACAGTCAAAATGTTATGTAAACAGAGTATCTCCTGCCTCGGGTCGTTCTACTGAATAAATAACGCTGTAGCAAAGGCAAACTCAAACAAAAGTAAATTTATTCACCAAATACGACGATTAATACACGATCTCTGGACAGATTTATATTTTCCCGAGGCTAGTGGGAGCTGGGGACTAGAGATTTTGTCTACTTTTCGAGTATACTTTATATGAGCACATTGTCATTCCATTTTCAGTGATATCGCTAGTGGGATGCCCTCCGTAAAGTAACTTATATATTAGTTTGAAATTAACTGTTGTAAAACTGGGAAACTGGGAACAATGAAAGTATGAAAAAGTCGAGACACTTTTTCTACTATCAGAGTCAATACATATAGTAATAATGTAAAATTTCTCAGATCTAAAAAAAGCGCAACTACAACTTAAGACATATTGTTTATTTCACGAATTGCTTAGTTTATTGTAATCAGTAAGTCATTTTGTGAGGTTGGAGATTATATTTTTAAGGGTTTGAGCTGTCAAAACTTACGTCAACCAAAATATTACGTTTGTAGCCTACAGCTCTGGGTCTAGTTTTTGTTTTCAGGTAGGAATATTAGAGTAGGTATAAACACTTTCTATCAGCCACAAACGTCCACTGCCGCACATAGGCCTCCTCTATAGCTCGATATAAAATGCGATTCCGTGTAGACCGCATCCACCGACTAACCGCCACCCTCACGAGTTCATCCGTCCACTGGATGCAGCTGGACTGTACATTATTTAAATACATAATGTGTTGCAGTGTTGCAATGTAGGTTAGGTTGCAGTCGCGTGGAGTCCTTACAACCGGGTTCCAACCGGCTTGACTCTTTTAGAGTAATTGTACACCATTCTCTATTGTTCTTAAAGAAAACAGCTTCCGTATGGATTTTTTGACGGACGACACACCACTGGTAGGTTGGATAAATCCAAAAAGTTCCATCATCCCGCTATCGCCATATGGCGATGTATAAAAATAATTCAAAATTGCGTAGGTATCTAGTTAACCCTTAAATGCATAGTGTAAGATGCAGCTTACATAAACAAAAATGAATTACTGGTTGAAAATAGAAACATTTATTTGAAATAAAATAATATTTTATAATATTGTATTTTTTTAATTCATACATTTAAGGGTTAAAGTTGTACACGCTCTCCGTTTTAGTTTCGATGCCACACAAAAGTGGTGATATACGAGATTTTCAATGAACCTATACTCTTAAATAAACGTATTTAATGTAATGACAAAAAAGGGAAAAACAAAGAAAGAGTAAATAAAAACTTAAATTCGGAAATTATATAAATATAACCAAATAAAATACCTTGTGAAAGTACCTAAACAAAGCAACAAGTTTTCGTATATTTGCGAGAAAGTTTTCTGCTCTAATAAAAAAGTTTTGCTGCAGGTAGTATGATAGAAACACGAAGACAGAATTCTAATTATGTAGGTACTTACGTAATATTGTTGTAAATAGGTACACAATTGGGTTTGTAAAATGGAAAATGAATTGTGCTTTTAATTTTCATGACTGTTTTCTCCTTAAAAACTAGATTATGTTTAGAATATTAGGTTCAAGAACATTATGATTTAGTTTGGCAAAAAAAGTGAGTGTTAATAATAAGAACTGTGAAAATTTATAGATGAAAAAATATTTAACAAAAAATAGGTACTAAAACTAGAAATCGAAAAAAAATCATTATAATGAGAGTATACTGTTCGAACATAATATTATGTAGCGTTTCATCTTTTAACATATTCTTAACAATCTCTCGCTTACGGCGACTGAAACAAAAATAATCTCAAGCTCGATTTTCCCCCTATAGAATTCTCATTTAGGGAGCCCTAAAAAATAATTACATTATAAGACGGAAGGTGCCAGGGCCAAGCAGAACCCCACTGGAAAATCCCAAGTCTTCCGGTTTTCGCATAATTAAAAAGTATTTTTGTTAACCTTTCGAAATTAATTTCGTTTTCCCTGAAAGTAATTAGGTCTTGATGTTTTGACAAACAGTACGGTGATTAAGGGTCCCATCCGGCAGATAAGGGACCAATAATCGTGTGCTTTCCGGTGGGAATTAAGTGATTCATGCGTGATTTAGGGTCCAAATTCGGCGCAGCATTGTGATATCTCCAATTCACAACAATGTTTTTTGACCAGGCCTTTTTCCGGTATAATCGAATAAAGGACGAATATTTAAACATACCTATATATCCACATTTAAATATCCCAATTTATGATTAAAAAATCCAGTTGAAAAGGACCATATTCTAAAAGAGCGTAGGCGACAATTTTGGTCACAGCGCAATAAATCATACAGTCGGACTGTTACTAAAAAAAGGCGAACTTAGTATGGAAATTGTACCACTGTTCTAAATTAGTTTAAACTTAACATTATTTGGAAATTTAAGATGTTGTCTATTGAACACATCTCAGTGTTATCGATTTCTATTATTCGAGCTAGATTGAGTTACATTGATGAGCAGTCATTTAAAAGGAGTCATGACTCGTTGTCTTGAATATATCGCCTATACCTACGAATAAATTATAAATATTCGAGGAAAATAAAGGAAATCTCATAAGCCGTCATAACGGTTACTTACAAAAGAACAAATTGCTTGATTGACAATCAGTAGTTCTTAAACATTTAATAGACATGGACCATTTTCTGGATCTTATATGTATTTAGTTACTGCAAACCCTTTTGAAGGCTATTGTAAAACCTTTATAACATATAAAAATCTTAAGAAAGAATTTTGTAGCAGCCTGTGGACCCCTAAGCAATCATGATACGATCCCATAGGGGTCCATGGACCCCATAGGATGGTGGTGATATTTTGTATCACCACCATCCTATGGGGATATCATTAGAAATGTCGAATTTTGCCCTAGCTATGTGGGCTACGGAAACAATATTACATTGTTTTATCTTATCGGCTGTCATACTATTGACAGCCGCGCTGTAATTTAGATAGGTTCAGGCATTATTGGGTCCATCGGCACTTCTATTTGTAACAAACCAGAAACTACGTATATAATATGTTCATAAAATATTAGGTATATAAATGCGTGCCTAGTTGTTCAAATTCTCAGTAAAATTTGGGTAAAAGTGCAAAGACTGCTTGTTTGAATATAATTTTATATGAGTATAATTAGTTTGTTGGTATGTTGATGTAATTGTTTTAAAATTTTGATGCGTGTAAATAAATAAGAACCATAAACATTATTTCAAGAAGCTTCTGTGTATCCACGATTAAGTACATTTAAAATACTGAAAAAGGTTTGCTCTAAATACTAAAGTCGTGAAAGCAAAGCAAGCGCCGGCGGTCCGGTAGTGTTTGTCAACTATCTTACCCTATCTAATTTATACCAAATGATTAAGGCTGCTAATGAATAGGTACCAAAATATCAATCAGTCTAAGAACTGCTAATAAACCATTAGGATACGTGTTCAAAAATAATCACCTGACTACATTATACCCACATTATTATACAATAATTACATGTTTCTTAAAAAAAGTACATCCCACACACTAGTGTTGGAACGACAAAAAAAAAACACTTTAGGTGTACCTCTCGTACCCGAAAAAAAGTTTTTTTTTAGTTTTCATTTTACCGTTTTGTCGACGTGATACATACACATACTCGTACCAAATTTCAGCTTTCTAGTACTAATGATCACTGAGCTAAGCCGCGGACGGACAGACGGATATGGCGAAACTAGAGTTCCCAGTTGACTAGTCGGAACCCTACGAAACGATTATAGGTCGAGATCTACTCCAATCAGCTACGGTTCCACCAAACAGTACCCCACAAAACTAATTACAGCAACCTCTCCAACGATAATCTTTTTAAAATATAAGCAGTGTTGCCGCTGCAAAGGGAAAATCAACTTTGGGGCGGAAATTGAAGTTCCGCCGCCAGAGGGCGCGCGCGCCGGACATGCCGTCATTATGGACACTTCCAATTCTTTATTTACTTCCCACGTTACGCTTTGATATTGAAAATACGTTAGGGTGGCAGTTTACTTGCCTTATCAATCAGGATATGTTTTGAATGCTGATTTATGGATTGGAGTTATGGAGTTTTAATCTAACATGTTTCTATCGTCATCTGTTTTTGTCAAATATTATATTCTTCTGTTATTTATTTCCTAGATAACACGTTGATCTTATTTTTAGGATAGAGGAAATTTATTTGCCTAATCAAATTAGGATAAGTATTCCATGCGGATTTTGTAGATTCTAGCGTAATCAGTTCTTTAATCCAATGTTTCTGTTTCGAGTAACACTCTACAGTTTGTAACGTTAAAAATTGATAGGTATATTTTTTTTTTGAAAAAAAAAAAAAACTGGCAAGAAGCTGCGCAGGAATCGGGACAAGTGGCGTACTCTCGGAGGCTAAGATCCTGTTGGGGCCACTGAGCCAAAATAGTTAGTTAGTTAGAAAATTTTGAAGTCTTAGGAATATTTTGAAGCCGATATATGGATTGGATTTGTGGAGTTTGTAATCCAACATGTTTCTATCGTTCAAGGTATATTATGTTAAAAATTGCATGCAATTTGAAATATTTTGTAGAAATTATAGCAGGTCTTCCATTGAGATGTGTTATTTTTGTCATTCATAAATCGATATCGAATTAGACTTAATTTTTAGGGTTCCGTACCTCAAAAGGAAAAAACGGAACCCTTATAGGATCACTTTGTTGTCCGTCTGTCCGTCCGTCCGTCCGTCTGTCAAGACCCTTTTTCTCAGGAACGCGTGGAGGTATGAAGCTGAAATTTATATCAATTACTCAGGTCTACTGTCCCTTGAAGCTGTGAAAAAATCAAACTTCTAAGCCAACGCAATCAAAAGATACAGCCGTTTATGCCGCAAATTTTCGACACTTGCAAGGGAATCAAAACCTACAGGGTGCTTCCCGTGAACTCAGAATCTTGAAATTTGGTACGAAGCAACGTCTTATAGCATAGATAAAGAAATAATTACGAAAACCATATTTTTTTTTTTTAATACCTAACTTTGCACCTAATTTATATGGGGCGCTATACATACCAGGTGCAAACTTAACTTAACCACTTAGGGATGGAAAGTGTTTGTACGGAACCCTCGGTGCGCGAGTCCGACTCGCACTTGGCCGGTTTTTTTTTCTTAAAATATGTGCAGCTTCCTTTAAGTTTATACGTTTTTTAAGGGACAAAATAATTACCTTCATACAACGCACTGTATATTTATTCAACAGTCACCAGGCTGCTCCAACAAAAACACACACAGTACGGGTTTATGTGTTTTTAACACAATCATTCACAAATCCCAAATACAACCGAACCAGAAAATTGTGTTGTTATCACAGGGGCGAAGGCAAACAAATTGTTGATGATCTACGACCCACATCTGGTGTTATTTCTATAATGTGGTACGAAACATAAAGTAAACTTTGCATGGAAATAGTTAACACGTGGTGTGAGACGGTTTCAATGAAAACGGTTTATAAATAAGGGTAATGAGTTAGTTGGAAGCCTGCGACGGTAGACACATGGCTGGATCCATTGTTACAGGTGGTGACATTATTTTGTTATTACATTCCGCGAGCCTATAATCATTCCACGAATAAGTACCTGGTTGATTTTAACATTTATTTTATTTATATCTGACATGTATGTACGCCTAAAAACCGGCCAAGTGGGAGTCGGACTCGCGCACCGAGGGTTCCGTATAAACCTGCAAGGTTTACAAAGTTCGTTCATTACGACAATCGAGTCATAACTATGGTATTTTTATTGCAAAATGAAATTCATAACATTACAATGGGGAAAGATGGAGGAGCATAAATTTAAGACAAAGATCTCTTTGATTTTGTTACAGCTTAAAGGTATTATAGACCTGAGTATTTGGTATGAATTTCAATTTAATACCTCTACGCGTTTATGAGGAAATGGGTAGTAAGTTTAAAATTATTAAAAAAAAATATATTATGTGATGTAACTAAAAATTTATGGTTTTCGTAATTTTTCCTTTATCTATGCTATAAGACGTTGCTTCGTACCAAATTTCAAGATTCTGAGTTCACGGGAAGCACCCTGTAGGTTTTATTCCCTTGCAAGTGTCGAAAATTTGCGGCATAAACGGCTGTATCTTTTGATTGCGTTGGCTTAGAAGTTTGATTTTTTCACAGCTTCAAGGGACAGTAGACCTGAGTAATTGATATAAATTTCAGCTTCATACCTCCACGCGTTCCTGAGAAAAAGGGTCTTGACAGACGGACGGACGGACGGACAGACGGACAACAAAGTGATCCTATAAGGGTTCCGTTTTTTCCTTTTGAGGTACGGAACCCTAAAAACTACTAACTAGATCTCGTTCAAAACAATTTTCGTTGGTAGTTTTTATAGTACTGTACATCATATGTTTTTTTTAGATTTTTCATTTTCTTATTTTAGAAGTTAGAGGGGGGGGGACCAACTTTTTTCCACTTTGGAAGCGTCTGTCACGCAAACTATTCGGTTTAGAAAAAAAATATTTTAGAAACCTCGATATCATTTTTGAAGACCTATCCATAGATACCCCACACGTATGTGTTTGATGAAAAAAAAAATTTTGAGTTTCAGTTCTAAGTATGGGGAGCCCCCAATATTTATTATTATTTTTTTATTTTTGCATCAAAATCTTATTGCGGTTCACAGAATACATCTACCTACCAAGTTTCAACAGTATAGCTCTTATAGTTTCGGAATAAAATGGCTGTGACATACGGACGGACAGACGGACAGACGGACACACAGACAGACAGACAGACAGACATGACGAATCTATAAGGGTTCCGTTTTTTGCCATTTGGCTACGGAACCCTAATAAAAATGGTTCATATAAAGTTAGAAGTAGAGCTAAGACATGGTAACTAAAAAGTAAAAACTAGCATTTGTGTTATCCTTTAGCAACGAATTAAATCATAGATCAGTTACGTAAAATCTTTGAAACATGGTCTAAAACTGAGCAAATATGAGCAAAAACTGCTGAATATTTCCTTCTGATGAAAAGTTTTCAGTTACACCTTTTTTTTAAACGAAGCTATTTCCAAGTTCCCAAATATCCTTATTTTAATAAACTAATTCAAGTGCTTTTTACAAGCGAAATGCGTACAAATTGCTATATGTAGGTATTTAAGAATTCATCAAAAATAAATCCAAAACCAATCCATACTAATATTATAAATGCGAAAGTGTGTCTGTCTGTCTGTTACCTCTTCACACTTAAACCGCTGAATCGATTTTGATGAAATTTGGCATAGAGATAGTTTAAGATACGAGGAAGGACATAGTATAGTTTTCATCCTGGAAATTATACTTAAAAAGATTGAAGTGAGTGAACATTTCTGTTGGGGTGCGGTGACCCTGTAGGAAATGTAATTATTAGAACAAAAGCAGAATTGCTCTTACATTTGCTTAGGCGCTTTTAATAATCCCTTTTATCAAGTTCCACGCGTACGTAGTCGCGGGCAAAAGCTAGTTTATAATAAAGCTCATTGTCATCTTTTATTCATTCCTATTTTGTTAATGATCACTTGTTAGACAAATTTCACGTCAATTAATTAATTGAAGAGGCCAATAGTCGGTTCCTAACTGTATAATTTGGACGAATAAACCTTAAGAAAAAGCTTGAAAATAAAATTTTGAAGTTGAGCCCACGCAGTGACCTCAAAAGGTCACGAAAAAACTCAATGACTCTCGTCTTGTAATAATATCACTTGTCGAATAATTTTCATATAATTTCCAGTAATTTAGGAGTATGAACTGATCTGGCACAAGCTGTGGCGCAATAACGGTTCATAACGGGAGCTGATGTCATAACAATTCAACTGCTAATTTTGTCAAACTCTTGTAACTCGATTCCTTTATAATTGCACTACCCTCGCTTGTGGAAAATAAAGTTCAGTTTGCAAGATTCATAAGGGAGATATGAGGTTTAGAAAGTGAGGACGCGAATTGGCAAAGGCGCGACTACTAGTCGCCTATCTCGAGTTTAATCTCGTTCATTAATGTATTACGAATTTTCGATATACTTCCGTGGAGTAATTTCACTTAGTATTGCCTGGGGAAGTACTTTCAATACGAAATTTTGATATTTTTATGTTATGTTGCGTAAACACACATCAATGAAGTATGCTGAATGTGCTTACCTTAAAAAAAAACAAGAACTGGTACAGAGGGCGATTCGGAAGTATATAATGCTTAATTTCACGCGATATGTGGGTAACGTCGTGGTGGCTCAGAGTAGCACTACTTCGGAGAAATAAAGGTTCGTAGGTTCGATTCCCAGCAATGTAGTGAATCGCGTTACATTTTGTATTTATATTTAAACCCTGTATCACTAAAATCGGATCGGCTAGTAAATTCGAAACATAGGTCATATTAGTTATCACGGCCATGATAATGTCCATGGTATGTTCGGGATATTGCTCAGATGTCTGTGTGTTTTAATCGATTATGCCCCTAAGAACATCGAGAATCACACTTGAGATATCACAATCTAGCGATACACCTTCTGAAAATCTTTCACTCTTCAGTAATTTACGCTGATATTATATGAATATAAAATATGAAATTGTAAGGTTACGACAGTCAACATCTTGAGTTCTAGACTTATGAATATTATCATATGAATAACGCAATGAACTTTCGTCAGCATCGTAAAACGTCTGGTGTTCACATCTGTATTAAATTTTATGCACTACTTATCCGGTTTCTAATATTGAAAGTTATGGGTTATATGGTAGTGTGAATTTATCGCGCTTATTATACTGTCATCATAAATGTTATCATAAATTTAAGAGTCAAACTTGTCGGCGTAGCTGATGATGTGTATAGTTTTCTCCATCTAACTCTGTCCATAGCGACTTCCTTGACTTTCCTATACGATATGACGTCTACCTTATCTTTTATTTGTTTAATGTAACTTATTCTCCTTCCTCTTCCTAGCTCTTCAACCTTCCTTCTATGATGTTATAATAGAAAAGCATCATGTCGTAGGTGGCTAACATTTTTCCTGTATAATTTTCAGCAAATTACTTTTTACTTCCAATCTTTTAAGTACTTCTGTATTATGTGACCGGTTGCCATTTTTAAAAAGAATAGAATAGAATACTTCTGTACTATATATTATTATATGGATATGGCATATGGTTTGCTATGACAAATGATCAATACGGCCGTTTATAGACATACATCAACTTTTAATCACTCTTAATAATACACGACGACGCTTCTAATATTACAACCAAATGTTAAGTAGGGTCCCCGCTAACAGGATTTTAATTGTAGGCTTCCCTGTCTCTTCAATTAGGTAAAACGGCGATTAAGTTTCCGAACATGACTCGCATTAAGGGAGGATTTGGAAAGTTATTGGATTTAACGGTTGGTTTGACGGACAGATTTCTACTGTTGCACGGCTTCGGATTTCGAAACGTGTTCTTGAGGTTGAACATGTAAAACCTCATAGAAGAATTCTGCTATGGCGTAAGCCAGTAAGAAGTTTATTTTGACCTGTTGTCTAATTTCACGTACTACCCGGTCAAGTTAAGTATGCGCTTGATATCTAAGCCGTCACATACAAAGGAGACGCTTAATTAAGGCGATCGGGTTGGCGAAGTTACGATCTTCTAAGGTTATCGCCACAGCTCGCCATCTGTGACGTCAAAATTGACATAATATGGCAATTCCACCCCTGTTTTGCCCTTCACGCCTATCTAGATTATCTTTTATCAAATGCAAATTCTAAATATTTCTTTCAGACAATGTCCATAGAGTGTTAATTACAAAGGTCTTATAATCTTTGTTAGTATGCATTTATTATAATTTTTATAACATTCATTTATTCATAATTCAATACTTTCTCTTTTGTCGATAGATTAACTGCGAGTCTACCCTATTCCTTGTTATTTTTCTTTCTATATCTCATACTTCATCAATTGATTAATAAAATGTTAATATTGGTCACTCTCTGCTTTTTATTTAGCGGCACATTGCTGGCATTTACTTTCACAAGAAGCTCCGTACGCAAAAATTACTTGATTTACTGGTGAGTAGTAGTGCTGCTTCCTACTGCCTAGCAAGCGTTCCTGGGCTGAAATATAGAGCAAATATTTGTGTGATGAACTCGAATATTTGTTTCTGGGTTATGGAGACTTTCTATGTATATCAGTATAATATTTATAAGTGTCCATAATACAAGCCTTCTAGAGCTTACTTTGGGACCGGGTCGATTTATGTGAGGTTGCCGGTTATTTATTCATTACTATTTACCCAATGGTCTATTTTTATCACACCTAACACGCTATAATACTATTGATTTATACTACGCGTGTAAACTATCTTCTACAAATTAAAAACTATACCAATCTCTGGTACCTATAGGTACCAATTCTAAATACCAGTGACTGAAGGTTCACTCGTAGAGTGATTATTACAAATTAAACTAAATCTTTTAACTCTCTTGGTTTTGAAAAAGGAAGCATTTATTCAGCGCGAATGTTTGTTACAATAATACAACAAGTACTAAATTATTGTTTTCAAGCTTTCGAAGTACGCTTCAACTCATAATTTAAAATAATACATATACTAATATCGAAACGATATCGATGAAGAAGTTTATGTTGAGAGATTATACCTACCAGTTTAGTTGCGAAGGTAACTATGCAGGGTTGCAATCCGGTAAGTGCTTTTGATGGGGATTGAATTGTCTACTCGACATTCATGTACGTTAAAAATAATTTGGTTCTATGCTGTCATACAATATATCGTATTAAAGAACGCCTGCTCAAAACTTTGGCCTCTCTAAATAGCGATCGCGTATGCGGCGTATCCATTCCAAATAGGTAACAAAATTGATGATTGTATACCACAGCGCAATATCAATCAAACACCAACTTCGCTAATGAATCAGTGCAGGCGTGAACGATACTGATAAAAGCAGTGTTGCGGTCTCATTTCAGTATCCTAATGCTAGCTTTAATACGCACAGTGTAACCGTATTTACCAAGAGCAAACCCGCTCGCCAGCGGTTGAAACTAGAATGCGCTTACGTCATTTCTGTTTTGGTCTGCCGGGTTGCCTGGGGCGTATGTCAACCGCTCGGTTCCAGATTATGGCGTAATCCCCTTTCTCTGGCTAAGCCGCTTTCATAGCTTTGTGCTGAGGATGTAACGCTGATGCCCGTCAAGTGTGCTCTAAATCTGTTCTAGTCCGACGCATATATAAATAGGGTTTGCCAATTTTAAAGTAAATTGGATAGAGAAAAGTGAATAATCGTTTGCATATTGAATTTATTGATGGGTAAACAGAATTCATCAAGTGTAGTATGCGAAGCCTATTAGGTATACTTAGTTCTGCGTTCGTTTCATTCATATCCGTGTTGAGGTTATCAAGCTTTACAATAAAGTTTTAAAATCGACTGATTTATTTATGCAAACTTTATTGCACAAAAGAAAACTTAACGTACAAAAGGCGGACTTAATGCCATGAGGCATTCTCTACCAGTCAACCTTAGGGCAAAGCAGAGAACTTGTAGGCGATGCATCAAACAACATAATTACATATAATTAAAATACGCATACTAGGTACATACATATAGATAATACTGATCAATGTTATCGGGATCAAAGTGACCCTAATTGACGGTACGCTTGCTCGTTGTTTTTTTTTTTAATAATTATCGGACAACCCCGCACAAATCGATCTAGTCCCAAATTAAGCTCCAGTAGCCTTGTGTTATGGGTAGTATACGACTTATTTATACTAACTATAGATAAATATGTACTAATATACATAGAAACATGAGCAACGTACAACTATAATTATGAGTTCATCATACAAATATTTGCCCTTGCCGGGATTATAACCCAAGACCTCCGTCAGTCAACCCGTCGGCGTACTAACACTGAATGCGATTTTGATATCGTAAAGCCAGTTAACCTGCAAATTAAGGTTAGTATCCATGCACTGCGCCTACCTAATGGAGAAGCTAATGTGGCTATAATGTGTGTGGGGCGCGTGTCGGGCCATCGCCCGGAGAGCTTACCGGGTAATCCTTCTTTCGTACGGTCGGATCGAAACTTTTTTACTTTATTTGTCAATTTGTTAATGTATGAGCAATAGCAAACTGGCTTAGATTAGAAATAATGTATCGCTAAATCATTGTTACAAAATAATGAGACATTACATGTTTCATAAATTTATTGCTAGATTAGGCGTAGGTAACCGCCAAAATATCACGCTGATTTTGTGTAAAGCCAGTTAACCTGCAAATTAAGGTTAGTATCCATGCACTGCGCCTACCTAATGGAGAAGCTAATGTGGCTATAATGTGTGTGGGGCGCGTGTCGGGCCATCGCCCGGAGAGCTTACCGGGTAATCCTTCTTTCGTACGGTCGGATCGAAACTTTTTTACTTTATTTGTCAATTTTATAATGTATGAGCAATAGCAAACTGGCTTAGATTAGAAATAATGTATCGCTAAATCATTGTTACAAAATAATGAGACATTACATGTTTCATAAATTTATTGCTAGATTAGGCGTAGGTAACCGCCAAAATATCACGCTGATTTTGTAACGGCGTAATCTCGGTGAATTCAACAAGACATGTTTATATTTATATGCGAGTAGTTAACTAACACTATGTACTTACTCTTGACTTTAAAAAAGTAACAGCCGAAAAATATAAAATTTTATCAAATCTCTATAAGTACCTAAGTATATTTGGGATTGTAGCAACATAGTATGTAATATTTTGTAATACTTTGTAACATTTGATACAATTTCGCTTAATGATGATAATCATAAAAGAACATTTCTGACAATAACTTTGATCTACACTGCCGACGCTACATCAGTAGCTCCTATCAATATAAGCTGAAGGCACGATTTAGCAAATCAATTGCGATTTATATAATATATTGGCAGGCTTTTACTTAAGCTAAAAAAAGTGTTTATTTTATAATAAAAAATAAAAAAGGATCTGTTTAACTGATGGAAACAATTGTTTATGAAAAGTATGTTACAAAATATATCGCGAATACGAATAACCTCAAAAAATCCAAGCCGATCTAAAAAAATATACTTTTCATTAAACAGTGCAAGTAAGAAAGTTTAACAAATCGTATAGTAAAAATTCACAGATCTCGTGCCTTTCACGACCTTCTGGTACATTGGAAATGCACTTAGATAGGGCAAACTATAGTGGAAACAACTCTTTGCGCAAGAGAAACACAAGGGTTAGTAGCAGGTACCGGCGAGTACCGTTATTTTTTATAAAGGGACTACGCCCTTTAACAAAGCTCAGCCTTTTTTTCGCCTTTTGCACACACGCTTTCGTCCGCCAGATGTGGAATCATCATCATTACCCAAGCCACGCTATTCCTACGTTCGGGAAGACGAAGTATAGAAATAATAATCATAATTTTTTAGTTGAAGAAACTTTCTACTTCATGTGTCAAACAATTTATCTTGTAACAAATGAAAAAAAACAGTCTATAGGTAAGTTCTCGTTCTCTACGTATAAAATAAGATAAAGGATAGTGGAGTCATAAAGCAATAGTAATTATATTGTTAAAATAAGTTGAGACCATGAAAAAAATAGGACTTCATTGTTTATAGCCACTCAATTGCTTTTGGTAACTACGGCTACCTGTCAACGCTTTTATTTTATTATATAAAGAGAGTTCAACTCAAAATTGGAAGAAAGTGAGTAGATAGGACCGCTTACGAGCAATAATACAAAAAATTGACTATGAAAAGGGTGGTACAGAGCCTGTCGCACGTGTCACAGTAATAATAAAATAAGTTGAAAATTAATATTTGCTTCATCACGCCATCGCCACGTAGTAGGCAGAGTAAATTTTGTTTTCTCAAACATGCAATGAAATATTGTCTTTAGGTACGTTCCTTATAATAGGCTCGGACGTATCGCTTTTTGGGCGCAACAACTCGAGGGGACTGTAAAGGGATTTCATACTGCTTTTCAGGCCTAGGCCTGCAAAGTAACTTTATTTGGTTTCAACAACAAGGTCATTCACACAGCTGGCTGGTTTGACAAAAAGCAGGTTTTGTTTTTAAAGGTTGCAGTTGGTTGTTAGACTAAAATGTCCTATTTGTCAATTAATAAAATGTTGTTCTTTGAAGTATATTTTTTTATTTCATTGTATGTTTGAGAAAAGCATTATACAAATACATGCCTCGTCGTGAAAACGGATTCCCGGCCTCGTATCACTATCCGGCCTCGTATCACTATCCGGCCTCGCTCGCACGCTCGCTCGGCCGTATATACCTACTCATTTTCCCGGCCTCTGATGTAATGTACTATTTGTTTAATTTATACGATTCATTTTCAAAGTACTAGAAGGGCACGAGATTGTATGATACATAGACATAGGTAGTAGATTGTATAGCAAATAGAGAACCAAAGAAATAAAAAAAATTACATAAAAGTATTTTATTGTATACATTATATATGTTTTTTACTTACTTTATTACAAACATCTAAAAACATCAAGGTTTATCACTTTAATAAAAAAATATTAAACTTACTAGTACACGAAACTCACTAATATACCTCCGCCACATAAAGGTAAAGCTTTCTCCAACTCCATTACAGATAGTAAAGTTCCGTTTTTTGCAAACTGTAGCCCAACTCAATACCCCGAGTGCTTTTTTGAATTTTTTCGATATCGCTTTTCGTTTTTGAGATATCGTCGATTTAAGTTGAGAAGTCGCAAAATAATCACGTAATTTTTCGACATTTTTGCACTTTTTCGAAAAAGTTTTTGACTTTTTCAATTTTTTTTTACACCATCTTGTAGATCTCGTCAAGACACGTCTTTTCAGACCCCATTGAATCGCGTAGCCCCAAAATTGACGACGCCAGAGCGATGTCGCACTTTCGCTGAAAACGGTCCCCTACCAACGCGATCGAAAAAACATTTCCAATGTTAAAACATTTATTGATCAAATGGGTTAAAATAATTAGTGCCGATATACCTGTATATACCTGCCAACCCAGCAGTAACCTACAACAGGAAAAAATAGACAAGGCAACGTTTGTAACATTGGACACTTTTCATCCATTAAATAATAGATGAATGAAGTTCATTTCCAATTCCTTTCCTCTACTATTACCCTCATATTATGCAAGGTCAATGTGCAAGTGCTTGACACTGCCTGTACCAATAGGTAGTTTCATTTTTTGCTTTGTATGGCTTTCACTTCTATCTTACCTTCAACTCTAATTCGTAATAATATATATGACAAACAGGTAACCCTGTTGTACCTACCAATTTGAATTAGCATATGAAAGTGAAACATTGGGACCTTAGTTCAAAACGGGTGTTAGGTTTTAAAATTCCAGTGTAAGACACTCATATACTTGAAAACCGATGTGAAATAAAAATCGTCGGCTTACCAACTACGCGAAAGAGCTTTGTTATGCCAATAACTGTCACAGCGTTACAATCCTAAGCTCTCTCTATAATACCATCGTATTGAGTACTTTAATAATAATATTTTTTTCTCTTAAATGTCTGAAAGAGATTAACATACCTTATGACATGTTTAAGCTGGCCGACTTTCGAGTCTGAAAAGAAGAATAATCATATTTAATATTAAGAAAAGAAAACATTTTGTAATACCGATAATTCGATTCAGAAGAAACATAACATTTCTTTGGAGCTAGCATGTATAAAAACGATATAAATATATTTATAGGTACAAATATGAATAGTTTTAGCTTCATATAACAAAATGCTCATTACGTCCTGGGCACAGATTAATATAATAGTTCTTCCCCCTGGGTTTCGGTAAAAGTGATAATCAAGCAAAGAGTCCCAGCGGGTGGAAAACCCATTTTAGTAAAATAAAATGTCAATAAAAATCAAGTAAAAATAACGAGTGAATGCAACGATGACAAATTGTTAAGTGTCAAATAAATTTAATGCGTAGACGATCGAGGCGCGTCTATGCCACTGTGAGACGCGACTCTTTCTGGCGCGAGATATACTACCTATCTCGTTCTGTACAGTACTGTAAGAGAGTGACGGGTGATACTATTTCGCGCGATAAGTGTCGCGAAGCATAGTTGTGCTAGACTAGACGGGATGGTGTTGGTGTGACTCCATGTGAGCCGGGGGCACTAGAGCATATGACTCGCGGTGTTTGATAGTCTTTGTAAAAAAAAACATGTACATAATTCGGTCTTTCGACGTATGAAGACATTTTATACTTACACCTTCCAAAACTTAACGATGGAAACTATACAATTAAATATCTCCAAACGTAAATCTTGACCATACTATAAATGTCCATTACATTTAGTTATTAATTTATTTTATTTCAATTCTTAATTTAGTATGCCTCCAGGAGACTCGTTTACTAAACCGAAGAAAATATCCCTATCGGTATAAATGTGCTCAGTGATTTGTCTAGCATACTGTAATCTTTATGTTATATTCTAATTGTAAAATTTTTGTGATTTTTTTTCGCACAACGTAAAGTAAACGTCCCTGTACTCGACACGCTAATGCCTATAGTCACCTCTATTGCTAATGACATTTACTTATAACATTCAAGATGGCAACTATTGGGACAGTGTCGAGCACAGGGAAGTTTACCTTACCTATAATATCCGTGGCGTAGAATGAGACAATATGGTTAAAATCACTCGAGACTTACTTTCAGAATAAAGTTATAATAAATAAATAAATATCAGACAACCACACACAAATCAATCTTGTCCCAACGTCAGCTCTAGTAGGTTTGTGTTATAGGTACTAGACGACTAGTCATGAATATTGAATCTTTATCAATAGTACAGATATTTCGGAACCTATGAAATGTTATTTCAAACACAACCTAGCGTTGTATGAGTCAACGTCGCGTGAGCGCTTGACCAACATCGGTCATAGCCAATTGTCCGATAATCGGGCCAGCGCCCACATGCGGGACTTTATTGTCTGGCAATAAATGCCACATAATTCTTAATAAACAAACACCTCTAAGCGACATGTCAATTCGAGTGCTCGCACCCTGCATGCCACATCTCAATACGTTACATACGTAATGTTAGAGGCCTTTTGAGGACAGCGGACGGACAGTCAATAAATACCTATTAAGGCGTTAATATTGACGTTTATAACGATGTGTGTTCGACGTTTTGCCACTAGTTGTCTACTTTAGCGATGACGTCTAGGTATAATAACAATAACTGAAATAATATTTTCTTTCAATTCATTAAGTAATTTTTTTAAAGAGCGAGTTATATCTAAAGTAAAAATGACAGACGCGATAAATAAGTATGATTATGATACAATGATTTCTTTTAAAAAAACCTAACGAAGAATCAATTTTAAGTAATGCAACTCGAAGAGTTCAAATCAATTTTGTGCATGACGGGTATACCGGGTGTGGTCTGTAATACGAGTCCTAAATTACAGAACTAAATTGGGGCTATAGGCCTATGTGATTCATACACAAACAGTATTTTAATTATGAATTATTAATGATATTACAATTAGGTACTTGGTTTAATAGGTGTCTATTGTCGGAAGCAGCCCTCACGCACAACATGCCGAGACTACGCTTGTCACGCGACATATCATCACCTCTCTCTCACAGTCTCACACATTGCTGATTTGACAGATATATGTAATTATTTATAGCGCAAAAAGTCATACAGCGCAGTTATGGTAAAGGGACAAAAGGAAAGGGTATGTGACTGAGGGGCCCCGAGCCCTCAGGCGACGGTTCCGGAATAACACTTCAGTGCCGAATTGGACCAAATGTAGAGATTACCAAAGAAACAACCCTATACGTACCTTCCTTGTATTTCGGTTATAGGTATACGAAACATGAAAGCAGCAAACGGTGCTTAAGACGATATTGTGGTTTGAGGAGAGTCCGCTTTTGTTTTGCTACTTTAGCCTGCTTTTAATATTTGTACTTATGAGCCTGAGTTCATGAGCTTTTAGTGGATTTATGTGTGCGTGAGCGAAGCTTTAATTTATATATTCAAATTGTCTTTAAACAAACAAAACTGCTGATTTACTGCCATATATTATCTAGACACGCGGCAGCGTGTCCAGCCAAGTTCACCGCAGGAACTGGCGAGCAGCAGCCGTGTGTTATATTACACGAACCGTTTGGAGCCACTTTTGACCCCCCAATAACTCCAAATCTATTTAACATAAAAAAATGAAATTTGGCTTATGTATTAAGATCCTTTAGAACAAGTAGATCCCCAAATTTCATTAATATAGGTTAAATAGTTATTGAGATATTAAAGTCCAAAAAACGGTATTTTTATCACTGACTGACTGACTGACTGACTGACTGACTGACTGACTAGTAATCAAAAACCTAACCCACTTCCAGGTGACCTAGAAAGGTGAAATTTGGCATGCAGCTTAGTAATTGTGTGTGTATACATATAAAAATCGAAAACAGTGATTTTTTTGTTTTTTTATTATTATTATTATTATTATTGATGGTTGTTGCCTCAGAACTCTGTCATTTATAAACCGATTTGGAAAATTCTTTTTTTGTTTGAAAGATATACTAGAATAACATATACACTCACACGCACACACTTACACATACATGCACATAAAAATCCAATACGTACTAACCGTTTTGGAAAATTCTTTGTTTGTTCAAAACTTTCAAAAGATGTACTAGAATAGCACACAGAACTAATTAACAAATAGTAATTAAGTAATTTACACATCATAATAATTTCTGTACAAAAAGTAATGATATCCCATCAAAAACATAAATGTAAAATGAGAGCCAAGTTCAATATCGCGTGCACTTCGCCGACAAAAGAATTGAGATCTGCAAGGGCGCCAAGTTCTTTGCCCTAAAATTTTTAGATACAAGGACATGCGACATACTCAATGCATTTATTTTACTTGAGGTGTAATTCAATATCAAGACTTGACTTGGCTAGTTTTAAAATATAAATTTATATTATAAATCAAAATCAATCAAATCATTAACCTATTTTCGTAAAGGTAAGTACGCAAGTTAGTGTACGGTTTGTTACTTATACTGTTAGCTTGATAATGAACTATGACTATGTTACTTTTATAAAATTTAGTTAGTTTGTGAAAACTAGCCAAGTCAAATCTTGATATTGAATTACACCCCAAGTAAAATAAATGCATTGAGTATGTCGCATGTCCTTGTATCTAAAAATTTTAGGGCAAAGAACTTGGCGCCCTTGCAGATCTCAATTCTTTTGTCGGCGAAGTGCACGCGATATTGAACTTGGCTCTCATTTTACATTTATGTTTTTGATGGGATATACATTACAACATCACACATTGGCGCGAAAAAAACGTACCCAATGTAAATTCTTTTAATATATAAAAATTGTATTAAACAACTTACCATTAAAGCATTTGTGTCTATAGACAAGATACGTCACTTTTCAACACGTTATTTAGATAAACATGTCATTCTCGCCAAATATGAGAAATGAACATACACTTTGTGAATTAATGCCAAAAATAGGAAGTTAATCCTACCTGAGATTGGATCAGATCAAGCACGATGAATTTATAACAATATCCGTAACCGAACTGAAAAGAGTTCCACCGTTGTACCCGCAACTTCAATAAATTTGTTTTACACTTTTGCAATTCCAAGTTTATCTTCAGGGTTCATTCCTATGCAAACAGGAATGTAGAACTTAATTCACCTTGTTTATAAATAAGTCTTCAATCACTGTGGAATACCAGATTTGTATCGGATGTTTCATTATTCATCCATTCCCTGCCTCCCAGACGACAATCCATTAGCATTTTAAATTACGTAATGAATTTACTAGACGATGGGTCGATACAACCATAGACGGAAAAACACGAATCTAATTGCTTGAAAACATACGATGTAGGTTTATTGATGCGATTCGGTCGGCCGTTGGTTAAGCCACGACCAAGTTTAGTATTTAAAATGACATTACTTACCCCATTATAAATTGAGATTTTGCGTGTCATAAGCTTTTATAAACAATAGATTATGATTTTTTTGCTCGTTATTGTAATTATCTTGCGTCAATTTCAAGATTTAATCCCTCTTGTTTGTTATTTCAAGTTTTTTCTCAAGGCGAATCTAATTATCGACAGATAATAACTTCCGCTGAAAAAAAACGAAGCCCGCTGCAATGTTTTTCTTATTGCAATATAGAAGCGCAGAAAAATTCTTTTCAGACGCTCTCGGGTTATCTATATTTGAAAATCCAATCCACTTGGATTCTGAAACCCGTGAATTGGTAGAGAAGACTAGGGCTGAATAAATCTTTAATATATATTTATTTGAATAACTTGTTTCATTCTATTTATAACTGTTTACTGCACTAGAGCATGGTTTGTCGTCGTTATTTTCTATTCAATAATAATTCAGTGAATAAAGGATTTTTACCTTACAAACGGTCCGGTAGTTTTAAATTTTTGATATGTTGTCTAGGATGGTTAGTCAGTGCTTAAAATGCAAAATGCACAATTCCCCCCCCCCCCCCTCCGCGCCCGCCGCCATATTGAAAAAACCGGCTCTCTCTTCATATTTTTGCTCATATCTTCCTTTAGGAGCATTTTAGCTAAAAGAAAGCTTGGACAATATTATATAGAGTTAAATTTACTACATTTTCCATTTTATATTTTGTTTCTAGGACAGATAGTTACGGAGGTATGCACATTTAAAAAAACTTAAGAAATTGCAATTTCCAACTCAAAAACAAACTTCTGGATTATATCTTCGTTTAGGAGCATTTTAGCTAGAAAGCTATGTAAAAAATAAAGTCACATTTTCCGAAAATGTACGTATGTAAAAATGGACATGAGTTTTATAAGCAATTATATTTCCTACATGTTTTAATTTGTCCTAGACTAGTCCATAACTGAATGACAGCGTTCTAACCCAAGAATTTTGAGAAATTTTCGGAAATTTCGACTTTTCCTGTTTTTTAAATGTGCATATCTCCGTAACTAACCGTCCTTGAAACAAAATTTGAAGTGTAAATTATAGTAAATTTAATTCTCTACAACATTGCCCAAGCTTTGTTGTAGCTAAAATGCTCCTAAACGAAGATATAATCCAGAAGTTTGTTTTTCAGTAGGAAATAGCGATTTTTTACGTTTTTTTAAATGTGGATATCTCCGTAACTATCTGTCCTAGAAAAAAAATATAAAATGAAGAATGTAGTAAATTTAACTCTCTATAACATTGTTGAAGCTTTCTTCAAGCTAAAATGCTCCTAAAGGAAGATATGAGCAAAAATATGAAGAGAGTACCGGTTTTTTCAAAATGGCGGCGGGCGCGGAGGGGGGGGAATTGTGCATTTTGCATTTTAAGCACTGACTAACCATCCTAGACAACATATCAAAAATTCAAAACTACCGGACCGTTTGTAAGGTCACACATAGTACTTTAGTCTCTATTCACCGTATTATAAATTTACTCCACAATTTTTATTTAATGTGCGCTAAGTGTCTAGGTACCATGCGATGTTACTTTAATTTTACGAGCTGAAAGATACCTTCAGGTTCCTATCGTATTTATATATACATTTAAATGAACATATTTTTTTTTATATCCTAAGCAAATTGTAAACAATGAATGTCCATAGAAATTATTTTACAAAACATACATAAGCGGTATATTTGAAAGTCACTGAATCATTTTTTTTTTGTATGTGTTATGTGTATGTATATGTACTATATATGTATTATGTGTGTAACCTAATCGCGGTTTAACGGCTGCAATGCTGACTAACAATTCTCATAATACAGGTAGCAGTTTAGGTTTGAACGGTTGGTTATAAATAAAATACCTTTTCTCCCACTGAGACGCAAAAAAATAAAGTTTATGACTTTTCCTCGCAAAATTTTAAAATATCACCCATCAGTGAAAACATGGATGCTAATTGATAATGATCAACAAAAACGGTTGGTTAGCGCTAATCCGCAGCAAAACGGCCGTCACCTGACCAACGGCATTATAATTACGGTGCCGCCAGATAAAAGCTTTTTAATTTGGTCGGGCGTTCTGGGTTACGGGCCGGCCACGAATCCATACTGGTCGCGGAGCGCAGTCTTTTACAAACCCAGTTTTTGTATCACGCCGTTTTTTTTTTCAAAACATACATATTACACGATACATATTACCATTACGAACGTCAGACTAAAACTCCCACATCGATAGGTCCTGTAGTTTTTTTTTAATCATCATAGTTGCTCATATTTAGGTCATGAAATTTACATTCTTTTTTTAAAAATCATTATTTGATGGCTTTGTATTAATGGTTTTTATTTAATTGCTCAAGAATACCTGTTCTTGAGCAATAAAATAAAAACCATTAACAGGACCCCTACTTACAAACTTTTTGATTAAGCCACATGAACCTGAGTATGATTCCCTACCGTTTGCATTTTTTTTCGTACACGTACTGTGATTACTTTCGGAGATAATATTGTTTTTAGACTTTTCAGTTTTCATTTTTTTATTTCATATTTACCCCGTATTAGGCGGAGATATTTTAGTACACGATAGCTCAAATATACCTTTATCAGCAGTATTAAAATCACGATCTAATTCCGTGGAAGTCAGAAGATAGGAATTATAGAAGTTACATCCGGTTTTTTTGTAGCTAGGGCTATCACTTCGGGTAAAAATATATCCGGGTCCTGATATTAGGTTCAAGCACTATTGTCCGCCGCTCGCCGTTCCGCTAGTCACGCGCAGGCATGGCCGATGTATTTTAAATTTGGAACGCGCCCACGCTCGCACGGGACGGTAATCGCTCATTTAGATTACGATTATGTGGACGAATATGCATGGCAGCGATTATCGCTCCATTGATTTTAAATGGGATTAACTGAGAGAAACTACGACGGCCCGTTAGAGACGTCTGTGAAGTGATATTCTATGAAAAGCCGTATCTTATTATGAAATCTATATACATACGTCCTTTTATCGGGGCTGTATTCGTGTAGTTGCGCAACGTGTTTTTCAGATGGAACATTTTCCAATTGGGTTAACAATAATTTATGGGTCTAGAACTAAGAAAACAAGTTTCGCCATCGATATACAAAGATTCGGCGATTATCGATTAGTTGCAACAGCTGATTGGAAGTGCCTGAGAAAGGGTCGCACGATAAATCTTGAAAAGTTTGGAACTCTTTTCATGAGACATTGTTCCCGTGCTAAGCGAAACCACAGAATATAACGCTACAGGTGGTTTTCCCACTTGATAATCACAAAAGCCGCTTTAGAAGAGTATTTTATAGATTGTTGGCTTAAAGCGCAACGCGAATGATTGTGGAGCGTATCGGAGCGACCAGCTGACGCGTGCATACCACTTTAACCTTTTTCGGAAGACTGGCTTGATTCCCTCGCCAATATCTGCAATCCTCGAGGTTGTTTGACTGCTGACTCGACGAATTCACTTTTTTTTTTTGGCACGACGCTAATATCTGCACGAACGATGAATATCGTCCCAGTTACGAAAAAAGGGGCGTAGGTGCGTAGGCTATTAATGCGTAGTAGTTCCCTCTTCTTGGCTTAACTCACGCTTATTCCGTCGATAATCACTAATCAAATCGGTTGACATTTTATAGACCTATTCACAAAGTAACTACTGACATTTTAATAACCACTCAAAGTAATTTAGTCACTGCTTATCCGACTCCGTTACTTACGGTAACCGAGCTTATTAAATAACTGTGCGTCGACTTCATTTCGGAGGATTGAATATAATTGTTCATCGTCATTTATCTTAACAGGGCAATGTCAGAAGCAGGCCCCGGGACAAAGGGCCATGTGAGCTGGAGGGCACCAACAATAGGCCCGAAGGTCTAACAAAAAGACTTCTAAAATTTCACCGTGTTTCATACTGAGATGGGTAATGAATCGGCTCCGTTACGAAGGGCTTAATTGCCGAGCCTGTGAGTTTGAGTAACACATCATAACTTTATGTAACGTGATAATGTAGGTAATAGAGTTTTAACATTTCGCTTCTCGTTAGCTTTTAAGTAGGGCAACGCTCGATAAATCGAATGAGTTGATTAACAAGAACCTGTAGGAATTATTCCATACATAGTTTAGCCATTATATTAATCGGAGATTGTATCTTTGATACCATGTGTCTGTGATTAAAATTGCGTTTGATTTAAATGCATAACTAGGCCTATTATTTAGACATGTATGGCCATTATAAAATCGTATAAAAGTGAATTATTGTATTTACACTCACGTGAAACTGTCGGGAACGGCCCGACATGTTTCGAACTGGTATGGAGGATACAATAACGTCTCAGGAAAATTGTAGGTAATAAGATTATAGTAGAAAAGCTGTCATATTAAAGGTAAACATGAAGATCGTCGCTAGAGTAGATATTTTTTTTATTTTTCATGGTATAAGAAGCAAAGTCGAGTAAGCGATTGCCATCGCCCATCCTGCAACACCAAAAGTGCATTGCCAGCATCTAAGATGGGAGTGGCTCCTTTATGGAAGATTGTATACGTAGGTCCGGAAATACCTCGAGCGACAGTTAATTCTGCAGTTTAACTGAGCGAGGCAGATATTTACGGGGTAAAGCACGGATTACATTAGAAACCTCGAATTTAGCCCCTCGGTTCGACTGACACAGTTATTTGGTGCCCGCTGCGATACATCAAGGCTGCGTGTCACGTGGCAGTAACGCCACCTACTTTATTTCAATTACTGCTCGAATGAAGCCAGGAAGCCTAAATACTTTTACGTGCGGAGAAGTTTGGGTTCCCCCAGATGGGGGATAAAGGTGTGAAATTCTCTCTCAGGGCTGTGCGCTCACAAAATTCAGGCCCGAGCAATGAGCATGTCTTTCTGTGTCGCACCTTATTGCGCAATAAAAATAGTAAAAAATTTAACTTTGGCTTGATGAGTGGCATGGCGTCTAACAAAAACTTAGGGCAAACCGGCGGGGTATATTTCGTCTTCCTTTTTCTTCAGTAGCAATAGGGTCGCCCTGAAGTGGACAAGCCAGTGAAAATCGGATACCTATATTGTATAAATATGTTTAAATTCCAGATAGCGAATCATAGAATAGAATAGAATAGAATATTCTTTATTGCACACCTCAACAGGAAATAAATACAAACAAATTCAGATTACAAGTAACATTCAATAGAGGTAAACAACAGGCGGTCTTATCGCTAAAGAGCGATCTCTTCCAGACAACCTTTGGGTAGCGAAATTAAATAAAAATGTCAGAAATGAGTAGGCGATGCAAAAGTAATCATGGAATCTGTGGAAAAAAAAAAAAAACTACTAAAATAATACATAAATAAACGTACATAAAATACCAAAAATATATATATATATATATATATATATATATATATGTACAAATAAACCTACTTAGACATACATAACATAGGCATATACATATAAAATAATATTAGTAACGAACCACACTTCATATCGGTCACAATACCAAAAAATTAAAGAAGGGACAAATAATGTTCTTTAAGGAGTGTTTTAAAATTGGCAACGGATTGGCTACGTTTTAAGTCTACAGGCAGAGAGTTCCACAACAAGGTAGCCTGGAAAGTAAAAGATCTGTTGTAGAATTTAGAGGAGGAAGAGGGGACAGCCAGAAGCAAATTTTGAGAGGATCTAACAGACCGAAGATAACTGAAACGCTCCTTGAGGTAACGGGGAGTTGCAGGGTTGAAAAGTATATTGTAAAGAAGAGAAAGGATGTGAGAGTTACGACGAAAACGGATAGGAAGCCACTTGAGCTGCGAACGGAAACTGGATCCATGGTCATATTTGCGTAACCCGAATATGAACCTGCTACAAATATTCTGAATACGCTCAAGTTTATTTAGCTGTTCCTCTGTGAGATCAGGGTAAGCGATATCAGCATAATCCATGATGGGAAGAAGTAAAGTTTGAGTAAGCGCAATTTTGGTGGCGATTGGAAGGAAATTACGGAGTCTTCTCAGAGAACTCACTGCTGCAAACATCTTCCTGCTAACTTGATTTATCTGAGGCACCCAAGATAAGGTCCGATCCATGATAATACCAAGGTTCTTAACTTGGTGTGAAAAAGGTATTAAAACACCATCGAAATAGATCGGTAACAAATTAGTAAAATCAACCCTAGATATTAGTTTAGAACTACCAATTATAATCGCTTGAGTCTTTACAGGATTAACTTTAAGACCAAATCTGTTGCTCCAGTCTAAAATGTGCTCTAAGTCGTCATTTATTGAACTAATAATAGACGGGAGTTCTCCAACTCCACCCTGCAAGTAAATTTGAAGATCGTCAGCATAAAGGTGATATCGTGAAGAGAGATTATGCGTAATGGAATTAATGAATATAGAAAATAACAAAGGAGACAGCACTCCACCCTGCGGAACACCGGCTAGAATGCTGCTCCAGGAAGATCGGGAATCATCTACCTTTATTCTCTGCCGACGACCACCTAAATAACTACGAAACCAATCAATTACCGCAGGAGATATGTTAAGAGAACGTAGAATACCTAATAAAATATCAAAATCAACGGTATTAAACGCGTTGCTGAAATCCAGCAGCGTCAATACCGTTAATTTCCGATTATCCATGCCTTCGCGGATATCATCAGTAATTTTCACCAGCGCAGTAGCCGTACTATGACCTGGACGAAAACCAGACTGGAAAACATTGTGTAGCTCATTTCGATTAAGAAAAGATGCCAGCTGCTTATGTACTAGACGCTCAAGAACTTTAGATAGAAAAGGGAGAATGGAAATAGGACGGTAGTCAGAATAAGTAGAAGGTTTGGGCTTCTTGGGAATTGGGATGATATTGGCATCCTTCCATAACGTGGGGAAAGTATTGGTGGAAACAGAAAAATTAAGGATATTGGAAATAATAGGAACAAGGAGGTCAATGAGAGGGAGGATCATATTACGGCTAATGCAATCAACGCCGACGGCATTTGAGGTTATCGCCATTATGTTCTTCTTAACATCACTGTCGGTAAATTGCGCAAGAAGAAATGAAGATGAGTCAGGAGTTGAAAGATACTCAAGGGTTTTGACTTTAGTTGAGCCACTGAAAGTAGCAGAAGTAGAAAAATGCTGATTGAGCTGATCGAAGTCGATATCACTAGTATGGGGTTCCTGCTGTGATTTCCCAACTCCGAGTGACTTAAGAAATTTCCAAACCTTAGCAGGGTCACCATTCTCCACAGACTGATGGATATGACGCCTCTGAGCATCTCGACAAATCATATTACAGCGATTACGTAGGGTAAGATAACGAGCCTTATTACCTTCTGTGGAGTCAGTTTTATACTTCGACTTGGCAGAATTATTTTTATCAAGAAGATCCTTAATTTCTCGAGTAAGCCAAGGAGCAGGAAGATGTTTGATCCGCACAGAACGGACTGGGGCATGAATATCATAGAGCTGCACGAGGAGGGAATTAAAAAGCGACACCTGTTCGTCCAGGGTGTCAGCTCTAGAAACAACACCCCAGTCAATTTCTGCAGCATCCGCACGAAGTTTGTCGACATCCATCCGAGAAAAATTGCGCTGAAGGAGTGTTTTAGTTTTGGGCTTAGGCGGTTTGATTTTGTAGGACAGATACAATAAGTCATGGTAAGAGAAAGCGTCCGCAGAGTATTGACCGTGCTTAGCAACATGAGGAATAGACGAAGTAAGGGTAAGGTCTAATAAAGACGGAGTACAATTGGGAAATTTATGCGTTGGGCCAGAAGGGAGAATTTTCAAGTTGCAAGCCCCTGCTGTGGAGAATAATGATTTAGAACGGTGGTCATCTTTAAGTAGGCATGTATTGAAATCACCCATAATAATGTGATGGACATAAGACGGCATGAGATTTTCCAGAGTTTTTTCAAAAGAAGTGAAGTAATCAACATTAAGTGAAGGAGAATAAAAAACTCCGAGTAGAAGATTGGTGCGAGAAAGAGTAATGTCAAGAAATAAATATTCCGGGACATCAGAAAGGGGAGAATGAGATGACACGCAAGCAATAGAATAAGGAATATATGAGCGAAGGTAGATTGCAACTCCACCACCACCTCTTTCGGAGCGGTCATGGCGAATCAAATGGAATCCAGGCAGCGAATAGGACGTAGAGGACAAGCACGGTTTAAGCCATGATTCCGAAATAAGAATCGCGTGAATATTACTTAAATCAAAAGTTGCGACTAAGTCATTATAATCATACATAATATCGTAAGGTGAAAATTATACGATCTATATACGCGACCAATATATTAGGGTCCTAATTCGAGTGTGCGTTTTGAGATATTGCCATACGTGAGATCTCAGTCACCTCAGGTATACCGCTTTTTGACTGTCATTAAAACGCGATGAGCTGCAAGTGACATATCTCGCTTTTGGAGATACGAAGGCCATAAAATTATTGACAAGAATTTTATTCGAGTTTTGATACATTTAGCAATATCATCTTTAAAATGTCGACGTGTCAATACTTGAATAGTAAAATTCAACAGATAACTATTCTAAATAATTATAATCGTGATAAAACCTGATACTTAATTGCAAAATTTGGAATATTGCAATTGAAATAAAGTACCTTCTTTACTGCCTCCTGTCACGCAGCGCTGATATATTGCACTTGGCTCCAAGTAATTGTGTCAGTAGACCCCTGGCAACACGCAACTGTCAAATGTTACCGTTAATGCAATGCATTGCATTGCGTTGTCACTGTCTTAGAATATTCATGTGCCATTCATATTATTATGGCGGCTACAAATACTCTATGCAAATTTCAAGTGCCTACCATTCAATTGTTAAAAAAAACGTAGAAAGCCCCGAAAAACACGTTTTGTAGCATGAGGTTTAGTTTTCTTTTTCAGTATTTGTTGTTATAGCGGCCATAGTAATTATGCCAAAATTACGAAAGGATACATCCCTGTGACAGACAGGCTGCGGAAGCTTAGTAATAAGGTCCCGTTAGCACCCTTTGGGTACGGAACCCTAAAAACAAAATGAAATTTTAAATGCAAAAGGTCATATACCTAGGCGAGATTTTCTGATTATCGAAACTAAAGCTCCTAATGAATTATTAAGATTTAGTAACGTAACAAGTGACTAACATCTATCTATCTATCAGAGGCGTGACATTGTCAAGTAAAGCTTGAACGGTTCACTTAAAGTGTTGCCTAATTTATTTGTTCCAAGCAAACTGGTGAGAACTGAGGTAGTTGAACGATTTACCATTGATGGCTATTGTCCATTAAACATGTCGGATTAAGTAGGTTAGCATTTAAATCAAGAGTTGTATATTAATTGGACACCACATGAACATTATTTTAATGTTTATGCTATTACGGAGGCCCATAAACATTGCATTAGTAATATCAGAAATGATGAATAATTGACTCCTCTTGGACTATTTATTATTTTTCAATAGTCTTGGGCTGAGCTACTTTGATAATTTTAAGTCACCACGGACTGCTTGACAATAATTGTAGGAACATGAAAGAAATAGTTATTTGTCATGCAAGGCTGCAAAGTTGTTATTTGGCGCGAGTGTTGAAATTGAAAGCTGAGCGAGCGAAGGTATCTAAGATTGAACCATGAGCGAAGCGAATGGTTCAAAGATAGATCCCTGAGCGTAGCGAGGCTTTCAAGACACGATAAGCTAAATAATTTTGCAGCCATGCGGAACACACAACTTTTCACCTCACTACAGCGAGGAAAATGCAAGATTCAAGAAAAACAATTAAAACATAAAAATAATCATATTTAATTTTGCCATCTATTTAACACATCAAATTTAAAACATAACACACTCAAATCCAAACCAAATAAGTAAATACGAGAGAAGCACACATATTAAAAATTAAAAGTAATATGGCCGTAATTTGTATTATCGTCGTGTATATTTTATCGTTGAGTTTTTCTTAAGCACTGTTATATTATATTTATATTTGAAACTACTTGACACATTCGTTGTGAATGTGGGAGAATGACATTCTGGGAAGGATTAGTTGGCCACTCGGAAGTATTTTCCATAACACTTGCTTGGGCTTTATCTTCTTTAAAAACGCCAATAGTATCGGTAAATTACTTATTGTCTCCAAATATTTATAACAAATCCTTTTTCGTTTTAATGCAGGCTTTTAGCATTGAAAAAATACTCCAAATTGGGCTTAACTTTCTTGATTTCGATATTTCTATAAACTAAGACAGCAATATGTATTCTCCACAGAACAATTACGTGAATTGTGAAAACTTCCAACTTTTTAATTATATATTTTTTTCTCGGGTGCGTTAAAAAATTACAGTCTTATATTCCAACTTTTATAACAAATAAATATTAAAATTTGTGTTGTATTTAATATATCTAGTCAAAATATGTAAATGAAACTGAAATACTAACTATTAATATGTGTAAACATATTCAACATAAAATAAAGTGTAGAAAAAATAAAAACTTAAAAATCTGTAACCACAAACCAGGTTTCTGGACGTGATATTGTAGGTGTATTTTTTTTTAAAGAAGTATTCAAACGTACATTATGATTTTAGCCGGCCTAACCAGATCGCCCTTTATTAGAGTGCGTTGATTGGTTATTCGAAGATTTGTCGACTGACGAAATCAGTCACGCGTTGAAGGAGTCTTAAATATAAAAAAGTTGCATGCATCACAGAGAATGAAAATCGTCGTGTTCGAAATTCAAATGACTTTTGCACGCTAGCGGATAAAATAGACTTTTGCACGCAGATTTCGATTTTCGATTGGAGGTTTTCCGGGCGAGTGAGGTGAAAATACTTATTTATAATCTCTTCTGACTTCTTTTTCTCATTTTCATAATCGTAATTTTTGGATGAAATTAAAATAAAACCGGTCAAGTGCGAGTCGGACTCGCGCACCGAGGGTTCCGTACAAACACTTTCCATCCTTAAGTGGTTAAGTTTGCACCTGGTATGTATAGCGCTCCATACAAATGAGGTGCAAAGTTAACGCAACCAATCCCGTTTGTTGTATGGGAGCCCCCCTTAAATATTTATTTTATTTTATTTTTAGTATTTTTTGTTATAGCGGCAATAGAAATACATCATCTGTGAAAATTTCAACTGTCTAGCTATCACCGTTCTTGAGATACAGCCTGGTGACAGACGGACGGACGGACGGACAGCGAAGTCTCAGTAATAGGGTCCCGTTTTTACCCTTTGGGTACGGAACCATAAAAATAAGAGTTAAAAGAGTTTGTAGACTTGACAATCATGAAACTTTAAGAAACCTTGTTAAGGTCAAGAACAAGGACGCAATTCTAAATTCCTACGGGAACCAAGCCAAGATCAATTACTGATCTGATCTGAAATGGCTTATTGGTTTCGGTTCACAAGTTTCTCTACATACGAGTACATACATGTATTAGACGGAGTTAATACCATCATACAAAAGTCACATACCAGAACTATAATAATTTCCAAATGTAGTAGCCAAAAATCGTCTCAGGTCATATTATTAGGTACATTGTAACTCGTTGCCCCCTTGCTTACTTCCATCAATCGAAATTCTTTATACTAGTTTGTGGCGTAAAGCCGTTAGCGGACTGTAGGTAATGAAGGGAGGATCTTGGTGTGGAGTCAGGAAAAATACTCTATACTGATCCAAAAATAAATATCAAGGACTTACCGTTGCTGATGTGCCCGTTCTGTTTCGGAGGCCTCCGTCAGCTTCCTTTTTGATCACACGGTTTAAATAAATAATGTTTAGCTGTAATTCTTGTTGTTTTCGCAGACACTATTTTGACACTGAAGTCTAGTTACATTTTTTATACAGAGAGCAGCAAAGCGGCCAGTGTCCCCGCCATTTATAAATGAATCAGTATAAAGGTTAATACTAAACACCCCCCACCGAAAGCACTATGTGGCTTTCATAAAATATAGGGAAAAGGAATAAAACGAAAAAATGCGCTCACTGAGGCGCTAGAAAATAAAATCTTCATAATTGAAGAAAGAGGAAGGGAATTTAGTAAGTGTAAGGAAGAGGACACAGTTTGTTAACTGGTCTTGATAAAGAATTATTAGCTCTTGTACGCAGGGTAACCTTGCGCACAATGCCGTCCAAACCGGGATGTGTCTGTTCGACAATTGCAAGTGGCCAACTGCATGGAGAAACCCGATCATCCTTCACCAATACTAAGTCTCCTACTTTGATATTGGGAGGCGAGGTGAACCATTTTGACCTTTGCTGTAAGGTGTTTAAATAATCTTGGCTCCATTTCTTCCAAAACAATTGGGAGCAATTTTGTAAATATTGCCAACGTGTTAAATGGTTTACGGGTACAGACTGTAAATCATACTCTGGTACAGTTGTCAGACTCTTGCCCACTAAGAAGTGTCCTGGTGTTAACACATTAAACTCATGAGGATTATCACTAGCCGGTAGAGCGCATAATGGCCTTGAATTCATTATGGCTTCTATTTTACAGAAAACTGTTGACAGTTCCTCAAAAGTCAAAGCTTTGTCACCGACAGTACGCACAAGATGATATTTCGCAATTCGAACGCAGCTCTCCCATAAACCGCCCATATGAGGAGCACTAGGAGGGTTGAACTGCCAGTTAATTAAGCGCTGAGCGCAGCCGTTCAAAATATCCTGCCGGGTGCTGTTGTCAGACATGAATTTCTGAACATCAGCAAGATGTTTACTGGCTGCTATGAAATTCGTTCCGCAGTCCGAATAAAAACATGCCGAGAGACCACGACGGGATACGAATCTATCTAGGGTAGCCAGAAAGCAATCCGCAGATAGAGAGGAAAGCGTTTCCAAATGCACGGCTTTTGTGGAAAAACACACGAAGACCGCTAAATAAGCCTTCTCTATCTTTGCATTACGCCGTAAACTTTCCTTTATGTAGAAAGGTCCGGCTAGGTCTACACCTACATTCTCGAACACTTTATTAGGCATCAGCCGAGTTGAGGGAAGATCACCCATTTTAGGCTGAAGCAGCGTCGGTTTACATTTGAAGCAGTTCTTACATTTCCCGTGAATTTATCGAATGAGGCTACGAGCCGACAAGATCCAATATCTTTGGTTGATAATATTTTGCAAGGTTTGCGGACCTGTGTGCAAATATTTCTTATGAAAATATTCAACCAAGAGCTTTGTAAACCTACTCTGCTTCGGCAACAATAAGGGATGCTTTGCATTGTATGGCAAATCAGAGTGCGGGATACGACCCCCCACCCTGAGGAAGCCACGAGCATCAAGAAAGGGTGCAAGTTTCCTTAACGAAGGAATGTACGTCTCGCCCCTTTTCAGTGTTTCAATTTGCTCTTTAAAATATGCAGCTTGCACTAGCTTTATAAGACTATCGTGGGCTGCGTTCAAGTCTTCAGTCGTTAAGACTTGGTGGCGAATTGAAACGTCATCGCGGAATCGTCGTAGTAAACGTAAAATCCAGGCGATGCTTCTTTGAATTCTTGAAAAAGAAGAGAACCGGTTACAGACTCGCTCAACAAACTCTAGTTTATCTTCTTCTTCCGTCTTTCGAGATATCAAACTGAACGTATTAGAGTTTGATTTCATCTCAAGAATTTGAGTTTCACTTTTATTTGTGTACGTTGATACAGGCCATGTTTCACGATCTTCGTACATCCAGGTAGGACCCTCAAACCACTGAGAGCTATCAAGCATGAATTGCGACGGACATACACCTCGGGAAGCTACGTCTGCCATATTGTACTCGCTTTTAACATGACGCCACGCATGGGGTGGTATTGACTCTATTATTTGTGTAACACGGTTACACACAAATGTCTTTAATTTATAGGCGTCAGTTTGCAGCCACGCCAAAACTATGGACGAATCTGTTAACGCTGTGATTCTAGTCACATCAACTCGAGTTATGCATTCGCATGCGTACTTCATAAGTTTTCCAAGAAGAGCCGCGGCCATAAGTTCCATTCTAGGGATCGTCTGAGCCTTGACAGGTGCGACCTTCGATTTCGCCATTAGCAATCTGCACTTTACATTCGACTGACTCCGAGATATGACGTAAATCCAGGCAGCGTACCCACGAGATGATGCATCACTAAATCCAACCAGCTCGCATTCTGTTACATCTGGAAGCAATATGTGCCGTTGGATTTGCAACTCAGATAGGCGAGGTAGTTCGGTGATGAATGTCAACCACTGCTCACACACTTCTTGAGGCAGAGGATCATCCCAACCGAGACCCACCTTCCAAAGATCCTGAAGGATGCACTTTGCAACAAATGTGCAAGGAGAAATATATCCAACGGGATCATAAATAGATGCTAGAGTCTTTAGTACAGATCTCTTGGTATTGACGGTATCTTGCTTGTTCAAAGAGAAGCTGAACGCGTCAAACACCGGAGACCATTTCAAGCCTAGAAGCTTAATCGAAACGTCATCCCGATCCTTTTGAAAAGTGACAGTAGTTTCACGATGTTCAACTGGAACGCGCTCGAATAATTCTTCACAGTTGCTAGACCACTTCTTTAGCACAAGTCCTCCGCACTCTAGCATATTAATTAACTCGTCCTGCAATGCACAGGCTTGGGAGAAGGTTGCGCATGACCATAAAATGTCATCCATATAGATACCTTGTCGCACGACATTAGCAGCTGAAGGGAAACGTTCACCTTCATCATTGGCTAATTGTAGCAAAGTACGAATGGCCAGAAATGGACTCGAACTTACGCCGTATGTAATCGTTTTTAATTCATAGACTTTAATCGGCTCGTCTACGGACGACCGATATAATATGTGTTGATATTTTCTATCACATTCACGCACAAGGATTGCACGATACATTTTGCAAATATCACTTGCGAAACAGTATTCGAATAATCGAAAATTGGTTATAATGGAACCTATATCACGGTACAGGTTTGGTCCTGTCAACTGAGTATCGTTGAGAGAGATATTTGTAGACGTTTTCGCACTAGCATCGAATACGACGCGCAAGGGTGTTGACGTACTGCTCGGCCTTAAAATGCTGTGATGTGGAATCAGATACTTGCTTGACTCGCTACCAGTGTACAATTCCATGTGGTCAAGTTTCTCATACTCGAGCATGAAGTCGTTGTATGCTTGCTGCAGAACTGGTGAACGCGCAAGTTTGCGCTCTGTTGCCAGCAATCGTCGTTCGGCGGCAACTCGAGAGTCTCCAAGTGTCGGCGTATCAGTCACAAAAGGCAGCGGCACGATGTATCTCCCCCCCTCATCACGGGAGTGATCACGCACGAATATATCTTCAGCCAGCTGATCTTGAGGGCTGAGTACAGGTTTGCACGGCAATTCCTCTACTTCCCAGAAGTCACGCAGCGTTTTGTCCAAAGTCTTCTCTTCAGAAATCGACAGATGTAAATTTAATGACAGTTGATTGCTTTCGTTGTATAATCTTCCACTTACGACATAACCGAAAACCGTCTCAATCACCTTGGGTATGTTCGGCTTGACATTAGTCGGCTTGTCCAACATCAAATCAGACACGACACCGTTGTCCAACAGAATATCTACCGATGACTTTTCGTAGAACAATGGGTCAGCCAAATCGAAATTCTTGTATTCTTCCACGACTTCCGGTGGAAACGAAACATTTTGGCATTTCGGATGAAACTTTCTCTACTACGACCAGTTCTAGCCGGAAACTCGGAACGTCCGATTTACACGGCTTTAAGTCGCATGTCACCATGCCAAAGTTTTTAACTAGTTCACCTCCTAGCCCTGATACCGTGTAAGGGCATTTGTTGCGAGGTAAGCCCAAACGTTGAGCACAGTTCAAAGTAATGAATGAGCTTTGAGCTCCAGAATCAAGAACGGCACGGCAGTTCTGATATTGACCAGTGATGTCAACGACTAGAGTCCTCGTAGTCCCCAGTACTATACCGTAAGAACTGGAATTTTCAGTCACGGAATGAAGATTCTCAGTAACGGTTGGATCGGGTGTCACAGCCACACTCACGGAGCGCGGTAGTGAAGGCCCCGCTGCATGCACGGCAGCACGGGGCGTCTGCGGCATCGGCACGGCCGTTGCCTGCAGAACACTTGCATCCCGATGTAGTAAATAGTGGTGAGGCCGAGAGCAAACTCCACAAGTCATGTTGCTATTACAACTTGACGTTTCATGACCACTTTTTAAACAGTTGGTGCATAGTTTCAAGGCATTGACACGGTCAATCCTGTCTTGAACTAACAGTTTACGAAACTGTTCGCAACGATAAATCAGATGATTTGAGTTGCAATGCACGCAAGTCAGTTTGTTTTGGTTCGAATTATTTTGAGTATCAAAGCGCGAAACAGCTAATCCAACCTTTTGTGAAGACGAAGTTGCGTTCGAATATTTGAAATTGGCCGGTTTATGACTCGGTTGTGCGAAGTTGACAGATGACTTCACTTTGACTTGTTGATTGTTTATAGTCCGGGAGCCGGCACTAGGAAATGTATGTTCCAAAACTTTAATTTGTTTGTTGACGAAATTTATTAAATCCGCGAAAATCGGTAATTTATTTTGATCGCGGCTTTCTTCAAACAATTTCCGAGTATGACTGTCTAACCCACGTAATGCCAAATGACAAAATAGATAGTCGTCCAAATTCTCAATCTGCAAGGCGTGAATCGCTTTCAACGAATGATCAAAAGTCTCCACGAACGAGGTTAAATTCGCTACGCTGTCTTTTGTCAAAGGCGAAAAGTTCAGCATTTTGTCCAGATATCTGCCGGTCAACGCCCTAACGTCTTGGTATTTATCAAGTAAGCTTTGCCAAACAAGTGGGTAATTGAATGACGTGATCGGAAAACTTCTGACAATGCTCAGTGCTGGACCTTTGACGCAAGATAGGAGATAATGAAATTTATCTATGTTCTCGAACTTGCGATTGTGAACCAAAGACACGAAGGTATCATGGAATGTAGCCCAGTTCTCTACCTGCCCGTCAAATTCAAATAACGTTAGCTTCGGTAAGACCGGCCTAGCTAGACAATCATCCTTGGTTACAGTTGAATATTTTTCGGTTGGCTCCTGGACTATACGCGTGCAGTTCAAAGCTACCTTTTTGCAAACATAATATAATTCGTCGAAGCTTTCTAACGCGCTTGTTGAAGGTTTAGCCTTGGGGTTTGACTGCATTTCAAGCATGATAATTTCCATGACAATTTTTTCGAAATCGCTACGAGCGTCATCAAGTTCTGAAAACTGTACCATGTAATTCTGTACCGAGTCTAGACTATCCAATTTAACAGTTTTGGATACATCATACGCCTTTTGTAATTTATTGAACAAATATTCTTTTTTAATTGTCAAAGTGCTAATTTGCAATAAAGATTGCACCTCGCCTTCCGCCATTTTTGTCACGGACAAAAATATGACGAATTGGTTGAATTATATTTTTGGAAATCTGTGAGAACAGGGAATAGCTTTATAGCGAATACGATTCGCGACGAAAGCAACGGTTATATTATATAGATTTTAATTTGGGGAATTAAACAAAAATAGGTAGGTTCAAAATTTTTAAAATCCGGCTCGAAGGACCAGAAAATGTGGCGTAAAGCCGTTAGCGGACTGTAGGTAATGAAGGGAGGATCTTGGTGTGGAGTCAGGAAAAATACTCTATACTGATCCAAAAATAAATATCAAGGACTTACCGTTGCTGATGTGCCCGTTCTGTTTCGGAGGCCTCCGTCAGCTTCCTTTTTGATCACACGGTTTAAATAAATAATGTTTAGCTGTAATTCTTGTTGTTTTCGCAGACACTATTTTGACACTGAAGTCTAGTTACATTTTTTATACAGAGAGCAGCAAAGCGGCCAGTGTCCCCGCCATTTATAAATGAATCAGTATAAAGGTTAATACTAAACAAGTTAATAAAAGCAGTGCCATTCAATTTCGACATGTTCTTACATCAACTTTCTCATAAGACGAAACATAAAAGCTACTCTAATCTCAGCATATTGCGTGACGTGAAAGTAAACGTCACCCGTTTTATTTCAATTATTCTGGCTCGCAATCTGGTTTAACGTAAATTGTCAAAGGCGACGACTTACAGATGGGCAAGTTGCAGAAAGTTTCCAAAAAACTGAGAAGATTTCCAGAACTTCACAAGAATTTAAGAAATACGATAAATAAAAAAAAATACGTCGGGAGAATCCGTCTGCGAAGTATTTAGTTAGTAGCAATTTAAAGTTATGTTCTACAATAAATAGGGTATGCTTATTATGGCTCAAATACAATACTTGTAATGACATTTGTCCGATCCGACATATCTTCACTATGATCAACTCAAATTACATCTACCTTTATGTATTTTTTTTTTGAGCTAGGACGCGCTCGCAACTTCGTCCGCGTATTTTTTTCTTTACCGTAGACGGATAAAAAGTGTCCTATAAACCATGTTTGGACGTCCAGCTATCCTTGTACCAAACTTGATTAAAATTTGTCCAGCCGTTTTGGCGTGATGCGAGGACAAAAGGAAATTATGAAAACAGATGGCGCCAGGTTGGCACGGCGCCGCGCGACCGTACAAAACAAATGGCGATCCTGCATCACGCTATTAAGATTATTCCTGAAATTATGACCCCTCTCCAAAGAAAAATGTTTTACAATACAAATCTAGAATTTTATAATAGTATAGATGATGTTACCCTATCTATATTTGTGAAATAAATTTTATCTTATATAATCTTTCAAGTTGAAAGATTATATAAAGTTTCAACACACAGTTCTTAGAGCAAAAAGGAAAATATTTGATTTTCTGTTACCAGGCGGTCAGAATCACTTAATACACGACAACAACAACACGACACACTATTCGACTTCTTATAGTCAGTCTCTCAGCGGCCTATATCCCAAAACTGCGAAAGTGTTGACATTTGAATGACAGACCATATTCATTTTATTAGTCGTGAATACACGGAAAGAAATTAATATAACAATACTACCAGAACATATTGTAAATTTCATTCTAGTTTAAAGAAACAGAATTAAGTTAATTATACCGTATTGACTTTTAACAACAAATAGTCGTATTTTAATAAATGCCAGAATATTCTAGTAAAAACATTTTAGTAAACAATACTCAAAGCTATTTATAAGTACATATTATTATTGTAGAGATAAAATTTCGATAATTGTAAATTATACCATCATAATTCGTTTGTTGTTGCTAGCTGTCAATTAAACAATACAATATTTATGGTTGTCTCTAAAATAACGCAAGTAACAAAAAATATTTAAGATATTTAAATAAGCTAGATTCATATAGTACTGTTTACCCCATAATTCGTTTGTTATTGCTAGCAGTCCATTAAACAATACAATATTTAGGTTGTCTCTAAAATAACGCAAGTAACAAAAATTGATTTAGATATTTAAATAAGCTAGATTCATATAGTACTGTTTACCCCATAATTCGTTTTTTATTGCTAGCTGTCCATTAAAAAATACAATATTTAGGTTGTCTCTAAAATAACGCAAGTAACAAAAATTGTTTTAGATATTTAAATAAGCTAGATTCATAGAGTACTGTTTACCCCATAATTCGTTTTTTATTCCTAGCTGTCCATTAAACAATACAATATTTAAGGTTGTCTCTAAAATAACGCAAGTGACACAAATTGTTTTAGATATTTAAATAAGCTAGATTCATATAGTACTGTCTACCCCATTATTCGTTTGTTATTGGTAGCTGTCAATTAAACAATACAATATTTAGGTTGTCTCTAAAATAACGCAAGTAACAAAAATTGTTTTAGATATTTAAATAAGCTAGATTCATATAGTACTGTCTACCCCATAATTCGTATGTTATTGCTAGCTGTCCATTAAATAATACAATATTTATTGTATGGATTGCCTGAACTTTGGTTGGCAACACCGCCTGGCTGCCATTGTTTTGTTTATCATGTCATCTTACGGAGCGATCAGTGCGTGCGCGCGTGCAGAGACGTTGACTGTGACAAATAGTGTGATTCGTTTAAATAGATATTATAGAAGTGAAGTGTTCCAAATCAGGAAATGGACAAAGACATTGAAAAATTATTGGAATCCTGGCAGTATATCGTTCAGATTCATAATGTTCCTTCCCAAATTGTTTCCCAATATGTCCCCTGCCTAGATTTCTTACAGATTACCTAGTTACCTACTGACATGAGTAGAAGTCTGACCGTTCTTAAAAGGTGTCATGTTCATATTTATACTAAAAACCCTATTAAACAGGTAATGAAGCATCACAATTTTAAGATCGGTCGAACTTTTACTAATTTTTCTGTTTGTTTGGAGCGCTTTAACGTATAAGAAATCTAGACAGGGAACATATTCCCAATATATAAAGGGACATTTTAACATGTAAGACCTCCATGTTGATTTTTAGATAACGTGAATAATAAACTTACAAACGTTTAATGTTTTGTTTTATTTAAAACTGTTGTTGACCATGTCTTCATTATACTTATTTTTTATTTTCAGAAGGTTGCAGGTTTAGCAGGCCCGAAGAGTAAAGTCCCTTCTACGTCATGCTATCACTATGTTTAGGTACTGTTTCTGATACAGAGTAATAAGCATTTATTCTATAAATACAAAATAAAGATAGTTTGGCGCAGAAGGTCTTTACTTTAGTACGGCTTGTATTACAAGCTTGCTGCAAATGAGTCTTTAATTTTTTTTTACATAGTTACCGTATTGTTAGTTAAGAATAAGTTAAAATCTGGCAGTTAAGTCACGAAATTATACTTATATGAAAATTTCGTGACGAAACAGACAGATTTCAACTTTTTTTAACAACACGGTAAGTATGTACATATTTTTTAAAGACCCATTCGCCTTCTAAATATTGTGGAGCAAAAAATACAACATTGCTGTAATTACCAAAAAAATATAGTAAACTGAACAATATTCATTTCTTATTTTAGTAAACTCAATCATTTGATGTGATAATGGCTAACCACAATGTTGGTAGTAAACACTAAATAAGTAGTAAAGTGTAAAAAATATATAGTTAGGTAAAATCTCAACTTGGTAATATTTGCATTAAATGTGTTAATAGTCACTATAATAATCTAGTAGTCGTTACTAAAAATCTGGTTATCTCCAAAATAAAGCATGGTGTTACGAACGATACCAATTCCGTTACACTTAACAAAACCTGTTTGTAATGGATACAGAAAGGTTTTTGTGCACTATACACACATTTTAATTATGTGTACCAGCATTATGTTTAACTGTGGTAGATATTCCTGTAAGCTATTACCAGATTTTTGTAGTAAACTCGACAAAATAGATAGGTGTCGTATATATTACACGACAATCTGGTTACATTAACTTTATTCTGGTTACCTAAACTAGAATTTTCTCTCCGTGTATTTCCATAATTTTCCTGTAATGTTTTTATCTATTTTACATTTCCTAACTCAACACTTAATATTTCCTTAGTAGCAAGCTCCAAATTGACGCGCAAATATCTCCAAATTGAAGCAAAAAAATAATAACTCAGGTTTCTAAATTAATAGGCCCGCTGGGTTGCTAAGTAGATCCAATGTACATAATACAGTGACCTCATTTTGCGATCCCCTCCGCGGATTCGGAGCCAATAATAAAGTCTGCGCCACTCCACCATCGATGGTACTTCAACCTTTGAGCTGCTTCAAGACAGAATGAAAAGCGAATTACTCTTATTTCTCACTACAATAACCTCGAATTGGAGGACATTCAAAAACCACCCCGACCTTTGTTGCAAGAAAAAAACAAATAGGGTATTTCTGAAATCACCTTTGTTCATTTAGTCTTTGAAGTACAAATCAGATACCCAATTTGTAAGGCTCGGACTTTATGATAAGACCATTCACGGTGATATTGGACTCTAAGGACAGCTAAATTAAATCAAAAGATGACCCTACGCAAATTAAAGTACCTTAATAATGTAGGAGGGTATTCTTATGTGATTCCGATTACGGTCTGTACATCTTTATACCTACTCGTTGATTCCCATTAATTTAGCTGTGTATGTACCTAAGCAAAATGTGTTAGTATGTACATTCTTTTTTTCGTGTCGATCTAGTTTTTTTTTATAACTATTGTTCTCCTTAGCTTAAAGACGTATTTGTGGATATGTTGGCATTTTTAGGGTTTCGTGCCTCAATACCATTTTGTATGTTCGTCTGTCAACCCACTTTCCTGAGGCATGCGTAGAAGTCTCAAGCTGTAATTAATATCAAATACTCAGCTACTCCACGCGGAGGCGTAAATAAATCTAACATCTAAGTCAACGTAATCAAAAGATACGTGCGTTTATGCTACATTTATGGACGCTGGCAAGGGAATCAAAACCTATAGGGTACTTCCTGCTGACCTAGAATCGTGAAACTTGGCAAGAAGAACATCGTTTAGCAAAAGTCAATAAAAACTTCTGAAACCCGTAATTATACCCATACAAAAAAATATTAGGAGTCTTAAATCTACGTCATACTGAAGTTTGTGTCTTAGTACATTTTATCGTTTTGTTTGAGCAATATTCGTGCTTTCATCGTTTGTACGGAACCCTCAATGCGCGAGTCTGACTAACTCGCACTTATCCAGATTTTACATAAACAATTGTCTTAATATTTAAATATTTATTACATTAAATACGAGTAAGAAAATAAATCTATATTATGAAACAATCTTACACAGATCAACCTAAAATAATGTTTTTTTTTAGTTATGGCCTATGAAATCTGACTACCTTATCATAGGTAACATAGCCATTAAACATCAGTCGAGTAGCTACATCGTTTTCCTTATTCCGTATAATTTCTTATGAATTACATAATAACATAGGTATTCCCTAAGCAATAGATTCTCGAGAAAAATGTTTATTCAATTTGTCTCCCACCTCACGTTCAGTAATGTTTAAAGAGATACGCGAAGCTACGATCTCATGCATAATTTTTATTGACGTCTTCGAATCTGGGGGCACGGTAGTGCCCTCGCCAAGACGAAAATTTATTTATACGTGAAGAACTTTCAGCTGTACTACCTATATTTATTAAACATTATTGCACAATCAGCTAATCAGAAAATAAACAAATAAGCAGTTAAACAGGAAATAAAAATCTATGGTAATGGGCACACACAAAAAGAAAGAGTAAAAGGGTCAATAAATTTTTCACTGTTGCTTGTTGCCATGGTGATGTCCCCTGGGTGACTCATTAAAACTACGATTTTCGGCGGCAATATTAAACAAAAACTTTGTAATTGCAGCAGTTATATTAAAAGTCCATTCTTATTTAGACTATCTCTTGAAAATAACCATATTATAAATTATCAACACTTTTCTAAGAAGTTTAATCACTATTGTCCCCTGGATGACGGGACAGCATAACAACAAGAAAAGGTTGATCCACCCAAAAGACGATAGATGGACTATCCCTCCAACTCCTGTAATAGACATACGAAAGAAATGAAAACTGAAATGGTGACGATTCGCTCGCCCGATCAATACATTTTTTAGGTTTATATACCTACCTTTGTCTAAACATATTTAAAATATAAGTATTTTAAGTGTTTTTTTTATATATCTAAACATTTTAAGCTCATTTTATACTTAGCTTTAAATTAATTTCACAAGCCACTTAACTCAGAAAATCGTATTTCGAATTTCAACCGAGGGCGTTACTTGGTTGTGAAATTACTTTATATTTTCTTATACAAATATGAAAGGAAAAACCATTTATCTTATTAGGAAGTTTTTTTCACTTTTTCTTTACCGTGCCTAAAATGAAATTATGATTTGTTTCCCCAGGAGTCGAGAAGGGTTGCTGGGATGTGTCTAAATCAGACAAGATGGGTCAACTGTGCTCTTTGCTCGAATATTAATACATAGGTACGACTTGTACCTACGAGTAAGAAGTAGTCAAAAACTAGCTTTGACTAGGCTTTTGAAGTAACGATATTTAAATCTAGAATTTTGCCATCAATCTTCCAATTCCCATCTAAATCTGTTTTATAGATTATGCTTGATACTTACTACTCGAACATACAAACATTCTTTCATACATTTCGACATATTTATATAAGCTTAATAGTTAGTCTTATATTATAGTTAGCCCAAGTGAAACCTAGAATAAGATATATGTATATTAAGATAGTAAAACATTTTACTAAGGTTTATTTAATATGATGAGCCATATAAACCATAACGTTCACATTAGTAATGAGTACCCTACACAATCAGAAACCACAAGTAATCTCCACAAAGATTAATATGACAAAGACGACAGAAAGCAAGAGCCGAGATACTCTGAAGTACGAAATTCGAAGCTCGCATCGTCCCATCCCATTCCTCTCGCTCTCGTGTTTACTGTAAGTACGTAAATAAACGGTACAGCGCGACACTAACTTCTATTCTCAAACTTCAGAGTAATCGCCCTGAGCAGTCAAAAGACGGAAAGGGACAGACATACCTATGATAATATGAAAGCTCAGTTACACTGGCGGCCACTAACATGCAAATTTGTTAGGCACTTGATCAAAGACCTTCGTCTGAACGAGTCTTCAAGATGACTTGTAATTCGGGCGATACACAAAAGGGAAGTGTTGCTATTACAATATTGCGGTCAGCATTTTTGTCCTCGGCTTTGAGTAAAGTCATCCTACTTAAATTATACAGGAGACATTTTGTGAAGATGTTTGAAATTTGGTATAGACAGATTTTGAATCCCGAGGCCAGGTTTCATACATTATTACTTATTAATTCAACATGTATCTTGACGAATTTTATGTTTTTATAGTGTTATTGATTCGTTAAAAGTTGCATTTAGTGTCCCTTCAATTTGTTGTTAAAAGGGCACTATTTTGTCTTTTTAATTTTCAGGGGCTAGCATATTTTTCCGCGACTTCGCTTGTCGCGTGACTCAGCATCATCTGTCTTGCTCGCACGGTACTGATAGTAATACAAGCTGAATGTATTGGGAAGCATTCTAAATACCTGTTTGTACTGTTTATGTACGTAAGTACGATATGTTCAACTACCTACTACGTTCAGTCACCGCAATCATCTCTTAGGCAGGTGAAAAGAGAAGTAGAATTTGTTATGTAAGTGCTACCACCTGTGGGTTTATGTATAATAAGAAATATACATTTTATTTTGGTGTTTTATTTATCCCATTATAGCGATTAATGACTAAACGCGGACGACGCCACGGGCAGACGCTATTTAATATCTATATTTTAAGGTTATAAATAAAACATGCAGGGAACAGAGGCAGAATTATATTAAAATGAACAAATTTAATAACCAATTAACTCTTTGACTTGCAGTTTACAGCTTGATTGGCTGTATTCTGTCCAATTCCTGTATTTGAACACACCGTTGCATTTAAATATTCAAATAACCGTAATTCACAAATTGGGGTGGAACTGGAACTAGCGAATTCCCTATTCATACGCATTTAGGAATCCGTGTCGCTTGGAATATCTGCTGTCCTCTTTCCGCTTTGATTTATCGTCGTGTGGTAGTTAAGGACAGGTGATTTGGGAGATTCGTTGTCGACTAGTTTTAATCTAAATAGGGTTGAGTTACATGCGATGGCGGCGATATGAACAAGCTTCCTGGCTCGACTCAGTGCACAACATAATTATGATCCACAACGCAAAGTTAGATTGAAAGCAGATTAGGTTTGATTAACTACCAGTAGGTTTGGGTGATACTGAATGGAGGTTTGTTCTTATGTTAATGGAGCAAACCCACGAATGTATGACATGAAATTCGAAAAAAGGTGTTCTGTGAATGTTATAAGGTCTGTGCTGTATCACAAGATTTCGTGGTTTTTCTATTGTATTAGGCACACGTTACTAATGGTTTTTAATGTTATTTTGTAGAGTCATTGCGCAAGCGTGACCGGAACGAGATTGGCTTTAAGTACTTACCAACTATTTATTGTAATATTTAATGGTACAAACAATCTCAAGGTCTTTTAATATTTCTTTTTCATTTAATGATTGAGTTGCTAAGTTTCATTTAGATTTTAGAGCTAGGGTTGCGTTTTATTGATAAATCTAATTCACTAAGATTAACCGAATGAAATGGCAAAAAGGTGAAAAAAGGTGTTCTGTGAATGTTATAAGGTCTGTGCTGTATCACAAGATTTCGTGGTTTTTCTATTGTATTAGGCACACGTTACTAATGGTTTTTAATGTTATTTTGTAGAGTCATTGCGCAAGCGTGACCGGAACGAGATTGGCTTTAAGTACTTACCAACTATTTATTGTAATATTTAATGGTACAAACAATCTCAAGGTCTTTTAATATTTCTTTTTCATTTTAATGATTGAGTTGCTAAGTTTCATTTAGATTTTAGAGCTAGGGTTGCGTTTTATTGATAAATCTAATTCACTAAGATTAACCGAATGAAATGGCATATTTTAACATATGATTACATAAATCGGTTTAGCTGAAGATAGATACGGAGGATTTACGGGGGATATTCCTGTAATTTATTTCAAAGACGTATGAATTATGAAACATAAACTTATTTGTAAGGACGTTTTGTTAATGTGTCTAAAAATTTAAATTCATATTAGTATTATAAATCTGAAAATGTGTCTGTATATCTGCATGTTGCTAAAAGATGCAATTTTTATATGGACGTAGTTTAATTCCCGAGGTGAAAGTTTGTACCTATGGGGAATTGCGATCCGCAGACGAAGTCGCGGAAAAAAACTATTACACTAATATTATAAAGACGAAAGTTTGTGAGTGTTTTTATGTGTATGTTTGTTACATCTTCACGCTCAAACGGCTAGACCAAATATGATAAATCTTGGCATGAAGGTAGCTAACCCTGAATTAACACATAGGCTACTTTTTATTTCGAAAACATGTCATGTTCCCGTGGGATGAGCGGGTAACACCGCGCAGCGCAGCTAGTTATAAAAAAAAACTAAGTTCAACATGTTATACTAGCGCCGTGTTCGTATATCCCTCGAACCTTGGAACTCTAAACGTTGAAACATCCTCCATTGTCTTTAACAAATCCCCGGTATAAGGTACTTAGACATTAAATCAGTTTTACGTGAACATTCTAAGGGACAGGGTATCAACAACAAGTCTTTACCTTCTTAGCTGTGTTTCGCTTAAACATATTCGTTTAGCCCCGGACTAAGGGGCAATGATTAATGAAACCTCCCTGTATCTTGGGTGCTACGTCTGCCCCTTTTTCGTGCATAAATAAGACTTAAGAGGGTTTCGTAAAACTATTTTTAAGCTAAGGATTTTAGTGACTACGTGCTGTGTTTGTGAAGTGAAATGAGTAAACAATTTTTAAAAGTTGCTTTAGTAAATTTGCTTTGAACCTAATAAGTTAATTAACTCAGCAAACTAAATTATGTTCAATCTTGAATCCCTTGTTGGACTTTGAAACTCTACGCGATTCATGTAAAAAAGTTTAATAGCCGTGCAATTTTGTATTTTAAGTGATTCTGGTATTTTTCTAATGCTATGTTCTAAGTTCATTACAAAATGTGACCTTTATGATAACTTCATAAGGTCCCATTGACACCTTTCGGTATGGAATAAAATTTCATACCCTCAGTCAAATCCAAGACTAATAAATCAGACGATGACAATTCGTATTTTATCCGAGTACTAGGTTATACGATACGAATAAAATGCAGATACTCTTTATTGCACACCTCAAACATCAAGGAAAATACAAAACAACATGAGATACATTAAAATAACAGACAGAGGTAGACAACAGGCGGTCTTATCGCTAAATTGCTCTCTTCCAGACAACCTTTAGTGAGCGGAGGGGTTAAAATTAATTGAATTGAGTAGCTGGTAATAAATGAATAAAAAACTTCACATTAAGAAGAATGTAACAATAAAAACCTACTGGCAAATTGCCATAATGTATGTACACACAAAGTGATTACATACATACAAAATAGCAAGCAGCAAGTTATTCCACCGGAATCCGTCGCCGTATCCATACATTTATATCGCGTGTATACAAAGCATAAGCATTTGTTACCCAAATGCTTTCCTCGGTTGCTGTCACCCAGCAAATTGAATACAATTTGTCATGCTTACTATTTACGAACGTCTAGGTGGGAGTAAAGATAGCTAAGTGACTATCGACACCGGTATTTACCCGGGTTTTCGCAGCTTTATTTATTTTAACTTTATTCCACATCACAAGTAGGTACACATAGCGGACTTAATGCCATGAGGTGTTCCGTACCAGAAAACAATAAGACCATACAGATACAATATTGGTGTGGGATGGGTACAACAAAACGACGTGGATGCACGACACAATGCAAATGTCGAAAAATAATACATCATTTACATTTATTTTATAAATGCATATATGAAAATAGTACGTGATAAATAGAGGTTCTTTTATGCAACATTGGTTGCAGAAATAATATGATTATATATCTGGGAACATAGTGAAATTAATAGAATAAAAGCGCAGTATTACTGTTTGATCAGTTAAACGGGCAATTTTTAAAACGAGTACCGCAGTGGAACGGGGGCATGAAGAGCAAAGCACATTATGCACAATCGTAGGTAGTAAATAGTAGCTTGTATAAGGTTTCATCACACCTTAAAACTCTATTCATTAATTGTTTTTTTAATCTTCCGTAAAATGCAAAGATGCTGCCTTTACCCGTTTGGTTCGATAAGTTTGAAAGCGACAGAAAACAAATGAAGTGAACTGAAATAGTCAGTGGGCGGATCAAGACTAAACGGATTAAGGCATAAAGGTACATGGTCCTAAAATACTTTTCGAAATAGCTTTAGCCAGACTAATAATACCTACTATAATACCTCTAACCAAGTGTGTTAAAGTGTGCAATATCTCAAACGAAATGCGGTAATTTATGGCGTCATCTGCAAATATATTCTTCGTTGAATGGCTGCCAGCGTAAACCAAGTAAATACATCTCTCGGAGAGAAAAAAATACGAATAAACCTGTGATGAAAATATCTATACTTCAGTTATGGATGAGGTTTTAATATCTGTTGATTTGTTGATAAACAATAAATGTCTACCATTATTTAATTTAAAATTTCTCCTGTAATATTTTTCTGGTTGGTGTGCAATAAAGTATTGTTGTATTGTATTGTATACATAAAAGAGATTTTTATGTTTCTTTTTATGGTGCTGTCTCGTAATGAATGTTAGTGTTTCTTTTTTGCGCCACATTATTTTGGTTCTCATACTTTCTTAATCATTTTAAACAATCGCATAATTGTAGGTACCTATATCGTCGTCTAGTGTCCATTCTCAGCTGATCAAAACCGCAACTTTGCAGGCACGGCAGGAGCACATAGAACAGAAGCTAAGAGAAAGCAAAAATCCAGTTAAAGAAATTTGGAGGGTCATAAATGATGAAATTGGTACTAAAACAAAGTCCCAACAAATATGCCTAAACGACCCAATTTCAAATACCAAACTGCCAGACAGCGAAGTCCCTAACAAATTTAATTCCCATTTTTTGAATATTGTTGCTAAATATATCATACCGAGTGATGAGTCGATTTCCACGCAATACTTGCGACAGCACCTCTGTGGATCGGATATGCCAACATTTACTCTCCCAAAAATAACACATGAACTCCTAAACACAATAATTCAATCAATGTTAAAAACGCGCACAACCGTGGATGCATATGATATCTCGCTAAACATAATCTTATGTATCTGGCCAGTCGTTTCTAACATTTTGATTGTATTAATAAATGAGATGTTCACTGCTGGTATATACCCTGACGTGCTTAAGAGTACTAGGGTATGTCCTGTCTACAAGGGGAAGGGCGATAGGACAGATGTAAACAACTACAGGCCCATAACCATAGTACCGACTATCTCTAAAATAGTTGAATCGTTGTTATCATCTAGCTTAATGACACACCTAGAGGCGAACGACCTGTTAACACCAAATCAGTTTGCATATCGGCGGAACATGTCTACGACAACTGCAGCGCACAAGATTTTTGATTGTATCCTTACAGGTCTTGATGACAGACACAAGATGGCCGGCATTATGTGCGACTTATCGAAAGCTTTTGATATAATAAGTCACAAACTGCTTTTGAACAAATTGCGTCATTATGGTGTAGGGGACCCAGCCCATCGGTTGTTTACGTCATTTTTGTCGGGCCGTAGACAAGTGGTAAAACTGTCCACAAATGGCGAAAAATTCGAGTCTGACGTTGGCCATATCACATCAGGAATCCCCCAAGGATCAGCCCTGGGAAATACGTTGTTTCTGACCTTCGTTAACGATCTCCCGTCCGCCATAACAACTGGTTTGTCCGTGCTGTTCGCAGATGACACGACGGTCATAGTTAGTGCGCGAACGTACGAGCAGCTCGGCGATGGCATAAGCGAGGTGTGTAGACAGTTACAACGGTGGTTTTCCGCAAATGGGTTGCTCCTAAATGTAACAAAATCCAACATAATGGTTTTTTCGGGACGGCATATCTCATTGCCTCCTTGTTTATCTGATCTCCCGATGCCGTTATGCAACGAAACCAGGTTTCTAGGTTTTATGTTAGACTCTAATCTTAACTGGAAGTGCCATGTCGATTCGCTGTGCGACAGACTGAGTGGTGCGGCTTTTGCGTTGCGGAAACTAAAACCCCTAATATCGGTAGTTTCATTAAGATCGGTTTATTTTGCTCACTTCCACTCCTTAATGTCATATGGTATACTCCTTTGGGGAAACTCTACGGATGCCAATCGAGTATTTATCATACAGAAGCGAGCATTACGTACTCTAGCCGGTGTGCAACCACGACATCCATGCAGGGACCTTTTCGTAACGCATCGAATTATGACGCACTACTCAGTATACATGTTTGAAGTGTTGCTGTTCGTAAGAAACAATCTGCCAATGTTTAAGCGTGTCGAGGTTTGTGGTAAGCAGATTCGATCGACGGGGAGACTTCGAACCGTCCCGCGACGAATGGCACTTGCAGGTAAGAACCCGCGAGTCATCGGTCCGACCTACTATGAACGCTTACCCGCCGATCTTCGGAATGAACCATCTGACATGGTATTCAAGTGTAAATTGAGAAACCTTTTATTGGAAAATCCTTTGTACTCAGTTAAAGATTATCTTGACATATTTAGATAAAATGTTTTGTATTTTAGTGTAGGCGACGATCCTTTGTGGTGACTGTTGACATTTAATTTGTATATTAAGTGAATTTATTGACATATTTATTCGACATTATTTAAATTGGTATATTGTTTTTAATTTCTGACATTGTTTTTTCTTAATTATCTAATGAATTATGACCTGCTGAATTTGTTTAATTTGTTTATTATGTTGACGATCACCGTGTAGATTCGTGTAAATTGACTATGTGTAATTTATAATGTATCCCTATATGTGTGAAATAAATATAATCTAATCTAATCATAACACAAGCCTACTAGAGCTTACTGTGGGACTAGATTGATTTGTGTGAGGTTGTCCGATATTTATTTATTGTATTCATTTATATTAATACATAGATTTACATGGATAAAAAAAGCAACAAAATTACCGTTACTACACTTTTGATATCATTTCTGGTGCGCGTGTGTAACTACCTCTTTTCTTACACTACAGATCGTAACTAGATGAATAGTCTTGGTACAATTTTTCGAAGACTTTTGAATTATATTTTTATTTCGATAGTCCTGTAAGGATCTACAAGCTATACCGGTCATTCATTTTACTTTATCATGGTTTTTCTGAAATATTAAAAATATATATATTGTTGATAGTTGGCACTTGTCAATGTGAAACCGTTGAAAGTGTCAAACCTTTGAAATTTTTACATTGTACAAGTGTCAACCGTCGACTAGTTTTTTAAATTAAGTTTCGAACGCAAATATCCCTTCAGCCGCTATTATTGAGAACTATACTGTCAATAAAAAAGAAACATTTTGGAAAAAACCATGGTAAAGAAAAAATAATGACCTGCAGCTTGAAAAATAATTTTAAGTTCTTCCAAAAATTGTACCAACCCTATTTCTAAATGCGTCCACAACGTAGATCAAATTACAATGATGTAGTCTTTCACTCTTGATTTAAGAATTAAGATTCCTCGTAGTGAGACATAAAACCATAAAGCCAACTGGGTTAGAATAATATTGTTTGAAAAGAACCGCCTCATAAAAGTTTTGTTATTTATAAGTAGCAGTCTGTTATTTGAAATCTTTTCACTGAATTATTTTGAATATCAATTGGAACGTTCTCAAATTTCAGGAATCATATTTTTGGTATACGATGATTCGTTGAATTGCTCTGATCATAAATGTTTTTTGCGTTTTTGCTACACAGGGCTTTTGCTTCAGCTTTATGTGTAGGTAATATTTATGGGTTGAATTAATAAGTTTGTGTGCACTTAGTCTTCCGCTTTAGAAACTTGAAACGATTGTTTTGGATTAAATTATTAGTGAACATTTAGTTTAATTGGGCGAAAGTGTTTTATGTAATTCGAGCGTTTCACAATAAGAAGTCATTAGACACCAGGGAGCTGGTTAATGGACCATTAAACGAACCTATAAATTACACTTAATCATGACTAATTGAAGTGACATAAAGGGAAGCACACACATCGATTGGCTCGCCTAGTGACGCGCCCGGGTGGTCTCGTGAACTGCCACTTGGGCTTTTACATTGTCAGATAATACGCCGGCTAAAGGGAACCAAATAAAAATTAAGATAATAGTGATGGGATGAATGTGGACAACGTCGTAAAAACGCAATTTTATCGAACTTAAACATTAATGCCGTCCAATAAAACGAAGAGATAAAGAGACAGCTCGACCATTAAAAATGGCATCTTGTAGTAGTTTACGTACATTAAAATTTCAATAACCCCGACCACATCTCTAATAGAATAAGCACTAGAGCAATCCGGTAGATTATACAAAAGGTACCCCATTTTAGTAAAACCCTTCATTAAACTTATCTGCGTCGGATCTAAGCCCGAATCTGTGTAACGTAATCGATGTCGAAACGAGGAGCCGCGAAGGACAAAGTGCGGTCACAAATTTACATATAAATTTGGGATTATTTTAATTTAAAACACGCATTTGGAAAGTGTATTAGCGTATACACGAGGGGCTATTACAGCTTCTTTGTCGCAGTCGGTTAGTGGCAGTTCGGTGAATAATGCAAGTGGCGTACCTACCGCGTTCCTTGCACCCTCGGCGCGCCGAATAAATAGTCCGGTAAGCCGTGTGACCACTCAATAAAATGAACCAATTTGTCAAGTGTAGCTGCGCCCATGTTGAATCTGGGTGGAGCCGTCGTTAACTGCACTCATTTAACTGATTTTCAATTTAGAAATGGAATTAAAACTATAAAACGCTTGATTTACGAGCGCGATTTCATGAGTTTATAGTTAGATTTACCTACATTTTATTCTAATTGAATGTCTAAATGCGGTCTCAGAATGTGTAATTAGACAAGCAATTCATATAGCCTTAACACATCAAAGTGCTGGAAGATATATTGAAGATGCGACGTTAATTATAGGGCTTGATTTAATTCCATACGGGTATTAAATCAGTCATTGCCGGGGACGCTTTATCCGGGATCGGGGGAAGAGAAACGCATGCCGAGCACATATTTGTTCTTGTTGCACTAATAGCTCGTAAATATTTCAGCGCAAGCGTTGGACGCACATGCGCTTCAGACAAATGGTGGCTTATAAATATGTGCCCCGTCACTTTGAACATTCCCTCTCGTTACGTTACCGACGACTGAAATAACAATACCCACGAAGTCGACAGTTTTAAAACGGAAACGGCCGCCCATCCATCACTTTTGGCCAGTCCTGATGGATAACTTAATGTGCTAGTTTTCAACCCTCTGTTTATTTTTCCTTTTTCAGAGCGAGCCTGAAAGTACTTACTGTGAAATAAAAACTTGAAGTAAAGTTAGTCAAGAGATCAATTACAATATTAATGACGAGCCTTTGAAAACAGTTATTAAAATAGCTGAGAAAGTTTAGTATTATGAGCTGTTTTGTTATAAGAACGATTATCATATTGCTTAATGAATATGATTAACATACGATAAAGCAAAGCCCTAACCCGCATCTGTCTGTAATCAGGAATTTTGAAACACTCGTCAACTGATGTTATCTAAATTGTAACACTTATTAAAATTGTTTGTATAATTTTATTAAAAAAACCGGTCTTTGAATTCGTGCAGTTGGTTAAAAATTAAACAAGTAAAATGCAACTGCAGTGGAAACCGCAACATGAGTTACATATTTATTGTTATTAATAATTACGGTACTCAATGTTTTGCATTGTTAAAATAAATGCTGTTTGTTTTTGTAATTGCATCCTCAGAGAATCGTTCGTGATGAAAGCTCCCCATTCTCCCTGAGTAACATCAATTACGTACAAAAAGTCGGTTTACGATGGAAACTACCGAAGACAAGCTGGGGCAGTGCGTGAATCTTCCCTAATCTACCCTGGCCAATAAAACTAGGGGCACCCGTGCCCTGTCGTCGAACGGTTAAAAGGCAGTTTAAAAGGGAGATTGTCCAGAAAATGGCCAGGAGTTTTTATGGGGTCTGAATCAGGATTGTTAGAGATTTATGACGTGGGTGGAAGCCGGGTTTATTGTTGTGGTTACCAATTCATAGGTAATTCTTTAATCAATCTAAGACGCGTGAAAGCGTTTTGAGATTTTTTTCGGCAGTGAATATTTTGTGTGCCTTGTATTTGTTATTTTTGCGCTTTATTTGCACTGTCTAATATCTCTATAATGTCTATAATGTCTTTTACTCGTAAATCATTATGTACATTATTATTCGTTAACTATTTCCAAAACATTAGCTCAGAAAGACTTACATAAAGCGAAACATTTGATAGCTATTACTACAATTAATTTAGCTGCTGCCTTTTTCCATCTGCAAAAAATTAAGTCAGCAACAATTATTCAGCTCGCTTATTATTCAAGTGCTTATCCAAGCATGTCTGCACCTATTGTAGACTCTGAGTACTCATAATGTTGAAGTAAAACCCGTCCACAGGAGGAGGATCAACATACGACCCGAACTGTCAATCCAGTTTATCTCGAATAATACGATGCATCCCGACTGTAATTCTAACCAACAACACCAAACAGTCGTAAAATATTCCAGATTTAACAGCACATACGTCCTTTTGGAGTTATTGTATATCATCTGTTTGTACCGTATTGTACCTATAGTTGTAAACCAGCGGCTTGTAAGCCGGTAGTAACCGAAAGCAGCGGCTAGAAACGAATAACCAGCCGCTTGATACCGGGTAGATACCCGACTTGAGCATCAAATAAAGAAATTATTTTTATTACATTTTCTTTTGTTAAACTCTTATTTTTGCTATACAGTAGCACTTATTATGTACTTTTAAAAAAAAATAGACCCCGAAGACACCATTTGTACCTATTACTTAATTCAAATACGAAAAGTAAACTATGAAACAACATTTGTGTTCAGGTGGCGGTGTATGAAAATTATAAGAATAAAGGTAGCTAAATCAGTTTATTTTGGATCTAATCATCATTGTAAACCAAACGCGGGAATCTCGCGCGGCAGGATAAATGCGTGTGGGGGGCTGAGGGGTGCGCGGGGCATGCGGGGATGAGTGCGCGAGGCTCGTAGCTCGTTGCGCTGGTGCATTATAGAAATACAACTAAATGCTTATTACTATTACTAGGTAACTGATAAATACCTATTTCCAATCCATCTCTCACAAATAAATTATTAAAATAGTCCTATTCCACTGCTCTTTCGCATTTTGTAAGAGAATTTTGAGTTTTTAACACTGAATACAGATGCAAATGTCATTGTTTATGTCTATTTATGTTAAATAGATCCTATAGTAAATAAATGAAAAGAAAAATAACAAAAACAAACATTGAATCATGTGAATATGTCAATGAAATGTAAGCAGCCGTTTCCAGCCGCTTGTTATCGCTAGAAATGATAATAAGCCAAATAAGCCGTTTCTAGCGGCTGGGCTAGAAATGTTAGCAACCAGCTTCGCATCTATAATTGTACAGAAATGTCTCCGACGCCTGGCTTTCCTTCGGGACCGATGGAAATTCTGCTGTTCTGTATTCAGTAGGCATTTAAAATTGGAAGCGATATTGTTTTGAGCGAGTTCCAAAAACACTGGGAAATAAATCAAAGACATTCTCACTCATAAACTTTAAAAATCACTGATCGAAAAGATTGCAAGACGTCAGTATCAAAGTAAATTATAAAAATTGGGCAAGTGCGAGTCCGACTCGCGCATGAAGGGTTCCGTACCTATATATACGTATATATAGGTATAACAAGTTTGTTGTATGGGAGCCCCCCTTAAATATTTATTTTATTTCATTTTTAGTATTTGTTGTTATAGCGGCAATAGAAATACATCATCTGTGAAAATTTCAAGTGTCTAGCTATCACCGTTCTTGAGATACAGCCTGGTGACAGACGGACGGACGGACGGACGGACAGCGAAGTCTCAGTAATAGGGTCCCGTTTTTACCCTTTGGGTACGGAACCCTAAAAATGCTTTATTACACACCAATGAAAGTTTACAAAAGGAAACAATAAAATGTATAAATAACGTACATTACATACGAGCAAACCTTATTTTTTAAGATATTATGAAACGAAGCTTGTATTTTCCAAAAAGGCAACGTCTAGGTTTTCACCCTAAAATAGGGGTTTATCGTAAAGCGTATTTTTCGCCAGACTGATAATTTATATGCTTCCCCCAAGGCTACGGGCCTGCCAAGATTCTGTTATATCGAGATAGCAAGTGTGCGATATAGACAGAATAGTGACATTAGCGCCGATATTTATTTTTGTTTTATGTTGTTGTTATCTTTATGAAATTTTATACTATACTAGCTGTTGCCCGCGACTTCGTCCGCGTGGAATCTTATCTTGAACAGTTTACATCTTTATTATATTATTTTCAGATCTAAGCAATGTTGAAATTACTTTTCTTTTTTTGCAAGTTGATGATTTTGATGTTGGTTACTGTAATTCAACAAAAAATAAATAATAATAAATATTGAAGTGCTGCTCCCATACAATAAACGTGTTTTTTTTGCCATTTTATACGTAATGGTACCGAACTTCGTACGCGAGTTCGACTCGCTCTTGGCCTCTTTTAAGTTTTTTTTTCGGCTAAATTGCTCTAATTACGCGGAATCATTATGAACTCAGGTTTCAAGTCCCGCGCTCAAAATAAATATTTGATATTCAAACAAATTTTCAACCCCTTTTTCACCACCTTCTGGGCTGAATTTTCAAAAACGAATTCACTTTTCTTGTATTCTGATAATATGCCCTTATACAAAGTTTCAAGTCCTGCGCTCAAAAAAATGTTTGATCTCAATACAAACTATCAACCTCCTTTTTACCGCCTCAGGGGTTGAATTTTCAACAACGCTGAAATCACTTTTTTTGATTTCTAATTATATGCCTTTATACAAAGTTTCAAGTCCGGCGCTCAAAAAAAGGTTTGATCTCCATTCCATTCCAAACATTCAACCCCTTTTTAGGGTTCCGTACCCAAAGGGTAAAAACGGGACCCTATTACTGAGACTTCGCTGTCCGTCCGTCCGTCCGTCCGTCTGTCACCAGGCTGTATCTCAAGAACGGTGATAGCTAGACAGTTGAAATTTTCACAGATGATGTATTTCTATTGCCGCTATAACAACAAATACTAAAAATAAAATAAAATAAATATTTAAGGGGGGCTCCTATACAACAAACTTGTTATAGATATATATATAGGTACGGAACCCTTCATGCGCGAGTCGGACTCGCAGTTGCCCAATTTTTCACCATCTTCAGGGCTACATATATTTTCAAAAACGCTGAATCAGTTTTTTTTGTATTCTAATAATACGCCTCAAAATTTTTTAATCTTCAAACTACCTTTCAACCCCTTTTCACCACCTTCAGGGCTGAATTTTCAAAAATGCTGAAATTTCTTTTCTTGTATTCTAATTATATGCACTAATACAAAGTTTAAAGTCCCGCGTCAAGAAAAAGGTTTGATCTCCATTCAAAGTTTCAACCCCTTATTTACCAGTTTCAGGGATGAATTTTCAAAAACACTTAAATCAGTTTTCTTTTATTTTATTTTAATACCTATTTACAAAGTTTCAAGTTCCTAGCTTAAAATTAAAATTGAACCCCGAGACAAACTTTCATCCCCCTTTTAACCCTCTTAGAGGTTGAATTTATAATGACGTTAAATTAATGTTCTTTTGTTATTATTATATATGCCTTAGTCAAAGAATGTGTAATGGAATCAAACTTTCAACCCTTTTTAACCATTTTAGGGGACGAATTATTGAAAACGCTGAAATTACTTTCCTTGTATTTTAATTATATGCCTTTATACAAAGTTTAAAGTCCCACGCTCAAGAAAAGGTTTGATCTCCATACAAACTTTCAACCCCCTTTTTACCACCTAAGAGGATAAATTTTTAAAAACGCTGAAATCACTTTTGTTCCATTTTATTTGCATAACTTTTTACGAAGTTTAAAGTTCCTAGCTTAAAATTAAATTTGAACCCCAAGACGAAGATTCATCCCCCTTTTAACCCCCTTAGAGGTTGAATCTTTGATGACGTTAAATTAATGTTATTTTGTTATTATTGTATATGCCTTAATAAGAAGTTTCAAGGAATTTGTAATGGATTCACACTTTCAACCCCTTTTTAACCCTTTTAGCGGACGAATTTTCGAAGACGCTGAAATAACTTTTCTTGTATTCTAATAGTATGCCTTTACACAAAGATTCAAGTCCCGCGCTCAAAAAAATACTTGATCTCCATACAAACTTTAAACCCCTTTTTACCCTTTTAGGGGTCGAATTTTTGAAAACGCTGAAATGACTTTTCTTGTATTCTAATAGTATGCTTTTACACAAAGATTCAAGTCCCGCGCTCAAAAAAATACTTGATCTCCATACAAACTTTCAACCCCTTTTTTACCACCTTAGGGGATGAATTTTCAAAAACGCTGAAATCAGTTTTCTTTTATTTTATTTTAATATCTTCTAACAAAGTTTCAAGTTCCTAGCTTTAAAAAAAACTTGTATCCCATACAAACTTTGCACCCCTTTTTAACACCCTTAGGGATTGAATTTTTCAAAATCGCTTCTTATCTCTAGCCCACGTTATAAAAGTAACCTACTGTGCAAAAATCAACTCTCTAACATTAGTAGTTTCGGCTGTGCGTTGATGAGTCAGTCAGGACTTCTTCTTTTATATATATAGATTATATTACCTATGTAAAAAAAATAAGTGAATATATCTAAGTAGCCTATATTTGACAGTCGCTAAATAGTTTTTTTTTATGTATATACGGAACATTTAATGAAATGACATCTGTATTTATATTTGTGTTTATTTGTGCGTTCAATAAGCATAAAAGGCTGGACCAATTTCAACTTAGAACGTTTGTGGAACACGGGCAGCCTGAGCATTTACAGATGCTTATAGGATACTTTTTACCTGACTACGGAGAAGAAAACAAGAGCGTTATGACTTTTCTACCGCGCATATGAAATTTGCAGGCACCTTTTTAAACATATGTTTTTAGTAAGAGACTATTATGAGTGGCTTTGTGAGTTGTAGACTCCGCGACTATATTTCTAAATGACTGAAATACAACTTTTTTAACTTTTCAACCATTTCCGTCATCTAGGATTTTTTTTTAAACTGTCTTGACAAAAAGAAATGTTACTTATTATATTATTAAATCTGCTCACATATTTTACGAGAATTGGTTAAGCACTATAGCCAAAAACAGCTGGAAATCTGGACATGATTTTTTGGCCAAGCTAAAACGGAGACATCATCAATTTCAATTCATTTCAATAAAAAAAGACAAAATCGCGATTAAACTGTCCAGAATGAAAATAACAGCAACAAAATGAGTTACGACAGATTCTCATCGACGACAATAATACGTTTTATGTTTATAAATTAGCTTAATCACTACTAAACGTCACGTTAATGTATATTAATTTGAGCGGGAGCTCTTTTGTGCGTTTATTAAAAGACAAAAAGATTTTCGACGACGCGGTTGGCGCAGTGGTTAAGCAACTGCCTACTGAGCCGACGGTCCCGGGTTCGAATTAGATATGAGCGCCGATGGTCAATTCCGCGGCGGCGGCGTGATAGCCAAAATTCCGCGGCGGCGGCGGCGTCGGCGGCGTGACCTTGAGCTTGAGTTTTTTATTAGGGTACAATTTGTGAAAAGTACCCTCGTTTTTGTTACTATAAAGAAAGTTTTATTTATTTTAATAAAGAAACCGAGTATATAAACAATCATATTTTAACATTGGAAATGTTTTTTCGATCGCGTTGGTAGGGGACCGTTTTCAGCGAAAGTGCGACATCGCTCTGGCGTCGTCAATTTTGAGGCTACGCGGGTCAATGGGGTATCAAAAGACGTGTCTTGACGAGATCTACAAGATGGTGTAAAAAAAAATTTAAAAAGTCAAAAACTTTTTCGAAAAGTGCAAAAATGTCGAAAAATTACGTGATTATTCTGCGACTTCTCAACTTAAATCGACGATATCTCAAAAACGAAAAGCGATATCGAAAAAATTAAAAAAAGCACTCGGGGTATTGAGTTGGGCTACAGTTTGCAAAAAACGGAACTTTACTATCTGTAATGGAGTTGGAGAAAGCTTTACCTTTATGTGGCGGAGTTTTCGCGGCGTGCGGCGCGCGCGTATTATTAGTGAGTTTCGTGTACTAGTAAGTTTAATATTTTTTTAGTTAAGTTGTAAACCTTGATGTTTTTAGATGTTTGTAATAAAGTAAGTAAAAAAAAAATGTAATGTATAAGTACAATAAAATACCTTTATGTAAAAAAAAAATACTTCTTTGTTTCTCTATTTGCTATACAATTTACTACCTTATGTATCATACAATCTCGTGCCCTTCTAGTACTTTGAAAATGAATCGTATAAATTAAACAAATAGTACATTATATCAGAGGCCGGGAAAATGAGTAGGTATATACGGCCGAGCGAGCGTGCGAGCGAGGCCGGATAGTGGTACGAGGCCGGGAATCCGTTTTCACGACGAGGCATGTATAGTGCTTTTCTCAAACATACAATGAAATAAAAAAATATACTTCAAAGAACAACATTTTATTAATTGACAAATAGGACATTTTAGTCTAACAACCAACCTTTAAAAACAAAACCTGCTTTTTGTCAAACCAGCCAGCTGTGTGAATGACCTTGTTTTTGAAACCAAAAAAAAGTTACTTTGCAGGCCTAGGCCTGAAAAGCAGTATTAAATTCCTTTACAGTCCCCTCGAGTTGTTGCGCCCAAAAAGCGATACTTCCGAGCCTATTATAAGGAACGTGAAGACAATATTTCATTGCATGTTTGAGAAAACAAAATATACTCTGCCCACTACGTGGCGTGATGAAGCAAATATTAATTTTCAACTTATTTTATTATTACTGTGACACGTGCGACAGGCTCTGTACCACCCTTTTCATAGTAATTTTTTTGTATTATTGCTCGGAAGCGGCCCTATCCACTCACTTTCTTCGAATTTTGAGTTGAACTCTATTTATATAATAAAATAAAAGCGTTGACAGGAAGCCGTAGTTACCAAAAGCAATTGAGTGGCTATAAACAATGAAGTCCTATTTTTTTCATGGTCTCAACTTATTTTAACAATATAATTACTATGGCTTTATGACTCCACTATCCTTTATCTTATTCTATACGTAGAGAACGAGAACTTACCTATAGACTGTTTTTAGGGTTCCGTACCTCAAAAGGAAAAAACGGAACCCTTATAGGATCACTTTGTTGTCCGTCTGTCCGTCCGTCCGTCCGTCTGTCAAGACCCTTTTTCTCAGGAACGCGTGGAGGTATGAAGCTGAAATTTATATCACTTACTCAGGTCTACTGTCCCTTGAAGCTGTGAAAAAATCAAACTTCTAAGCCAACGCAATCAAAAGATACAGCCGTTTACGCCGCAAATTTTCGACACTTGCAAGGGAATCAAAACCTACAGGGTGCTTCCCGTGAACTCAGAATCTTGAAATTTGGTACGAAGCAACGTCTTATAGCATAGATAAAGGAAAAAATACGAAAACCATAAATTTTTAGTCACATCACTTAATATATTTTTTTTTAATAATTAACCACTTAGGGATGGAAAGTGTTTGTACGGAACCCTCGGTGCGCGAGTCCGACTCGCACTTGGCCGGTTTTTTTTCATTTGTTACAAGATAAATTGTTTGACACATGGAGTAGAAAGTTCCTTCAACTAAAAAATTATGATTATTATTTCTATACTTCGTCTTCTCGAAAGTAGGAATAGCGTGGCTTGGGTAATGCTGATGATTCCACATCTGGCGGACGAGAGCGTGTGTGCAAAAGAAGAAAAAAAGGCTGAGTTTTGTTAAAGGGCGTAGTCCGTTTATAAAAAATAACGGTACTCGCCGGTACTTGCTACTAACCCTTGTGTTTCTCTTGTTGAAAGAGTTGTTTCCATTATAGTTTGCCCTATCTAAGTGCATTTCCAATGTACCAGAAGGTCGTGAAAGGCACGAGATCTGTGAATTTTTTAAATTTCGCACTAAAAAAAACACACTTTCAATGAAAATTATAGTTATAATCGAAATAACATAAGAAGCATATACAATCATCACAGTCTTTACCTACTTAAAAAACTACTTTTTTTAACTTCACACAAATGTTATTCTCAGCGCTTAGTCACAATCTATCTCAAGAGCTAGTTTGCGCCAGAAAGCATTTTAAGGACTTATCACCGTGTCAGAGAACCATGAATTTAGCTGCCCTAAGTGTGTTTATCATTTCATCATCATCATATCAGCCGATAGACGTCCACTGCTGGACAAAGGCCTCCCCCAAAGTTCTCCACAACGATCGATCTTGCGCCGCCCGCCCTCATCCAATTTCTACCCGTGATCTTAACCAGGTTGTCAGTCCACCTTGTTGGAGGCCTTCCAACGCTACGTCTTCCGGTCCGCGGCCGCCACTCAAGAACCTTTCTGCCCCAACGGCCATCGATTCTACGCGCAATGTGCCCCGCCCACTGCCACTTAAGTTTGGCGACTGTCCGAGCTATATCTACAACCTTGGTTCTCTTGCGTATCTCGTCATTTCGAATTCGATCCCGCAAGGAAATTCCGAGCATAGCTCGCTCTATTGCCCTTTGAGTAACCTTGAGCTTTCTTATGAGGCCCATTGTAAGCGACCACGTTTCAGTACCGTATGACATCACTGGCAATAAGCATTGGTTTTAACCACCAAGGTTTTTAAACCTTCGTCTTAAGACACAGCGGTATTTGAGACAAGAAGATATTTCGCAGCTTCCCGAACGCTGCCCATCCTAGTTGGATTCGACGAGTGACCTCTTTTCCGAAATTCGACCTACCCAACTGGATCGTTTGTCCAAGGTAGATATAGTCGTCTACAGTTTCAAGCGCAGTCTCCAACTTTAAGTGGAGTGGGTGCCAGGGACCGGAACCGGTTACCCTAACAAGGGTTTTTGATGAGGTTATTTTAGAAGTTGTTTTTAAAAACCCTTACATATTGTTAACCCTATGATGTGGTTGTTTCAATGATACGGTTACTGTTTTGTTGCAGTTAACGCGGTTACCGGTTACCTTAACTAACCTACCCCGTCCCACTAACCGAGTCTTTAGGGTATTGAACCGAGTTCAAACGAATGTGATCCTTAAGTAATGTGTTATTAGTTCAGTTTTTGAATAGCAGTTATAATAACTACTAACCCTAACTTAATAACCTTAACGTAAGGGTTTTTGAACGAGTTCTAACGAATATGATCCCTAAATTATGTCTTATTAGGTCAGTTTTTGAATAACAGTAACTCAGTAAATTTCTTATCTCTTGCAAGTCATAAACGTGTTTGGTTTGCGAGGTTTGTAACAATATGCTATAAAGCGACAATTCAGTCAATATTCAACTTTAAGTCTTTGGTGTAGAAACTTCTTATGTTACCATGGTAGCGTTGCTTAGCTCGAGCGGCGAAAACAATGTGTTGTTTGTTTTTTTTCATATTTCATCTTTGCCTTTGCGGCTTGACAAATAACTGTAAGACGGAAAAAATAAAAGTTATTCGTTTATTTTTGCCGTCACCATTGTTATCACATATTGGTTTATCGCAAAAACAATTAACTATCATTTCCTTCATACCCCGTAATACAGATAAGTATTATTTCGATAAAAAAAATATAACAATTAATGCGGCATTCAGTTAAGGCACAACTGCATTTTGATTATTCTTAAAACAATAATAAATACCGCGTCTCAGTGTGCAGTAAATGCCAATACCCCGATAACAATAAACTAAAAATAATTCTTAGCATTTCACTCATCCCTTTTCATCTAAGTATAATTATATTTAGGTTGATGTATGTGTCAATAACGAACTTCAAATTATTTTATACAAATTACACCCTTAAATTGTAAAGATAAGCAATATTAATGATGGTTCTGTGGATATTCTTATTATTCAAATTGATTTGAACAAGAATATTTCTTGTACTCTGTCTTGATTAAATCATGATCCTTTTTTTTATTAATAGTTAAAAACGTAATAATTATAAAAACATTTAAACATTAAAAAAGTTTTAAGTAATTAATTAAAATGTTATTTGAAATAAAGTTAATTTTGTTATATTATGTATTCTATAACTTTTTTTTTTAATTATAAAAGAAAATTCTTTACACACAGACAGATGTCCTTTTGTCCAGATTTCCGGCTAGTCTCGCTTAGGGGTCACATTTCTCAACCGATTTATGAAGTTTTGTGAGGTCTAGGTTAGTTAATTATATGAAATATTTGTGTCGATAAAATTATTCGAAACTTGGTTCGAATAATTTTATCGACTTCGATTTGTAATCTAAGAAAAATAAAAAAAAAATCCATTTGGAAGAAAAAAATTAAACAATTTAAATTAATAATCAATGGCATTTATTTATATATATCAAAAATCCAGTTTACTGTTCTATCAACACACAACCAATTTAAAAATTATCTTTACATTAAAAGTTGTTACAGCAGTAATCAGAAAGTAAATTAACATATTATCATACAATAAGTTGGCTCACTGAGTGGTCAAAATAAAAAACAAAAGAAAACTTGAAATCAAGCTAGCTTACGCACACAAACCATACATATTGTATTATAAGATATATATATGATTTCTATATATATAACACATATAATATTATAAATAAATATGAAATATTAAAATATATACCTAGGTACCTTATTAAAATTTCAACAAGGGTCAATATGTTCTGCCAGCATCAACGCGATTTCTATAATAATACCTTTAAAAGTATTTACCATATTATAATCATGCTATGTTCATAAAATAAAATAAAATTTGGGTATGTAAATAATTTACTAGAATAGTCATTTTTTTATCAGATAACAAAAATAGTAAGTTTAATTATACTACTAAAACCATAAAAATATCATCATCACAGTTTAACATGCATAATCAGACTTAATAACTACCTATTCTTAACAATTAATACTTATAACACCTATACATTAAAAACACAATAATAAAAAAAACAATGACATAAATCAGCAATCAAAAAATCAAATCACTTTAAAATTAGACCTTATCAAATATATTACTAAATTATGGATTACTTATTATTTACGTAATTTTGGAAAGCCGTATGATACAATTCTGTCATAAATTTTACACGTGCCCACATGTCCTTCAATTTATCGTCCGGTACATCTTCTAACAATTCCTTGAATTTCGCTAAAATTTCTGTACGTTTTTCATAACCTTCCTTCCTCTCTTGATTTAACTTTGAGTCTGAAATAAAAAAATATATACTTAATTTGGCATTTCATTTTAAGTTTAGTAAGTAATACGTCACTAATATTACATTTATATATTAGAAATGTAAGCGCCGTCCAATAAAGTACAACGTTAAATGCCTATTTTTTGTTAGGAATGCTAAACTGGCAGCTCTAAGGATAGGTACCCGAACATTAAAAGTAAATTGGAATAATGCAATATACATATATATATATATATATATATATATATATACCATGTGCCAACATATTCTGAATAAAATGTATAATAAATGAAAATGCACAAACACACATTTACGAAATGTCATTGTAGTAGATATTCCGAATTTGTATAGTAATTAAATATTATATATTTACATATACATTCATTTAAACAAGTTGTCTGAACGCCTCTTTTCATGGCAAAAGGCCGCCATTTATATCTAGGTTTTTGTGGAATGCAATGTGCAATTAACTTTAAATAAATAAATATATGTACGTATAGGTATATATATATAATTAGAATATGGTTGAAAATAAACAAACATATTGCAGATACTATTAAGGAAAAAATATCAGTTCGAGTACCTTTAAGGTCGATAGTATTTACAAAGACTTAATGGTAAACAAAATTGAAATATCATCATAATAAGAATGCATAACTTACCAGTTTCTGCTGTCTTTTGCCTGTTAAGTTTATTTACAAAGTCACTATATTCCTCGGGAAAGTTGCATGGCAGTGGCAGCAAGCGCTTTTTGTTGTCCATTTTAAAGTTTTTTTTTAATATTCGTTATTTTATGGCACCCGTTTTTAACTGACCAGTTGGACGATTTGGAGGATACTGAGTAAATAACGCTTAGCATCCATGATGCTTCAAAACAATACTAATCCCATCTCTTTCTTACATTTTTTATCTTATCCGTCATTTTTAAACAGCACGTTGCATACTTAAAAATACCATGCTGCAAGTCAAACTCTCTTTTGTTCTTAAACGATGGTTTTTACTGTTATCAGGTATAATGCTGGTAACGCAGCAAAGTTGCCGATCGTTCTTCGATAAGAAAAAACTTTAGTATGAAAATTATAGTTATTTATTATTGGATGTTATTACTTTTTTATTAGCAGAACAATCACATCAAATTATCAACTAATTAACAACATCAGTGTAGGAGAAACATATATTATAAAAAGCGAAGATAAAGTACTTATTATCTAATAACAACAACAAAAAACAAAAAGTCAAAACAAAACTAGTGTAAAAAAAACACGGCAAAACGTGAACATTCTGCCAACTCCGCTCATCTATAACGATCCTTCAAGGTTCAGTTCCAAACCCTAACGCGTAGGGGTTTAGAGTTAACTGCTATAAAAAACCCTTACGCGTTAGGGTTTCAACCGTAACTGTGTAACTGTGTTGAGGTTGTAGTTAACTGTTATGATATGGTAACCTTAACATAGGGTTACCAAATGAAAAGGTTACCTTATGTTATGGTTACCAAATTGTTGGGGTTACCTTATCAATAGGCTTAACTTTAAAGAGGGGTTTTCCGGTCCCTGGTGGGTGCCACATGTGAGTTAAACATAATTTTCGTTTTCTCCATGATACAATAAATAAATAATAAATATCGGACAACCTCACACAAATCGATCTAGTCCCAAATTAAGCTCAAGAAGGCTTGTGTTATGGGTACTAAACGACGATATACCATCCATTTTCATTTTAAGACCCACTTGTTGAGAGACCCTGCTGAGGTCGTTGAGCATTTTGCCGAGGTCTTCCAGGGTCTCAGCCATGACCACGATATCATCGGCAAAGCGGAGGTTGGTGATGTATTCGCCGTTTATGTTGATGCCAAGTCCGTCCCAATCCAGAAGCTTGAATACGTCTTCCAATGCAGCTGTGAACAATTTAGGAGATATGACATCTCCTTGCCTCACACCACGCTGCAATTGGATAGGTTTCGAGTCTTGTTTTGGACGCGGACTGACATAGTGGCATTCTCATACAAACACCTCAGTACCTCGATATACCTGTAGTCAATTCGGCACCGCTGGAGAGACTGCAGCACTGCCCAGGTCTCGATCGAATCGAAAGCCTTCTAATAGTCTACAAACGCTAAGCATAATGGCTGGTTATACTCTCTTCGGTCTTCTGTATAACCTGCCGCAGCTTATGGATGTGGTCTATGGTACTAAAAGCTTTACGGAAACCGGCTTGTTCGGGAGGCTAGAAGTCGTCAACCCTGCGTGCGAGACGGTTCCTTATGACTCTCAAAAACAGCTTATAAACATGACTCAGAAGCGAGAAGGGTCTGTAGTTATTTAAAAAGGTCTTATCGCCCTTCTTAAAGAACAGTACCACTACGCGTGACGACGCGTTTGGCTCGGTTGGTAGACGCCTACTGAGTCGGCGGTCCTGGGTTCGAATCCCGGCCGGGGCAAATATTTGTGCAAAATATTTGTTCTTGGGTCATGGATGTTATCTATATATGTATTTATATATTATGTATATCGTCGCCTAGTACCCATAGTACAAGCTTTGCTTAGTTTAGGACTAGGTCGATTTGTGTAAGGTTGTCCCTTAATATTTATTTATTATTTATTTATTTACGCTTCTGTGCCATGCCTGTGGCGTTTTCCGCTCGAGTATGACGGAGTTAAATAACTTTTGCAAGGCTTTTAAGACCGGTTTTCCACCTGCTTTTAGAAGCTCTGAGGTAACTCTGTCATCACCCGCCGCCTCATTATTTTTAGGCTGTTTGAGAGCCATACTAATCTCGTACAGGCTGACGTCCGGGATTTCTTCTGTGTAGTGTCGGGTCAACCTAGCTCTTGGATCTTTGGCTAGGTTCATGCTGTCATGATGTGTCCGCGTTGTCGTGTATAACTGTCCGCAGAACGCCTCAACCTCCGTCAGGAGCTCAGGCCTAGACGACACGATTCTATCATTCCCTGTCTTCAGCTTTGTCAGCTGACTCTGTCCCATGGACAAATCTCGTGCGAACACTTTGGAGCCTTTGTTTCGCTCAATGGCCTCTTCAATACAATTAGTATTAAATTGGCGCAGGTCGCGAGTCAGAGACTTTGAGATCTGTTTGTTAAGCCTTCGTTACTGAGAAGCGTCATCAGGGGAATGCAGAACCATACCGCGCCTCTCCTTCGTGAGCTCGAGAGTGTGATCAGAGATCTTTTTGGTTCTTTTTGAGCGGTGGGTCTTAAAGAACTTAGATCCTCGTCGTTTATCATTTAGTGACAAATAATAAGCCTGTTTAAAAATCCTAAGATAATATAAATATCTGCATCGCAATTACAAATAACAAATGGTTTTTTTTATTAATTTAAGTTAATAAGTCGGGAACGTATGATATTTAAAAAATGATATGCATTAATTGCACTTTGCCAGTCATATAAGCAGATCACTTGTTCGGTACAATAATTACGTGTGGTGTTTCGTGGATAGATTTTTTATTGGCGTTATGTAAATGTCTTTTATTTTCGTTTTGTAAACATCAATAGCAATAGAACTTGACGCCATTGTTTACGACGCGGGTTAAAAAAAAATAACACGGCAAAATACTTGACTCCACTGAAGCCATCATCGTGCGAACGAACGCGGACGCGGGTGGGTGGGATACGTTACGAGTGCGAGCGAGAAAGCAAATCGCAACTTGTTGCGCCGGCGCGCCGCGTATTTCACACGGCGGCGGCGCGCCGACTCGAATTGGCGGCGACGGCGGCGCGCCGGCGCGGCGCTCATATCTAGTTCGAATCCCTGCAAGGGCAAATATTTGTGTGATGAACACGAATATTTGTGCCTGGGTCATGGATGTTCTATGTATTTAAGTATTTATTTATCTATATAAGTATGTATATCGTCGCCTAGTACCCATAACACAAGCCTTCTTGAGCTTAATTTGGGACTAGGTTGTGTGAGGTTGTCTGATATTTATTTATTTATATTATATTTATTATTTAATAAAGCTCTTGGGAACGCCGGCCGCGGTGGAAGACTGCGAACCACGAAATATAAAGTTTGAATTGAACATACAAAACTCCTGCGAGTCTCAGATATATTAAAATATATACGAAACTGCGACTAATCGAATGAGTGTTCGATTAGCCGCCGCCGCCGCGACTGATCGGCTCTCCTGGTGATGAATCGCGAAACGATTCGAAACATGTCGAGCGATGTTCGACTTCTACGACGTAAGAACCCGTTTTGTATGTATTTTAATAAAGTTTGAAGTTTAGTTTATTGGTATCAGAGGGATGTTAAATTATAATTTCACATTTTTGTTTTATGCGACATGTATTCTATACGATTAAATAAACAGAGGGATGTTAATCTCTTAAAGGTATTTTGCAAACACCAAGCACAAAGTAAACAATATATGGGAGATGGTTTTTTCATTCAGTCTTCGCAAAAGCCACGTGAACGTTTAATTTTATCGGTTGTTGATGGGTTAATGAACTTTTCTTTGTTGCTCGTTGCCACAGTAATGTCACCCTTTAAAACTACGATTTTGGCGATGATATTTAATAAAAACTTTGTTATTGCAACAGTTAGCCCATTCATATGTAGACTTATTTGCTGGCAATACCAATAATAAAAAATATATATAGACTATGTCCCAGGTCTCCTGGGTCACAGGACAGAATATTAACAAGAAAAGGTTGATTCACCCTGCATATTTATGCTAATATGTTACCGTGACTTCGGTTGTCGCGAAACTGAGCATCATTCTGTCATGCTCGCACGGTATTGAAAGGAAAGTGACAGGTGGTATCTATCGCGCAACATATTGTCGCGTGTTACAGTTATGCTAGAGGTGCTGATGTAAAACGCTTCGTAGTCTGTGAGTGTGGTGACGTGACCGATTGACGCGAACAGAAGTGGAAGGCAGAGCGCACAATGCACGCAGGATTATAGGCTGATAGCGTGGCACGCGGCCCGTAGTGAGACTTTCTTAATTCAAGCAGGAGTACCTAGATGTAACAGAAGCATTATTTCTTCAAGCCTAGGGGGCGTCTCCACTAGGACGTGCGGAATAGACCAATCACCTGATCTGCTTTACTTTTGCGATTGGTCGATTCAGCACGTCTCCGCTCCGGTTCAGTGGAGACGCACCCTAAGAAGCAATTTAATATTTTAAATTGAAACTAAGCTTAATTTTAAGCTGAATTAATATTTGAATGAGCACTCAAAATACAAATTATCATGATTCACTCAACTGCGTGCTGTACCGCAATAATCAATTAATTATCTGTAGTGTATCGTGTAAATGCTGTTTATACTTGATATCGTTATTACAGCTAATTAATTAACGTGACTTTATTAATCTGAATTAAGTGAGACAGGTTATATAAAAAAAGTGCAGTTTATCGACGATTTTCACCGCTTTGCCTATTTTCAGGCATTAAATTTGAGAACCTTATTATACTACTGTTCTTGAAAAAGTTCTCTAGTAAAGACGGTGACTCACGAATGTTTGTCGCGCAAAAAAGTGCCCTTGTGGCCTACTTGCAAAATAAAGTTCATTATTTCTTCATGATTTATTGAAAGTATGAAAATTAAATAGAATATTAACTTAATACTGTTGTTCTTTATTGTACAAGGATCTTTGGAACTTCAGTCGTCATCGTATTTTACTTCAGTGTGTCTATGTTTTTAATAATTACTTTTCCATTAACAATTGTAAAGATAGACGATCAACATATTCCAAATAGTAGGTTGTTTGACGTGACAATCTTGACTGATGAATCCACCAATTTTGGTGGTGATTTTTCAACACAACTTCATTATCGTCTCCAAAACAATACTTAAAAAAGAAATACACACTTAGGTACATACGAAGCTGGGAGCGATCTCTAGTATTGTTGAAAAATATCGATAGGTGAGTTCATTGATATATGTAGCACCTCCCAAAAATCTGATGTCTGGTTAATATTTATCACGTGAAGAATGTAACCGTTGAGCCTATGGTGGTTGTTTTCATTATTTACCGAGAATGTTTGACACCACGCCACTGAAAGTCAGAAATAAAATCAGTTTTACGTTCTGTTTTCACGCACTAGTGCATAAAGATTACATAGTTGCCCGTCTGCCGCGTTGATTCCCATATTATGAGGGCAATACAGCCGGCCGAATCACGTCGCGCCGTAGACTATGAGAAAAGTTGCCCCAGGACGAGGGATTTATTTGTCAACTTTGTTCTGATAAAACTTTGTTTGACATTTGATTGTGAGGTCATGCCGCTCCGGCTTCCGCGCAGATAACTTCTGAGGGCGTCTCTTAGCTCCAGATTAATTTCCCCTAGTAATATTGGCTTCGTTCACTTTATTCTTTCACTTATAAATGAAGCTGCGTATTTCTATATTACTATATGGCGGGATTACTGCGATATACGGTATGCTTAAGCACGTGGGCATTCATAAAAGCTGATTATTTAATTAATCCTATTAGCAATGTTACGAGCAGGCATGTATTAGCATGGCATATTGCTGGCTGTAAATTAGCAAATACTTAATAGTTGCGTGAATTAACTACACAATTACATTCCTCAAATATATATGCACGCATGCAATGATGATGACGTCGTCGTAATAAACAAAGTATGAAGGGCTATCATAGTACATTGAGGGCAATTTGAGTTTTATTAGAAAATTGAAAATCCGGATTTTAGTTTATATATTACATACATATATAATCCTATAATTTGGTAAGTTGAGGGACTAAGTTCGTTTACTCTACTTTAAGAAAAACCCACTTGCTGGTAACACACTGTATACGATAGCTTCATTCTACATCCCAGGAAACATATATTTTATTCCGATCCACTAAAGATGAATAGCTTCATGGATCGGTTGTCATGTAGTAAGTAGTCTTTTTAGTGCCGTTCGACCACCCTCAAAGTTCAGAACGATATGTCACAGTCGCTTAACGATCTATTTACGTGAGAAGTCGGTGGGCACACCTCAAAGGAATGCCGTGCAGGCTCGGAAGTTGACAAATCTTCCAGTGCTATTTCTGTACTAATTAGAACCCGGAGTGTGGGCGATGTCATTCGAATGACATACAAATTTAATAATAAAAGAAGACGTTCGACGAACCGCGCTATAAACACATTTGTTGGTTATATCAAAGAGATCAAAAGAGGTCAATCAACGTTTTTAAAGAGTGATGACAGATAAATGCAAGCACAGCTATATATAATACAATAAATATGAAAGAAAATCTGAAATAAAATTCTAATGAATAAGTAATCAAGCGACTTGTCAAATAAAAGGTTTTAAAGACTTAAAAAATTCATAATCAGAGTGAACTTCTCTAGCAAATTAGCTCCGTTTAATCGCCTCATTAAATGCTCGTTTTTACTAATATGCTTGTAAACAAGATCACAAATTATAATTTCGCTGAAGCGCTCCGTTTAAGTCGCGAGTGCGTAGGTATGACTCGAGAGAAAACAAAGGGTAATTACCCGTTATTATAAGGATTATGTTGTGATACAACTCGTACCTTTGTTTCGTATTCTCTTATATTTACAAGGGGCTTATTAGAGAGCTATTAAACTTATTATTAACGAAATCAGTGTAATTGCCGAGCCAATTGGGGTTCTCGGTTATTTGAAATTTCTTACAGGAGCAATTTTAAGTGAACTGAACCAATTTAGATTTCAATTAAACGGCTCAATTCTGTACTCGCTTCGTTAGATACAATTCTAATTTAGTTTTATCCTCGAAATACTTGATTGAATTACCTACTCGATGGGTCAACATATTGCCATTCCATTGGAAAAGTTAAGACGAGCTCAAACAGGTAAACTTAAGTAATTTTTGATATTTATTGCCGAAAGTTATAAAAAAATCACGGACGTACATCGTATGAACACCACTCTTTAACCTCGTACAAGTAAAGTATGTGTTTTTGATCCCAATGAAAAATAGAATCACTGGACAGATAAAAAAAACCGGCCAAGAGCATGTTGGGCCACGCTCAGTGTAGGGTTCCGTAGTTGCCAATCCTTCACAATAGACGGGCTTCGAGGTTTTAATTACAAGAAAGATTTCAAGCTCTATAAAAAAGGTCGTAAACGCCAAAGTAACTGTCACAGCGGAATGTTTTAATGCAGTATGGCAATTAACTAATATGTGTAACGTTCGAGGTATAAGGACACCGCGCGGCACTTACGTCATTTTAAAGAAAATTATGAAATTTTACGATAACTCAAAAACGGCTAAACCGATTTTATTCAATATAGTTTTTATTGAAAGTACTTATAAGGCCTCATTTTCGTGATTTTTTCCATAATTTCGCTATTTTTTTTATTTTCGGAGCGAATATTTACAAAACTGCTGACTTGATCAAAAAATAATGTTTGGAGACCCCTATTATTTTTAAAAGACCTATTCATCGAACCCCACACACTAATGTTAAACCAAAAAAAAATTCACCCGCACTTTAGGTTTTCGAGAGGCACCCGAAAAAACTTTTTTTTTTTAGTTTATATTTTACCGTTATGTCGGCGTGATATATACACAAACTTATACCAAATTTCAGCTTTCTAGTACTAAAGATCACGGAGCTAAGCCGCGGACGGACGGACAGACGGACAGACGGACAGACGAACAGACGGACATGGCGAAACTATAAGGGTTCCTAGTTGACTACGGAACCCTAAAAATGCATGTTCTTTTAACATGAATCTGCCAGCCCTTTGTTACGTAGTACAATTGAAAATAAGCGTGTAAACATCAACCACATCTCTTCACACATAAATCTCAATCATAGCAATCAATCCAACGAGCATGTAACAATAAAACCTCAACTTAAAGGCCAGGAAACGGCCACTGCGGTAATGTGGTGAGATGCCTAATGGGAGGTGCCCCGTACGAATTAGCTGCTCAATTAGACCGAACTTACCGCGCACACATCGACTTTTCATACTCACCATTACGCCCACGGAAAGTAACTTTATCGCACGAGGGCAAAGTATACATTTCAAAGTATTCGTTAGATACGGCGTCGGGAGAGTTGGTCGGTGTACCGCTAACCGGCTGCGATCGAACGTGAACCCAATTAGAGTAATTTCTGTTATCTGTGTGGAAACGCACTGATCATTTGAGCGTAAATGAAAAATCCACAGTTTGTGTATACATTAATTTTAATCCTGATGATCGATCAACTGGGGTGGAATTCCATTGATTTTGACATCATTTGAGTGACGTTTCGAACATCACTACATAGTATAAAAGAAAGTCGCTTCCTCCTGTCTGTCTCTCTGTCCCTGTGTATGCTTAGATCTTTAAAGGTCTTCGCACATTATAACAACTCAACGGCGACTCGGTTCTATGCCAAATATTGAAATTTAAGCCCTATGTCATATTTTCTAGGTTTAATTTCAAAAAATGATAATAGTAGTGGACGACGAGTGGTCTACGCGTCAATATTTGGCATAGAATCGAGTCGCCGTCGAGTTGTTATAATGTGCGAAGACCTTAAAACTACGCAATTCATTTTAATGCGGTTTTTTTAATAGATAGAGTGATTCAAGAGGAAGGTTTATATGTATAATATATTATGCATAATTTATCAGCATTGCACCCGTGCGAAGCCGGGGCGGGTCGCTAGTTTTTACTAAAAGCGGCAACTAGTAAGGGACGGAAGTTTAAGTGTTCCAGCCAAGTGTCGGTAGTTAAAGTGTCAGAGCTTGTTTTTGGATCATGGTTTCGAATAATATATCGGTGTTTGCTATTCCAACTTAAATTACTTTAACAAAGTACCTAAAAGTAAAAAATAAATCGTTAAAGTAAACGTATAATGTTAATATTTTGGATATATGTCATTAAGAAATGTGTAAGTTACACCCCTGAACGTCTCTCAAACTATCAGTTTGTAAATACGTGGATATTGGTCCCACGTTCTACAAATATATCGTTTTAAATATCTCATATTAATAGTTTTCGTGTTAAAAATAGCACGTCTAAAGAATTAGAGATACCAAAAGTGTACCTACATTATTTTGAGTCGGTCCCATTGAAGATAAAGGGTTCCGAGTAGGGTTGCCAACCATCCCGCTATACCCGGAAACTCCGTTTCTGGAGCTCTAGAGTATGGGCACCGCGAAGGGTCCGCGCGGTACCTCGAATTATCTTATTTTTTCTGGATTTCCGTTACAGTTGAAATTTTGAGCAATTTGACAGGGCATCATTTAATTGGAAGATACCACATCGTGCTCGCTCGCTCAACACTGCCCTGCATTCTGCGCCCTTTTCTTCAGCTCTTCGTTTTCTTTCCATGGTTCTCAATATGTTGACGGCTAACGGCCAATATACCTTGCCCAGTTAAGCTGTGTGGAGTCCCGAATTGTATAACTGAGTCCTGCATTTTTTTTTTGCAAATGTACCGCAAATCTGTACACTAAGGTTGACAACCCTAGTTCCAAGTAAAGTGGTGCTTAATTTGACATCGATTGATTTGCACTCACAAAAAACATCTGTCTTTTATTTTCAGAATGCTTGCTGGGCCATGACATTTAAGGTGGACTGCAGTATATGCTAAATAAGGTAAGACTAGTTTCGCTTATAAAGCATAGGGGAGATCAGGACTCACAAGTAAGAACTAACCGGGTCTATCCTTAAAACAAGTTTTTAGTGTTGAGAGCCTACTTCAGTCAAATCGTTTTGAAGTTGGGTTATTTTCTCAGCGATACGTGGCGATACTAAGAAAAAGTCAAAACCTTAATTCTACTAATTTATTCATCGTAAAACCCATGTGTAAAGGCTAGTTTTTGTCAATGGAATAATTTAGAGCTGGCTCTACATTTCGCTTTCTTCTTTACTCATAATGACAAATTATTTTATTTGCTGCCGTTAAATATCCATCTAGGTCTAATTTCATTTTCCTTCGTTTCATTCTGGTATTGTGTCTGTTTTAGGCTCGTATTTAATATCTGTACTTACTTAAATTATTATAGGTACTGATCTCAATTGTGGTCTTAAGTATATAGAAACAGACACTTGAGAGCGGTATTTTTTTTTTTTTTTTTTTTTTTAATTTATTTATCACAAAAATAACTTATGTGGTATGTAAAACATTTATATTCCGCCAAACTGAGGACAGTTTGTTGGCGGATAAAGCGCTCACAAACATTTTCGTGTGCTACCACTTATAAATTACTTACATAAATGATTACTTATTAACTGCACTAATTTTACTGCTACCCATCAACAACAACGCCGCGCCCCGCGGCATCACGCTGCACGAGTCGCACCCTAGCAGTAGTTACTAAGGTCCAAAGTCGCACCGCGCAGCATCCCGAGCCGCAGCGCTACCGCAGATGGGCGGCCATATAAAACCTTCATCTATCACTAATTACTACACTACAATAGCAATAACAAATTAATACTTTATATTTTTATAGAATCTTTTTTATCGATTCTATTTTTCATGTGGAAATACCACATTTTTATTTTTATAAATAATGACAAAGGTAAATTAAGAAAGAGAAATTGAATGCGATCCACTACAATCTAAGCTGGGCTAATACTTTCATCAAACAGATTTAGGAGTTCTGCTTGCAGTTTTTTCTTAAATACTTGTTTACTACTGCACTTTTCTACTGATGTTCTTAGTTTGTTATGTATCTTAGGAGTCATATATTTACGCGTTCTTTTTCCGTAGTAGTTGTTGGCCTTGTATTCTACGTATGTTTTTTGTGTGCTTGCTCTGAGGTTACGCAACAGTAGTCTATGCGTTTTGAATTTATCCTGGCCGTAATCGTCCATACAAATTAAGTACCTAACTTTCTCATGCACTGGTAAGATTTTTAACATTTTATACAGTCGTTTGTAATTTTTATTACAGTTGTTTTTAGTTTTTTTATCTACTAGTAAATTTTTTACTATTCTAGTCTGGAGATTACAAATTTTATCAAGGTAAGTTTTAAATGTACGTCCATATGCAATTAATCCATAAGTAATTACAGACTCGGCTAACGAGTGATAAAGTATGTGCATTAATTTTCTACTCACTATATTTTTTAAACCTATTAATTTTGCCATAATTGCGCGGAGTTTATTACATACTAATTCTATATGAACTCCCCAGTTAAATTTAGTGTCTATAGTTAAGCCTAAATACTTATATTTATCTACAACTTGTATACTACTACAATTACAATATTTTTGATTTTCGTTATTATGTAAACAGTCGTATGTGTGCCCTATGATACTTATATTTTCACATGGTTCCTGTAGGTATGGTGACTTAATTAACATACATTTAGTTTTTTCTATGTTAAGAATTATACCGTTATCGTGCGACCATTTTATTATGTTTATAAAGTCTGTCTGTATTTTTTTTACCACAGTTTTAATATCCTTATCGGCGTACAGTAGACATGTATCATCGGCATTAGATTTGAGTGTAGTTTATTAATACAGGTCTGCAGTCCTAATGAAATTTATTACAATAATTATTTCGTAACTAATTGAAAAGATTTTGTTAACAGGGAAATTTACTAGTTTACCCTCGCGCTTCACGGTAGAATACAGTGTCAAGTGAAATTCTAAAATAGTACATTTATTCAAAACCAAAATGTCTTCTAGGTTTGGAACATTTATTCCAAATTCAAAACTTCAAATTTAATCGCACATCCTAGAAGTTTTAAACCTGTTTGCAAAAGACGAAATATCCATTGACAGAGAAGTAACTCTCCAAAGTCTCTTTGTAACGTTGTGAAAGTAATTTGTTTATTATATAATCATAAAGTTGGTACTTTCCTGTTCTAAATACAGTATTTTCATTAGCATAAGTTTGCTGTAGTCCCGAGACGCGTCTTAACTAGGCCCTTAAGAATATTAGGGGCTACAAATTTAGATACTTATTCAAGATTTAGGAACTGGCGGTAGCCAAGGACGTTGAATTAGGCCATGCATAGTAAAAACTTATGTCAAAGATAATAAATATACATATTAGTTTAACATTTCTAAATTGAATTCCAAAGATGTTATTTATGTTCTTGATATTCCGACTATCTGCGAGTGACAGGGTTGGAAAAAAACGAATTTGCAAGAGCCTTTGTGGACACACTAATTTATCACCTAGTTAAAATAAAGTAATCAAACATTTTGACCTAAATTGACACACACGCACAACAAAGTTAAATACAAGCTCGTACACACCTACAAATTTGTATGAAACATAAATCATTTTCAATCAGATCAAGCCCTAAATAGCCGTGCAAAAACCCGAGGTGAACTCAATGGCGAAACGATTCGAACATGTCGGCAAGCGTGGCATCCCGAAAATCGTGACCGGACCACCCACAAGCGCTGTGAGAAAATAAATAAAATAAAACAAGTATAAATAACAGTGCTCGCGCATAATTGATCACAAATTAAAACTCGCCGCGTCCGAAATGTTAAACGCTGGAGTCGCCGAAAGCGAAATTAGTATGTGTGAGCGTGTGTGTGCGCACACATTGGTATGTTGGCGTAGGGTTGTCACTTGCTTTAGAATATTTTTGTTCCAGATATTTTTTATGTAGTATAGTCGTTGACTAGCGAATTTGTTCAAATAAGTGCAAGTTTAAATCCACAGACTTGCAACTTTATCTATGGACCGACGTTATCAAATGTATAATATGTCTACTAACATCCACTACTGGAGACACTTCCCCAATTCCCTAAGGATCTCCAATCAACAGACTGTCATCGCGATCACGTTATGAAGGCTCTTCCTACACTTAAACTTCCAAAATTTAACCATATTTTCGCCACGCATTATTATTATTATTAACTCTATAACTTACTAGACATGGCATATGCATGCATAGCTGATCCTCAATTTACCTGTGAAGAAATAACAACATTAATTAATTAATATAATTATTAAAAAAGATGCGTTGGATTGAGATTTATTTTACAAATATAGCATCACATTTATTTATTTATTTCTTTATAAAAATATCTTACAGTCAAGCCAAAATGCCCGCAAGATAAGATGGAATACAAATTACGCTACGTTTACATGATACGTTTTAGGAACTCAATTTATACGACTATATCTGTAGTAGTCAGCATTAAAAACAAATTAAGAAAATAAACAAGCTTAGCAAATCATAATATAGGAATACACAATGTATAACAACTAATGACGATGTGGAATAAGTATTGTCAATAATCAAAATTTATCAATTTCAATACGACGTGATATGACGTTGAATGTAACGTGACGCGGGCGAACCGAACAAAGTATGAATAAGTATCCTTGTGATAGCCCTGAACTTCCCCACATGGTATACATTTTCCTTCTGTTTACAGCTGAACAATAGCGCACTCGGAACAATATGCCACTAAACATATTTAAATGTGCTTTGTTCTCATTATGTGTCTTCTAAAAAACCAATAAAAATATTGCTTGATTGATGTTTTGTTCTAAGATATCCTACCGTTGTTTTGTTGTATTTAAATCATCCGATACCGTTTGAAGGAAATATATTTTTCTCGATTAGGCAAGTGCAAAAAGTTTGTTATGTCACGTCGACATCGCGTAGCTTATTTGTAATGTACTTAATTTCCATACGAGTGTCAACCCTAACACTTAGAACATAAATTAAATACCTATGTAATATTAATGAATTGGCAAATGTTAATTTGTCAACTATTTAAATATCGAAGAATTAGAGCAATTCCACGAAGGTCTGTGGTCATTTTTATATTTCTTGCTTAGATTGGGAGCGCGATAAACCGAATTTCCGACTACCGCGGCTTAGGAAAATTTCAAAGAGTAACAAATACATATATTCAACAAGCATTAAAACTTGCCCGGCAATAAGACTAGGGGGACTCACAAATAAAATAGACTTATTTTCGTAGTTAAGTGTTCAAAACACTTCATTTTGAAGTTACAAAAACTATAAGCTGTGGCATCTAGCTCTGGTAACTTATAACTTGTGGAAAACTCGACGAACTAAAATTACCAAGTTTGTAACATACTTAGGTATTACTTTTGTCGCTGCAGACTGGATGTCTTGTTTCTCAGTTTGTGAAAACACCGTCTTTTAGATGTTCATGTTGAGTTCAATCGAGTTCGGAGCGATTGAACTTCTGCTTCTTTTATCAACTTTATATTGTCTTTGATTCTATCCAGTTTAACTATCTTAAAGGTTTGTTAATTTGTATCAATACTTTTTTACGTATTTCCTAATTCAAATGTATCGAAAAACTTTGTCGAAAAATTATATAGATCATAAGATGATTAACGTGCGTATATGTAAATGATGTTTACGTATACATTAACATTGTTTAAACAACCACAAAGCTAGGTCGGGAATTATAAGTTCCGATGCTACATCAAAATTCATATATGCACGGTATTTCAAATTTATTGGATACCAATTGAAGTCATACAAGGCAAGATGGCGAGTGCATAGAATCAATCAACGCATTCAATAGCCGTGATTCGTGTCGGCTGGACGTCTTGACTCTTGACTAACATTAAAATTCATTGAAAACTTGTCTAATATGGCGGTACGTGACACGATTACCGGTACGTTCGCCCCGCGGCTTGCTTGAATACAAAATTCTTACATCGATTTAACTCCATATAAGAACTTATAAATATGTAATGAGAAACCTCGAGTTGACGCCGTTTTAAACCAAATCAAATGCACTTTGATACCTTTATTAAATAGCGAAGTAATTTTTTGAAAACTTTGACGGTCATAATATTTGAATAATTCTGATTTATGAGCGCTACTTGATGGAAATTCAAAGAAAATATGAATATCGTTACTATTCTCGATGATTTAGTGATTCTTCAACATAGTTTGTTAATTTATGTACTTAAGGCGAAATTGAAGCCGTTATAAAGATTCATATGAGTATTACCTATTTTACGGATAGTAAAAATAAAATATGTTAAAGATCTTATAAAAAACGGACAAGCTGATAACGTAACAGTTTCTCGTGCGGTTGCACCAGTGATAAAGCACCTTTTAAAATAAATTATTAGCGTAGATTAGAATCGAAACAGAAATTATTACGCCTAGTTGCAGTCGTACAGAAGTTATCAAAATAACTAGCCGCCGTAACCGGACTGCTCTTATCTTTGGAAGTAATGTGTAGTTTTATTTCTACTGTGTCCTTGCTGGCGAGAGCATCATTCGCATGCTTATCACAACCACAAATCAGAACCTTTGTGGTGCCCTTAAAAAAACTACAAAAGCAATCTTAACCCTGTGCCGTATGATTGCATTTACTCAAACGAAGATAACAAAGGTAAGTCCAACACGACTAAAGTGCCTCATTCTATGCAGTCCTCCGTGGCTTATCGAGTCGTGGCATCTTATGTGAATACTATTTTGTTATTTTTGCAGAAGTAATGTAGATAGAGTATGGAAGAAATATTGTCGGCAACGCCATTAGGTGGTATAAACCTCTCGGAGATTGCCAAGCTTTGTTGTTAAGTATTAATTTTGTTAACATTAAAGTGTCTCATTACTTTATCGTAAGAATGTCGGATTGCATCAATCACGTTCATGTCCTCCTTTGTTCGGTAACCACACTATTAGCTTTTGTCTTGGATCGCTCACAAAAACCTCAGCGGTTATTATTCCGATGGTAACGGCGGCGTGACAACATTTTTGTAATACATCGCTCCTTGAGTCAGAATTAGGGAAGCGATTGCTTTTTGTTAGGAAGCGATGGGAATCGCGATTGAATTGCAGTCGTTTGATACTACGAAAGGCGTATATTACAAGCGATAGATAACAAAGGCGATGTTAAACCGTAACAGATGTCGATCTACGCTCGATTGGAACCTGTATAACGGGTAATTTATAAACATCATAAGCCGCGGCGTACCTACGTTACCTTTTCAACCATTTACAGTTACGTAGTTGAATCTAAGCTTATCTTGGATTCAGATTAATTCCTCACTTTTCCACTCAGAGCCTCAATTCTTTATTTTATTATGTTAAGTAGAATTAAAATTAATTCAGAAGATGAAAAAACCCTGCTGGGCTTGTAACGATTAAAATTAAATACGGTTCACTTCCTGTTTTTTTAGACATAAAAAGGGCGTTCTAAACTTTTTATTCAGGGTGGAGTAGCGAGTGATTTTAACGAGCATTTATTCGCTGACTTTTTGTACGCCAGAGATATTTTCACGAAACTAATGAATGTTTAAACTACACTGTAACTTCGAAGTTTTTATCACAGCGCTTTGATACTTCAAAAGGCCTAAAAGAGTTTTCTCCACTCAACCGTTATCTCAGAAGCGAAATCAAAGACATTTCTTTACCTTTAATGAAATTATTCATGGATTTCCAAGTATGATTAGATTGAGCGTAGAATGTAATAAAAACTAGACTAAGACCGATCAAAACTGAATTATAATCGCATTAGGTACTTATAAAAATGCGTGATAAATTTAATTACACGGAGAAGCTTCCGTGGAGTGGGACAGAAATTATTCATCATGGGTCGACGCGTGGGCCCGTATTTAGTCACGGGCTCACAGCCTGATTCTGAAACTTCGAACGGCCATATTTACAAACTAGCTAACTTAGTTCATAAGTATCTATGCGTATTAAGTCTTTTAATAGCGCGATAATAACCGGTCGTCCTGTGGTGTACAGTAAGCATCAGAAGTAGCTGTCAATTTAGTATACAATCTATATATATAAAAGAAGAAGTCCTGACTGACTCATCAACGCACAGCCGAAACTACTAATGTTAGAGAGTTGATTTTTGCACAGTAGGTTACTTTTATAACGTGGGCTAGAGATAAGAAGGGATTTTTGGAAATACCTCCCCTAAGAGGTTTAAATAGGGGTGTAAAGTTTGTATGGGGTACAAGTTTTTTTTTAATCTAGGAACTTGAAACTTTGTAAAAAGATATTAAAATAAAATAAAAGAAAACTGATTTCAGCGTTTTTGTAAATTCATCCCCTAAGGTGGTAAAAAAGGGCTTGAAAATTTGTATGGAGATCAAGTATTTTTTTGAGCGCGGGACTTGAATCTTTGTGTAAAGGCATAATATTAGAATACAAGAAAAGTGATTTCGGCGTTTTCAAAAATTCGACCTCTAAAAGGGTAAAAAAGGGGTTTAAAGTTTGTATGCAGATCAATAACTTTTTTGAGCGCGGGACTTGAATCTTTGTGTAAAGGCATATTATTAGAATACAAGAAAAGTGATTTCAGCGTTTTCAAAAATTCGTCCCTTAAAAGGGTTAAAAAGGGGTTGAAAATGTGAATCCATTTCAAATTCCTTGAAACTTCTTATTAAGGCATATACAATAATAACAAAATAATATTAATTTAACGTCATTAAAGATTCAACCTCTGAGGGGGTTAAAAGGGGGATGAAAGTACGTCTTGGGGTTCAAATTCAATGTTAAGCTAGGAACTTTAAACTTCGTAAAAAGTTATGCAAATAAAATGAAATAAAAGTGATTTCAGCGTTTTTGAAAATTCATCCTCTTAGGTGGTAAAAAGGGGGTTGAAAGTTTGTATGGAGATCAAACCTTTTCTTGAGTGTGGGACTTTAAACTTTGTATAAAGGCATATAAGTAGAATACAAGAAAAGTAATTTCAGCGTTTTCAATAATTCGTCCCCTAAAATGGTTACAAAGGGTTGAAAGTTTGATTCAATTACAAATTCTTTGACTAAGGCATATATAATAATCACAAAATAACATTAATTTAACGTCATTATAAATTCAACCTCTAAGAGGGTTAAAAGGGGGATGAAAGTTTCTCTCGGGGTTCAATTTTAATTTTAAGCTAGGAACTTGAAACTTTGTAAATAGGTATTAAAATAAAATAAAAGAAAACTGATTTTAGTGTTTTTGAAAATTCATCCCTGAAACTGGTAAATAAGGGATTGCAACTTTGAATGGAGATCAAACCTTTTTTTGAGTGCCGGACTTGGAACTTTGTATAAAGGCATATAATTAGAATTCAAGAAAACTAAATTCAGCGTTTTTGAAAATTCACCCCTGAAGGTGGTGAAAAAGGAGTTGAAAGTTTGTATGAAGATTAAATTTTTTTATGAGTGTGGGACTTGAAACTTTAAATAGAGGCATATTATTAGAATACAAAAAAGTGATTCAGCGTTTTTGAAAATATAGCCCTGAAGATGGTGTAAAAGGGGTTGAAAATTTGTTTGAAGATCTAATATTTATTTTGAGTGCGGGACTTGAAACTTGAGTTCATAATGATTCCGCGTAATTAGACCAATTTAGCCGAAAAAGAAACTAAAAAGAGGCCAAGAGCGAGTCGAACTCGCGTACGAAGTTCGGTACCATTACGTTTAAAATGGCAAAAAAAAAACACGTTTGTTGTATGTGAGCAGCACTTCAATATTTATTATTATTTATTTTTTGTTGAATTACAGTAACCAACATCAAAAACATCAACTTGCAAAAAAAGAAAAGTAATTTCAACATTGTTTAGATCTGAAAATAATATAATAAAGATGTAAACTGTTCAAGATAAGATTCCACGCGGACGAAGTCGCGGGCAACAGCTAGTTTGACATAAGCCAGTAGAAAAATTGACAACTACTTTTGAAATACATTTCTCGCAGACACAAAGACGAATCTATCCCTTCAAGAGTTTTCTTTCAGTTAAGCTCATATCTTTACAAGCAACTAGCTTTTCTGAACCGATCCTCATGTTCTTTTTAGTAGGTTCGATAGATAAGTAGGATTTATAGTAGTTTTTTTGTCATATAAGTTTTTCGAAGTATTTCAAAATGGCGGAAAATGTAAAAACTTATAAATTTCAGAAATTTCGAAACAGACTTCCGAGATCTGCCTCTGATGCCTGCTCACATAGCCACTGATGATATTAGTGGGATAGTATAATGTATGAAGTGAACTCGTATAATCGTGTCCGAATAGTCTTCCTCGTCTTACTATGGCTGGTTAACGTGCTTATAGCGTGGAATGGCCCGGACCGGTTCTAATGCACTGGGAACCGGCACCGGTAACATTTGTGACGGTTACCTAAACGTTCATTTATATAGACAAATAACTACTTGAACAAAAACTTGGTTGGCCTTTATAGTTGAAAACGGCAACACGAAATTGCATACTTATACATAAAAATGAGAAATTATCTATTATTTTATTAGCATTGCTACAGAGCGCTAATTATAAAGGCAACATTTTATGCCATACACTGGAATGTTAACAACAATGAAACCCGCGACTCTACTTTTAGAGTAGTGCTCCACCGACTAAGCATCACCCAATTTTTTTTTCAGGAGGAATTCTGGCCGAAAGATGTTGTGGTTCGTCGTTTTCGCGGCCGGTTATCCGACACCCACAAGTTGTGGCACACGTCCCCGACCTAAATGTGTTAATGTAATTTCTATTGTTTGTATATAAATATGATATGTATTATATGGGCTACAGTTGGCTGAAAATAAATGTCTTGATTGATTGATATAACTGTGTCAAATACATAAAAACAGTCACCATAATACACTATTTAATGACGCCCGCTATATTATTTTGTTGTAAATAAATGCGAAGGGCATTCACCATACTCTATCAATAATAATAAATAATAGATTATATAGAATACTCTTTATCACCACACCACATACCTCAACACGATAGAAATACAAACACAGAAAAAACTTAAAATTACAAAAGAGATAGACAACAGGCGATCTTTACCGCTAAAGAGCGATCTCATCCAGACGACCTTTCGGTAGCGGAAATTTTATAATTATGAAATAACACGATTCATGTAAAAACGTGATGTATTTTCAAAACGAATCGCATCATAGCAACATTGCTTAATTCTTAAATAATAAGGTGGTCAAACTCACTGCGCATGAATGACTAATCTTTTTACGTGAAATTTGTTATATTTAACCTATTGCGATACTTAAGTTTTGTTGAAACGGTTCTAGATATTTCCATAAAATATAACTTTACCCAAGAACCATTTCAGCTAAACCAACTTTGAAACTTGTATACCTACATAGTGGAAATCGATACATCTTGGAAACTATCGTTGCACAGACTGGCAGGCGAACAAAGGCATTCACCATTATAACATAACATAATGCAAAGACAGAAAAATAATAACAGAGATATCGTCTTCATTTCTGTAGTCTTGCTTGATCTAACCAAGATGGTTCGCAGGACCTTACAAAAACGCATATTTATTTCTCAAAAACTAAGTAGGTACTATTATAACGGAAATTTTGTGATCATGCTAGAGCTCCCGTCAAGACGAACAATAAATAATAATAATACATAACACTTTTACCAGATAAGTGGAAATCATATATTCCAGAATCTCCAAAACAGTTATTTTTATTATAAAAATAAAAAATATAAAAAGACCCAGGTTAGCATTTCTAAAACGTTAGTAGAAGTTGTGAAAGGCTGTTTTGGTAAATAGAAAGAAAAGCAGTTCATTTAGCGTATATATTAACGTGGTCTGCGAAAACTTAGCATTAGTTACCACGAACAAAAATACGATGACGGTACCATTCATCTTGTATTTTACTAGATGTAGATATGCATCTGGTCGTTAAATCATTGTCTATGAATAATAAAAGGTCACAGGTGCCTTGTACACATATTTCAGCAACTGGTCGGAAGGCATCAAACAGGGACCCGTAGAAATCTAAGGGAGGCCAATGCCCAGTGAAGTGACACTAACACAGGCTAATAAAAAAAACTGTGAAGAACTCTCGACAACATCAACATGTACCTACATAAATAAGATGTTGGGAGACAATTTTACACAAATCGATCTAGTATACTTACTACACAATTCCTGTGGGTGCTAGACGACGATAATATAATATGTTGACGCGCAGTGCATGTGTGCGTCACATGCACTCACACAGCGACGACCGGGAACTGGATCGCGCCCCAGCGCCGACCACTCTCGCATTGACATAGACACGGCACATACGTCATTTGTACATTTTTAATAATTAAAGCCGTATTTTTCAAAATCAGCGATCTCTTACATTATTTCTCAACACATCCACCGATCCGCCATACGACGTGCTTCCCGTTCATCATAATAAATTATTTGTTATTCATTATTAAGTACAGTAATGAGACCAAGGTACTGTGAACTAAATACAACACTAGATATAAAGAAACTTAAAACTAGTTTGAAGAAAATACCCTCACGGAACAAATATGCTCATTTCATCGTACAAGATTTGCAAGGGCAGCAAGGGCTGAGAGTCGAACCCAGGACCTCCAGCTGCGTAAGGCAGTTGTACTACAAAGGGCTCCATTGCGCCGTCAGTATGTTATCAGTTTGACTCTCATGTAATTCAGTTGGTTAAAACTTTTATGAGCACTGAGAAAAAAATCTGCCCATTGCCTCATTAGATTATCGAACAAAGTTTTATAACAAGCGGCATTCCACCGAAAACACGTATTTGCACTTTAAACTTTTCTCATTTGAATCTGAACAGCATATTTGGCGAGTTCATACAAAAAACAGAACGGGCAACTTATACGTACAAAAACTTTCGATACGAAAAAATTTACAAAGAACCGGTAGGATGACAAGAGCCCGAAAATGGCTCGTCGACTCGTCGGAGACGGCACATGACGTGACAGGTTGAAAAGGCGCAGCCAACCGCTCGGCTGTTTTTAGACTCACTCCACACTCCACAGTCCACACATCGGTACAAACACTTAGCCCAGTCAACGAGGAATCCCCTAAACAAACAATGTGACAATCCCGTCAAAAATATACACGCAGCAAATGGCGATAAGAAATAACAAACGTTGAATAAATCGAATCATGCCTTAGCTTATGTGAGGTAAATTTGATATTGCGTATGTACTTTATAATGTGATTCACTATTATACGCTGACAACGTTTTGACTGGACTATCCAAACTCAGCCACAACAGCGCAAACACGAAGGACAGAGCCTAGCGCCTCTAATGACGGGGGTAGGCGAGTGTGGACCGAACACAACGTTTTTTCAAGCACAGGTGAAGCGAACCCACACTTAGTCGGCGTTAACCTGTAATCTAAATTCATTTCTCGATCCGACCCACCAAGGCCCATATCTCTGTTTTTATTATAGCGTTAAGGCCCATTTACAGTTTTTTTTATTCGAAACAAATTACCCATTATTCTGATGGCGGCTCGATCTTATTATCCGAGGACAAACGAGTCTTTTTTTCAACCACTTTAACCGTGTTCTTGGAAATTAATTTTATAAGCCTGTCTTGATGCGGTTTGGTATACCTATCGTAAATCAATTATCGATATCAAAGGTCATTAAGCTTCTGCTGAATCGGTCTAACCTCACTGGGTTGGATAATTCCAATTTTAGTCCCGCTAACTTTGCATCAATACCAGCTTCAGAACGTACCTTTATACGTTTATCAAATATGTATGTGTCTATAAACGACTCTGAAATACTTTTATGAATTATTGAGATGTGTTGGTGCCGTAGAAATATTCCTATAAAATATTCCATGTTGTATGTAAAAGATCTTCAGAGCATGCACGTGTGTTGTAAAATTAAAATATGTAGATACAAGCGTTCTAATACTCCTAGTCTTCAGGCTCTGGATTGTGAAATAAAGTAAAAAGACAAATATGTCTTCTCCGTAAGCTTATGTCTTTCCGTTTAGTCTTGTAAATCTTTAACTGTATGTACCTATGTCTGCTACACAAAATAAAGTAAGCTCTTAAAATATCGGAAATACGAATATTATCACTCCTGTGGCGCGGAGTCATTCCCGTTAGTGGGTTGGTACTTCCAAACAAAGTGTCCTATAGTGAGGATAGACAGCCGTAATATTGTTCAAGTCATGTATATGTAATAAAAGAATGTTAATTGCAACTTTAGTTGCGTGGTTGTAAGTAACATAGTGTTAGTAGTATAATATCTGTACTTTTGCTAACCCCGTTTGGTTGTTACTGACCCTAGTCATTTTGGCTTCACTAAAGAGTTAAATAAAAGATTACAAAAACAAAAAGGAGATAGGGTATCAGACCAAGCCGTTCCTGCTTGGTAATCAACCCAGCACTCCAGTTTAAAAACTTTCCGGGTTCAAGTGTTGAATGAAAAACGCTGAGCGTTTTATTAAATATCGGTAAGGGCGTGTAATATTTTTTGTCACGACCTCTTTGTTACTTTTTAAAAGAACCCTACCAGTTTCTTAAGAGCTGATAAGGGGTATACCGCTTGAGATTGCGTTTAGTTTTGTTGAGAAATATTCGCTTTTATCGATATTTTATCAATTTGGCTTAATGGGGACTCATGACCAAAGATATATTGTCCATCAAAAGATTTCGCTTCACTTAAATTTATCTTTAAATTAGCATTAGCTACATACCTTCTTAAATTACAAGCATCTTCTTCTGATGTTTTGCTCTAAATATTATGATAGTATATGTAAGAGGCCCCTACAAAGGTAAAACAAGTACACAGTGTCAGTGTTTTTGCATTTTTTCATTTTTCAGTGTCAGGCAATGCGTGTCAAAACACACGCTACTCCTATCGTTTAAATAGGATAGCTCATTCGCTATAAGGGCTTGTGCACAAATCACGCGAATGAATCAATTATACACACTGGGAAAATGCGTTATACCTACAAACTCTTGTTTGAAGTACGACTAAATTTCCATACATATTTACGTCCAGTTAAAATTTTAGTAGATAGTCGCCTATTGGCGTGAGCATTATTTGTGCAAATTAGAATCACACTATTTCAGATACGTAGTTTATCATTACACACACCCAGTTTCAGTCTTGCCCTTGTTTTAAAATCACATCGAACAATAGTCTATTGTTTAAATATCTGCATAACAATCATTCTCAATGTTAAAAATGTCACAGTGGCCCAGATACAGGCTCAACTTAGTTTTTGGGTTTTAGCTGTCGGCCATAGCCGCCTGTGGCGATCAAAGGGTAAAAAGAGCTGACGACGCACGCTGAACGCTATTAGGACACGCACTATATACAAGCAAGGCAGTCGGCCAGTTCCTTTACACAAGATCATCGAGTTTGTATCTACAAACGCTCAAGTACGTCAACTCAAACGCGCATTTGACGTGCGTTTTTAGGGTTCCGTAGCCAAATGGCAAAAAACGGAACCCTTATAGATTCGTCATGTCTGTCTGTCTGTCCGTCTGTCCGTCTGTCCGTCCGTATGTCACAGCCATTTTATTCCGAAACTATAAGAGCTATACTGTTGAAACTTGGTAGGTAGATGTATTCTGTGAACCGCATTAAGATTTTGATGCAAAAATAAAAAAATAATAATAAATATTGGGGGCTCCCCATACTTAGAACTGAAACTCAAAATTTTTTTTTTCATCAAACATATACGTGTGGGGTATCTATGGATAGGTCTTCAAAAATGATATCGAGGTTTCTAAAATATTTTTTTTCTAAACCGAATAGTTTGCGTGACAGACGCTTCCAAAGTGGAAAAAAGTTGGTCCCCCCCCCTCTAACTTCTAAAATAAGAAAATGAAAAATCTAAAAAAAACATATGATGTACATTACTATAAAAACTACCAACGAAAATTGTTTTGAACGAGATCTAGTAAGTAGTTTTTTTTTAATATTTTAATACCTAACTTTGCACCTCATTTATATGGGGCGCTATACATACCAGGTGCAAACTTAACTTAACCACTTAGGGATGGAAAGTGTTTGTACGGAACCCTCGGTGCGCGAGTCCGACTCGCACTTGGCCGGTTTTTTTGCGTTTGAATCGAAACTACGAAAACGGGCGTTGTCAGCTCGTTGTGTGCTACGGCCCTAAACTGGTTTTTCCTTTTTAAGTTAAGCAGGGTAGATGCACATTAAAAATGCTTCTTAACCATGACTACCCAAATTACAGAACGCTATCTACTACTTAGAGATCGTTTTGTTTTTTCATTGTAATAACTGGAAGTCGGCTATTAAGATAATACGGTAACACACCGCAGTTACGGTCTGTAACTCTAAATTTTATGTCCACTTCAAATTATGTGTGTATTAGTTACATGCAAAGTTTACGGCTATGGCAAATGTTCGTGTTAGAGACCTCCCATAATTATTGAGTTAGTCAATTATTGGTAATTTTCTACACTTTAAAAAAAAATCTCATTTTGAATTTGTTTTTTCTTTTATGTACCCACGTATTTATTACCTAACTGCCTACCTACCTACCTGTAAACTAACATACCTAGGTACATATCAAATATTAAATAATAAAAACACAAATAACTAAACTAGGATAATATTCAACAATTACACTAATAATTATAAAAACGGTATAAACTCACGTAAAAATTGTCAGGAACGGCCCGACATGTTTCGAACTCATTTGGAGCTCTTCATCAGGGGTAGCTATCCGTGCATGTCGGGCCGTTCCTGACAATTTTTACGTGAGTTTATACCGTTTTTATAATTAGTAAAGATGTCTCACGATAGTTTTAATAACATTATTAATTACACTAATATTATAGCGAAAGATTGTGAGTGTATTTGCATGTTTGCTTCTTCTTCACGCCCAAACGGCTGGTTCAACGTTGATAAAATTTGATACGGAAGTAGCTATAACCCCCTAGATTAACACAGGCTGCTTTTTATCCCGGAAACTTTTCAGTGTTCCCATGAGATCAACGGGTAACACCACGAGGCGCAGCTAGTATTAATAAATTAATGTCCTCTAGTACGTTGCTACAATGTCCAAAATAGGTACCTATATGCTAAATAAACGTATGTCACGTAGTGTTTCACAACTGAAATTAATTCCACGCTTCCAAGTGTCAGATAACAATGCTACCCAAATACGGTGATGGAATTTCCAGGTACGATTGCATGCGGTTTGCATTTGTTTGTTTCAAATATACGCCCAAATCTTGATACCGTGCCAAAATTCAACCATATTCATTGCAAACATGAATCGATATAGTTTAAGCTACAAGACTTGACATCATTTTATCGCTTAGCATAAACTAAGTAATATAAGTCTAAGAAATAGCCGAAGTTTTCGTTTGCTTTTGTTTTATCTACTGTATAAGCCGTAAATAAGTAGGTATCTTTGGATGTCCAACTATCAAAATTGCTTAAAATCCGTCCTGTCGTTTCGGCGGCGTGGCGATGACGCTGCGAAGATAGAATAAATAGTTTTGTAATCAGTAATAATTTTTCATCCGAAAGAAAAGAGAACCTCCGTCACATTGGTTGGTTTTTTACCTCAATCTTATTAAGTACCTGGGGCCTTTTTTTTTTTTAACGTTGGGGAAATGCGTTTATGCATCCCGTCTAATTGGGAAGTACCTAGGGCCTGAAAAACCGGAATTTTTTTGGACAAGGAATCCTTTACAACACTCTCCTATCCTATACCTACTAAAATTTCCCGGTACCTACTATAAGCCCTAATCTAATCATAACTAGTTAGTTGACCTCTTTCCTAAAAGTATTCAATAATATAATTTTAGTCTTATAATTATAATTAGAAAATGCCCGCAACTCCGTACGCGTGATGTTTTTTATACCGTAGTCGGGTAAAAAGTATCCTAAAATTACCGGCCAAGTGCGAGTGGGACTCGCGCACGAAGGGTTCCGTACCATTATCTGTAAGTTTGTTGTATGGGAGCCCCCCTTAAATATTTATTTAATTTTGACGCGGCAATAGAAATAAATCATCTGAAAATTTCAACTGTCTAGCTATCACCGTTTTTGAGATACAGCCTGGTGACAGACGGACGGACGGACGGACTGCGAAGTATCAGTAATAGGGTCCCGTTTTTACCCTTTGGGTACGGCACCCTAAAAAGTATCCTATAACCATCTTTGGATGGCCAGCTATCCCCGTACCAAAATTGGTTAAAATCCGTCCAGCCGTTTCGGCGTTAAGCGAGGACAAAGGAAATTATGCCCAACCGATGGCGCCTGACTGGCATGACAGCGCGCTCCCATACAAAATAAATGATGATCCTGCATCACGCTATTAACATATTACCTGAAATCATGACCCCTCTCGATTGAAAAATTATTTTCAATAAAAATCTAGAATTTTATTTATAAATATTATAGCACATAGAGATATATAAATTGAATATGCCCTAGATATCATGAGTATTCGTTCAAATATAATTCAGCCGTAATGGGAATACTTAATTAAAATTACATTTTCAATTATCGGTTTAGCCTCTGATTTTCGGCTTTCGAGAGATATATTATCCATGTTACATGTCCCAATTAGAGATAGATTAGTCGGCAGCGGCGTGCGTGTTGCACGAAACGAAAGACGAACACCCACAGATGATTAAAATATAAGACGGTGCAGTGAATGAACATGAGTGCTTTTGTCTTCCAGTTCCTAAATACGTGAAGAAATAACCGTCACGCGATCTGTTATAAGTTTAAAGATCACGCTGATGTTTAAACAGTGTAGGTACTGGCGTTTCGTAGAAGTTTCCATAGTGTCCCATTTCGTTTCGCAGAATTTTAGTTTGATAGACAGTACTTTACTTATAGTATTTGTTTGTCCAGCAGTGGACGTCTATCGCCTGATATGATGAAAAATTGTTTTTCATCGTAGAAAAATAATAGGTTGGCTTGTTAAAGATAGGTAATTATCATTTCCGAAAAGTAATGGTACTTACTTACATTATACTTTTATGAAACCTTTGTCTATTTATAATAACAAAGTTAACCTGTCTGTTTACCTGAAATGAGAGAGAAAACACGAATTAAAATGTAAACTTATCTCAAAGAGTCAAAATGTTTTGATAAATAAAGATGAAGGACAACCTGATATAAGATCTGAACTTCGTTGATCAAATTACTATCGTCATTACTGCGAATATACCTTATATCTCAACACAACCTCGGGCTTAACAGCAGAAGTATATACTAGGCTTTTCATCGCTTCCTTCCTCTCTCGTACACCAAACGTGATCAGTTGGGTTAACTTTGCACCTCATTTGTATCCGGCGCCATACACACCAGGTGCAAAATTAACTTAACCCGGCCAGTTAAGATGGCATAAGTTGTTTGCACGGTGTACCCTCGGTGCGCGAGTCCGACTCGCACTTGGCCGGGTTTTCGTTATTCACAACTACAAAATCTTAAAGAGAGTAGCGGATGCTTTATAATTATTTTCATAAATATTCATTTTGATTTTAATCGCAGTGATTAATCAAAGCCTAATTTTGCTTAAAGGGAATTTAATGGTCATTAAACTTAAGATGTTATCGCCCAATAAAATGATAATAAAAATGGGTGATTCTCATATAGTTTTAAATTATTAACATTTTTTTTTATTTTTTTTTCTGTGATATATTGCGGTGTATATTAAGAGTACATACCAAAGGCTAATTTTTGGTGCAGATGGACAAGCTTAATACCCTCTGCAAGTTATTAAAGTAATGCATGTACACGGCTGTGACATCCCTAAGCATAGTTGTGAGACTGTATAACATGGGTGTGACAATTTCATCGAAAATCAAGTAATTGTGTCAAATAACAAGTAACCAAGTAGCCAGGATCATTCACCAGCAACTTGCTCTTCGATACGGTCTTGTGGGGTCTGAGGTGCCGTACTATAAGTACGCACCGATGCCAGTTCTTGAGAATGGTCGTGCCACGCTCTATTGTGATCGATCTATCATCACGGACAGGACTAATTATAAAAAACGGTATAAACTCACGTAAAAATTGTCAGGAACGGCCCGACATGTTTCGAACTCATTTGGAGCTCTTCATCAGGGGTAGCTATCCGTGCTGCTACGCGACTCGCGACCCACTGCACTTTTAATCGCTCTTCTTGCCGCCCTCTGCGCACGCGCAGATAGCGCGGCGCGGGGAGGGCAGGGCTCTTGCGCTGTCACCACTGGACTGTCTGTCACTGCATTTTCACTATTACCCACTGATACCACGCACACTTGACTTATTGTATCAACGACATTGTCTGAACGCGAGATGTTTTTTAACGCCGGAATCACAGGTTTCCATGCTGGAGGTAGAGCCCAACCACCGTCTCGGTTGAAATTCGGGCGCCGTCCAATTTCGATAGCTTCACGTATCTTCCGTTGTACACAGCGTTTCTCACGAACCAACAACCGTGCCTTATCGAAACGTACGAAATGGGACGCACCGGCCTCGACAACATGCTCCGCAACAGCGGAGTCTCTCGTATCCATTTTTCTGACACTGCGTATATGTTCAGACAATCTTGTCGAAACATTACGTCCCGTCTCTCCTATGTATGCCTTGCCACACTCACACGGTATTTCATACACCCCAGGGGTTCCAAATGGATCTCTATCTTTAGGAGACCGTAGCAACCCGTACCCAACCCGTAGCGTTCCTGACAATTTTTACGTGAGTTTATACCGTTTTTATAATTAGTAAAGATGTCTCACGATAGTTTTAATAACATTACGGACAGGACTATTGTAGCCAATAAGCCTGATATCGTTTTGGTAGATCGATCCAAGCGCCAGGCAGTGCTCGTCGACATCAAGATCCCCCATGACGAGAACCTCGTGAAGGCCGAGAAGGACAAACTCAGCAAGTACCTTGACTTGGCTCACGAAGTGACCGCCATGTGGGATGTTGACTCGACGATCATTGTCCCGATAGTCGTTTCGGCTAACGGTCTTATAGCGAAGAGTCACGACAAACATCTTAAGAGACTCTCGCTAGATGGCTGATTTAATTATATTTCTTTGGTGACATCTGCGGAAAAAATACAACAAATTGATAACCCAACTTACCAAACAAAATCATCAAATTATTCAAATATACTACAAGAATGTCACAACCAAGCATTACATGTCACAACCGAGGTTTGAAAAATTCCGTGGTCGTGACATTTAGATCTATCTATGGTCGTGACAAATTTTGAACATGTGCGACATAATGGAACAATTTGCTTTGTCTCGCCAATTTTAAACAATCACCTTATTCTGTTATTTCTGAGGTACAATTTATATAAGTATCAATAACATAACAGTAGAACTTACATTTAAAACTCATTCCACGGTGGTGACGTACTAAGGTTGTCCTTTTCTTTAATAAATACAAGAAAATATTTTTTCTATACATTCACCGCACTTTGTCATAAGCAGAACCGACAAGAAGGTAGTTTTTCCGTTCTTAAAAAGCCTAAATAGGGCTGCTAGCTTCAAATATAATTGTCTACCAAGTTACACGTATTTAAACAAACACACATGGCTGTGACAAAAAAATTGATCACAAACTTTATGATGTTCTGAATCAGAAACTGTTACATTATACTTTTACAACTTTTTAATACTGTTATCAGACATTTATTAGCTTTGCGTCATTCGTATAACATTAGTCAAAATTACTTGATATTGTAGCAGAAAAAAATATTTTATTATAAAATCGGGAGATATCACACGGCATGGACGTGACATTTTGGGCAAACATTCTTTTTTTTATATATATTTCAGAATATTTTAAGGTAAATGTGTTTATAAAAGATAAGTAGAGGATATTTGCTCAACAAAGGCATAAATAGATTTTTGATTTAAACAAAATAAACATGTGATTCTTACAAATCACAAAAAAATGCATGAGAATAAGAATTACCCACATAGCTTGAGGTAAGGAGTTGCGAGTTACCTCGCCGGTCTCAATGGAACTTACATAATTAATTAAATAGGACGTAGATTTGAGATTATAGGCTTCAGATCAAAATTTAATGAAGCACGTTTATAAAGTTGATGAAACATGTCATAATTTCGACGAATAGGTAGGTACTAGTTTGTAAACTTTCATTATTTAAATTATTTAATAAGCTGACGTCAAAAACGGAACAAGTTCTCATTTCATAGCGATGTTTGTTTGTTTTATTTTTATTCACCTTCCCAAAATTGGATACACATATTGGGGATATAAAAGCAACCTTATGACATAAAAATAATTTCAATTACACACTGGTTCGGCTTGTCTCTCGCCGCAATTTAATTTCACTAATAGTACACGATACTAATTTCAACAGTAATTGCGCACTCCATAATTGTGATTGATTACCTACTACTACAATTTATTTGCTAATTAAATTTATATACAGCAACACAAACCAATGATAATGACCAAGGTCAAAATGTGAGAACCAAACTTTGTGGTATTACGGCTGCCCTATATCAAAACCTAGTAAGGGACAAATTTTTGGATTTTTGTTTTTTAACTTATTTGCACCAACCTAGTAAGTCCTCAGCTGGTGACAGAGACACCAGCTCAAAAATCGTTATAATAACCAGAGTTTTCAATGCGTCGAAACCTAGTAAGTAACATGTCTAGTAACTGTTTACCGTTGTCAAACCCAGTAAGTCACATATCCCATATCAAAACATAGTAAGGGCGTGAGACATACTAGGTTTTGGGCTGGTCAAAGGGCCTTACTAGGTTTCTGATCTGGGAATCAATGCGCCGGCAGGGGCGCGCGAGGCACCTAGTATCAGTGTGTTTGGTCAGTCCACGGCAAGGCGCTGGCGCAGCCACATCGCGTGCTGTTTAAATTAACTGTCGTCTGGAAGGTTTTGAAGTATTGCGTGCAATATGAAGCGCCATTTACAATTTCATAGATCGAAGCAGTTGTTAGAGGCAGCTATTAATAAAAATAAGAGTCAAATCTCCGAATATGTCGGGTAAATGTATTTAAATACCAACTTTAATTTCTAACACTTTTATTTATTATTTTTTGTTACGTAGGAACCCATACATCATCCCTTTAATACATAATTATAAAACTTCGCTACTACAAACATATGCGAAGAGTGTCTGTGTCTTCGCTATTAACGTATAATACCTACTTAAGTACAACTAGATCATTGTTGTGTTTACATAGTTGATGTTCAAAATAGTGAAGAAGAAAGATTTCCAACTGGGTGAGTTGTTTAATAAAATAAATGGGCTTGTAAAAACTTATATTTTTCTCTTTTCTTATTAAATACCTACATAGTAACAAACACGTGTATATAAAATAAAGGTTTCAGTGTTTTAGCTGGTCAAAAATACGAGTAACAAGCATGATAATTTATAATAACTATACCTACCCACTCATGTAATAAATTATTTTACTTGCATATATAACATTGAAAATGTTCATACGTACATTCGGATAAGTTCAATCGGAATTTCAGCTGGAGTTTAATGGTTGATTTGTTGTATATTCCTAACACTTGTATACTAGGTTTACATTTGAATAAAACATTTTAAACGGATTATATCGCGTATATTAATTATTTGAGCCTCCCTGACGTTTCGGTACCTTTACAGATACCGTTGTCAAAGGTTGACTGAGAATAACACAATTTTTCTCTGTCAAAGTTACATTTGTGCAAACTACCCATTTTATAAATATTAATTTAAAATAAAGGTATTCCATACCTACCTACATGCCAGATGGGCCTAATGTGCAAAGACAGTTAGGTACCTAGGTACCTACACATGTACCAGAAGGGCATTTTTGTTTTAAATATCTTGGATGTCGACGACAGGAATACCTCTTAAGACCTAGTAAGGGCTCCCTTACTAGGTATTGAAGCTGGTTTAATGTAAGAAACTAACACGGGTAAATACATTTTCAAAGTTAGTAAGGGGTATAAAACGTGCATATATAGTATATATTATAAAATTAAGTTATTGATACATACACTTGTTAGTACTCTACTTATTCATGTACTTTTTTTATTATTAATAAAGAGTTCTTTTGAGGCTGCCACGTTTTATGTTTTTGGGCTCTCCTGTAAAATTTGGTTTGGAGCCCTTACTAGGTTTTGATATAGGGCAGCCGATTAGTTTGTGGGTTTCGCGTTATAAGCGCTAATTTAAATGGTGGTTTTAACAAAGGCTGTGGCAAGACAAAGAATGTACTGGACCAATCAGTGGCGCAGGCGGCGCGGGGCGTGGCTTCTTGCGCGCGGCCATGAAACAAAACACCGCTAAATAAAGCCCATACAATTAACCAACGTATAAAAAACGGGTTCAAATTTTTAAGCAGCAATTTCTCTTTTGTTGAAGTCAAAGGCCCTTTAAAGCAGGCACTTATTAAGACTCGTGAACGTGTATTATTTGAAATAAAGTGAGGTGGATGTTTGGGTAACGAAAGTACCCATACGAGTCATGATTATAATTCTGAAACGGTACCGACTTATTATACATAGGTATGTTATATGATTATCCGAAATGTTCTTGAGAACGTCATATAAATAAGACAACATTCTCGAGAACGGCACATCTTTAGATATAAGTAGGTAAGTGAAAAAGGACCTCACTGTTGTAGTATTACTACAAAAATGTTGTTGACATTTGAACTCATTAGACGATAAAATTCCTATATCTATTATTTTAATTTTATTTTTAATAAAATAATCGTCGATTTTAATACGAAGGACACATCAATATATATATATGTATGTATAGCGTCCGGCTATGTGCCATTCTCGAGAACGTTTTGTAACGTTCTCAAGAACACTTCCCATACAAATCGTGAAACGTTACGAGAACGACTCATCTCTAGGTCCATTTATTTAAATATAAATAAAAATAAAATTGTAAAAAAGTCTATACTGAAATAAACATCCATCATACATCAACGCTCACTACACTAAGCTCTAGGCTACAAACGAACATACCTATACCATCTAGTAGACGGCTCCACGCCTTCGGTTGATTCCTCTGTTTATTACTATAATCGCTACTTGCCCATAATTACCCCGCCCATGCACTTAGTATTAATTTCCAGGAGAAGACTGACAAACGCTTATTACATGTAAGTTGCACTTACCTCGGGTAATTTCGCATAATATTCAATGTGAAGGTGTAATTTATTCGTCTCGAGATTTGTTTGTTTTCTCTGCATTTTATTAAAATAATTATACGGGTTTTACTTTATACACAGGTGCTGAATCTTGTCGATGTTTTATCACAATGTAAGCCGTTTAATATACCGGGTGTTGCCTGTAATAGGAGCAGTAAATTAAAACATAGATTCTACTTTTGAAACTGAACAACATTTGTTCAGCAACTTTCTAAAAAATAAAATTTTCTATATTCATTATTGCAAACAAATTTTAAATAGTATTTTCAATGTATGTCGTCCAACATTGACATTCCCTAAGCATTGACATAGCTGTCAATCTACTTATCTCGCACATTCCGCAATACTTACATTGTTTTTTTGTCTAAACCTCATTCTACAAAATATCATTTAATAAACGTTATTTTCAGAAATTGCTTAACAAATGTTGAACAGTGTCAAGGGAAGAATCTTTGTTTTAATTTATTGTTCCTATAACAGGCAACACCCGGTAAAATTCTATAAGTCAAGAATTATTATTTTAAACGATTCATAAAAAAAGTTTAAAAGCTTAAAGAACGCAACGCAACTCTTATTTAACCTATAAAATTAACTTAATTTTTCTTCTCAAAATTCATTATTACCCCAAATTTTATTAAAATATGTTAATATCATAATTGTAAGTAAATAAACTCCGTTGAAATCAATTTAATAGCGTCTAAAAACTCGTTTAGATCGGTAACGTTCCCATTGAAATTCAAATAAAGAATTTTAACGATAAATTGTAACGATAGCTGGCCATTAGAGTCAACCGTTCTATAATTATTGAGGACCAGTGAGCTACAGGTGGTATTTAAATGGCCAACGGGCGAACCAACCAAGAGTGTTATCTCTGTCGTACCTATGGTGCCTTGGTAATTAACTTAAAGTTTGTTCACTCTAACGCTAATGCGTTAGCCCGGCTCGTAAACTTACAAGCCAACTCTTTAGTGAAAGCAAAAATATAAAAGGTGCTCTCTAAACTTAGTGCTTATAACGTAACTCCCTAGAGGTCTTGTATAGGTACTTTTCAATGCAATGTTTTTTTAGTCCTACGAAAACCGAGAAACAATTGAGTCCCTCTTAAATCTCAAGGTTCGACCTGTACCTACGTATAAATTATTGGTTATTCATTCATTTAATTTTAGGTAAAGTACACTTCTTGCATTTCACGAGCGCATCTCACCTATGGTTGTGTGAGCCTACACACACACTGGCTCTGTTGTGTGTGTACCTAAAGTACTGAAAAGTACTGTATTGACAGGTCTCATACAGACAATATCTGTACATCATCCCACACAATCATATTATGTAAGTAACCCGCTATCAAGAGATAAAGTAATTGAAACGTGTGTTATGTACCATAAGTATTAAGTAAAAACTATTAGCTTTACGAATAGCCTCGGACCGGAACGTCATTCGCACCTATTTCCCTTTCACTCATGTCCCTTTTATTGCAATCTAATCCCAGCTGAGTCACCATTACAATAAATGAAACAAAACATTACAGTAACGCTACAACACCGCAAGGTGTAGAATAAACTCGCTATCATAGCCCCCATAATGTAGGAACTAAAGTACTTACCACTTTTGTAAAGTACAGTACGATATCGGCTGGATGTAAAGTACGTTGTTAGATTCCGTGGAAGCCTAGGAACAGCTTTAGCGTAAGGTATTCGTCGATATCTTGATCGGGGTACTAGCGGCAACACCTTGTTCCCGCCGCTTGAGATCGTGATACCGTTAACGTTGTTTAATAATATATATGAATTCGAAAATATTTTTAACTAGAAAGTGATCGCCACTTGTTCGCGTGGACAAGAAAAGTACCTATCAGTTATTTTTTACTTTCAATTGTAATCGACATTACAGGTAAAAAACTATCCTTCATCTGTGGATGCCCAGCTAACCCTGTATAAGAAATGGTTAATCTGTTTACTCCTTTGACATGATGCAACCAGATACAAAAACAACAAAATAAACAAACAATAGATTTTTGCAGTTTTACAATACCGACTTGTAATAAAGATAGTAATGTTGTCTATTTGACAAGGACCTCAGAGACACGAATAACAAAACGATACTGATTTGCTTAAGCTCAAATAAAAAAGGTGTACCTATTCGAATGTGAGATAATAACAGGAACATTAATCAAATTCAAGCCCCTTTTGATACAGGATTGTTATGAGATGCGCTCGGAGTCCCCACGTGCCAATTGCAATCCATATGGGGATTTCATTTCTGCCCTAGGGACTAAAATTATCACTTTAGCCCCGCACCGCTACAATGAATGTGCCGAATAATTTGTTCTCGCTTTCGTTATAATTATAAATGTAATGCAGATTTTATCAGCAGAAGTAAAATTTTACCACGATAATCGTTCTAGGGAAAGTCAAAGTCAGTTTTGATCCTGATGAATTTACGATTCGCCTGAGAGCATACAGCATAATACCACGTGGGCGATACCGTGGGCAAAAACTAGACGCTGAGAGCAAAGATAATGTGAGTTTGTGTTGCGAGTTGTTTCTGTTATCTCCCAACTATTCTCTAGCTGTGACCATCTTTTAAATAAACATTTAACTTTGATACTATCACAGCATACCAAGTTGTGGTATTAAAGTTTCAACTCATTTTCCAGTTTTAATGAAAACAACCGTCTCTCTAGTTCACAAAATGATCCTTTTGCATCCGGCGCTTCGACTTGTAAACTGAGCTGAATAAAACAACAATAAAGAAAGCCATACTTTCTTGTTTCTCTACTTTATGCACTTGGGATGTAGCGGCGGGACTGAATGCTTTTTAATGGGCTGGGTGAGCATTAAATTACATACCTATTATAAGTTACATGCTGGTCTAAAATAGCCAGTCGTACAGCTAATGTATGAGCGTAGGTAGGTGTTTCTTGGAAGTGGTATTGGTGTGCCTCATATATTATGGAGGGCGCGTTCTGCCGCGGCTTGAAGCCTTTTGAGTCGTGATCTTTTTATCTGCCAGCATTTGCACTTAAGTTAATTACTGCCTTCAGTTGATGACGAAAATGGTGAGCTGCCTCTCATTTGTTCATTACCTAACATTTTGTGTCTTTATAAAGCATTTAATTATGATGTATTGATTTTTAAATTCAATTTCACTTCATGGAAAATAAAGTTCTTATGTACTTAAGTTAGGTTACTTGAAATTGTTGAATTGAAAAAAAAAACATGATAACTGTAATTCGTAGAAATATTTTAAATTATTGACCTTCCTTTATCCTTGCCAGTACAGTACAACAGAAAAGTTAATTAATAATAATTAATATTATACTTGTCACAAAAAAATACACTTTTATATGAGCAAAAGAAATCATTACGATGTTTTAAAAAAAAATGCAATAATTTTGCAAGCAGGAGACATTCTTTGCATAAAAAACAAGTGTGTGAGTGCAGTCCAGTGGTACAGCTGCCGGTAAACTTTTTGAGCATAACCTTGACTGCGCAGTAGCCGATTTATAGTCCTACTCCCATTTTTTAAGCGAATCCCATTAGCTTTGTACCCGATGAACAATACACATTATCTGTATTGTTAGCTGTGGCCACAACTGATTTATACGTACAAATGTACATGCGCAGATCCGCCATTTTTGTTCAAGAAGTTTGCCAGCAACTATACCGGGTTCGAATCCCGGTCTCATCCACCTGGTAACTCATTTCAATTTTTCTTTGAGCTTAGATCTTTGTATCAATGGTTTAAGTGTGTGAGTGTTTATATCTGAACTGAAAATGTCATAATATAAACATTTTTGACACTCCAACCTCATTCATGCCTAATGAAGCACCGCATTATTTAGTGCCCTAGTGAAAGCCTTCGATGGACATGTTGAACAGTGAACACACATCAGCTATTTGTACTTGACAAACATTCTTAGAAGAAAGGTGGCAAATGAGTCACCTGGCACCTGCTCACGATGTCGAAACCTTAAGGGGCCTTATTCCTTTTAATATTTGTGTTTTTCATATTATGACAAATATTTCGATCCCGCGAGGAAACTCCGAACATAGCTCGCTCCATTGCCCTTTGGGTGTTGGGTGGCAGTGGGCGGTTCACATTGCTCGTAGAATCGATGGCCGTTGGGGCAGAATGGTTCTTGGGTAGCGACCGCGGACCGGAAGATGCAGCGTTGGGAGGCCCTAACAAGTTGGACCGACGACCTGGTTAAGATCGCGGGTAGAATTTGGATGAGGGCGGCGCAAGTTCGATCGTTGTGGAAAACTTTGTCCAGCAGTGGTCGACTGGACGTCTATCGGCTGATATGATGATGATGATGACAAATATTATTATGATAAATTTCAACCAACTTATTGAAGTGAATAATATTTTTCCCCGAGTTCTATAGGTACATATTGCGCATATTTATGCTTTTATTGTGTGCAGTCGAAAATAAGTTGAAACAACTAATTTTCCACGTGAATTTTGTCAATTTCGAGTAGTTCTTGAAACAAAAATTATCAATGAAAATTTCAAACTGTAGTTTTCAAATATTTACTTACCAATAAATCCCAATAGTCCTGTTCTAGGTAGTAACATAATAATATTTTAAGAAGCATGTTTGATCATAGAAAAAAAATCTAAAACAATCATCATTTTAAAAGGAATAAGGCCTCTTAAGGGTTACTCCGAAGTTCGAAATTCGAAGTTCGTTCAGTGTATAATGGTATGACGTTGCATAACTATGTAACTGGTTTTCCGGCACACATGCCCCATACCAATTGAGATACTTACCTAAAAATATATCGGGAACTAGTTCGGACTATTTACGTTAAGAAATGTCGAAATTATTGAAGTTTTAATTCAAACAAAAGCATAACTAGTTTTGATTTAACCCGTGACAACGCAACGGCCATATTTGACGTTAATAATGTGAAACCTTATCGCTTTTGTTAGGAATAATAAATGATGTTTCAAAATAGAAATTACTGTAAATTGTTAGTTTAGTTGATACATAGTTATTCTATTCAGCTGCTGCAGTTAGTTTTTGCATCGATGGCCATTATACGTGTTTTACTCTTTCATTGTAAGATTTATTTCTTCAAATTTCAGTCAGAATAAGCGAGTATATGAATCTAATTATCCTTTTGTGTAACAAACTAGCATCCTTATACCTTTGTCCCAAAATTTAATTTCCATTGAATTACTAAAAAGTAGGTGAGGAAGAACCGTTAGAAAAATCGACAGCAAATACAAATCGGCACATTTATTTATAGACATATATGTGCCCTTAAAGGTTAAAACCTTATTGCCGGTTACGAAACAGTAACACATCACAAAACAATATAAGTAAAACAGTTCAATAGATAGAGCGACCGCCGTAAACATTACCGCAGCCAAACTAATAGGGAACTTAAGTACTTACTGACTTAGAGAAGAGAACCGCCGCGTAAACTCAAGTTAAAGCGTGAATAGTACTAAACGGACCTCACTTCCCATTTACCTTTAACGGGCCATTGTCATAATGTTAACGCATCATTGTCATGTCACAGTTTTAAAAAGGTTCTTTTTTAGGCGGTGGGCAACTGTATGTTAATTTCGGGGCGGTTCCGGCTCGCCGACGAAACACATGTCGCTGCAACTAGTTATTGTTGAAAAAACCGACAACGTTGAAGAATGTGTACCGATAGCATCGACGCGTGATCGTGTTTGCTGACGGTTAATTCATTTTTAATGTAAATTTCGAAGCTGACATGCTTGAAATACCATTTCCAGCGGCATTAAGTGGAAAAAGCGGTGTCATGAACGCGGTTTACGCAGTGGTAGCAAATTGCTCAAATATAAATATTATACGATACCGACACCATGCTTGGCATAACAGTATCGATTACAATCGTCTATACTTATTATTATACAATTTTAAAAATAAAATATCCATTCATTCTTGGCGTTTTAGAAAACATAAGTGAAAAGGGTAATTTAGAAGACGCTGAATCGAAAATCATTAATTTTTGTTTTTATTTTCTGAATGGGTGTATATTAGAAGTATGTGTGTGTCTTCGGCTTTATTATGTCTAAACGGTTGGATCGCCTACATCAACTATTTTTGGCACACAGCAGGTACTGATGGATGGTTATAGGATAGGTACTTTTCACTGATATGCCTGACAGAGGGGTACCGTCATCATCCTCAAGTTAACTTGAAACAGTCTACATGAACTTTGAATGTCATCCTAACTTGTTTCCTCAAAACAAACCGAGTAAGTACAACTAAGTTCAAATTAAATTCTAGTAATATAATAAATACATTTTCTAAACAAAAACATAGGGAGGATAGGGCTCTGAAGACGCCAAGTTAATTTAATCGAAAGCGGTAAGTCGGCCGCACTAAGCTGGCTTTAGCAAAAGACATTTTGATTTACACCGTGGAAAAAGTTACTTTGCTGTACGTTAACTCTGTAAACTGAAATTAGAGACACACTTAAGTAGGGATTACATTTCAAGTTTAGAAATTGAGTGATAATAAATAAAAACACTAAAAACTTTAGGTAACTGAGAATAATATTCATACTCATACTCATTTATTTAAAATTTCAACATTTTACAAGCCAATACAATATTATAAAAATCCATTTCTATTACTATTAAATTTTAAAATACAAATACTTAAAAAAAAAATTATTAAATACAAATTGGAATAGTAACATTATTATTCAGAACTGTTAAGTTTTAAGTTTAACCTAACACCGTTATGTAGTTACTATGTTTTTGCTACTTCAGCCATGTACCTATCCTTTTTACCTTTAAATAACATTGTCAAAATAGATGAATGCAGACAAAACATGGCCAAATGTTATCCAAATACAATGTCAATTGGCTGGTTACTTTACAAGTTTTACATTTAACAGTCTCACTACAGAAAGTTGCTTTCAAAAAGTGAGTCCAAATTCAGTGCGGTAAGATCGCGCCTGCACTCAGCTACTCGTACTTTTAACTAAATTGAAGTTGAGGGTAAAGTAAAGAGTGCACCCAGCGCGGCACGTGACGCATCAGTCCATCCGTTGGTTTGTACTCGCGTAACTTACGTGAGTGGATTGGGAAGAAACCCATTGTTCTTTTCCGAGTCGTTTCAAGGTGCTGTAGTCGAAATTCTAGACTTTGTACTAACATATGTCCGATATATTGTCATTTTATGACTAGTTTAGCGATGTGCTCATATATGTTAAATGAAAACTTTTCAACTGAAGTAGCCAAAAATATGGATATTTAATCGTGATATGGTCAAAGCGAAAGAACCACCAACTTGACTTCTTTATTTATTATTGTATTCAAAACTAACGACCCGCCCCGGCTTCGCATGGGTGCAACGCATAAATTATTCATGTATTATACCTTCCTATTGAATCACTCTGTCTATTAAAAAAATCGCATCAAAATCCGGAACGTAGTTTTAAAGATCTAAGCAAAGGTACATAGGGACAGACAGACAGACGGAAGCGACTTTGTTTTATACTATGTAGTGTAGCTAAATGAAGAAATAAAGCCATTTTAATACACGTTAAGACATTGTATATAAAGTTATTTGGAATATTTCGTAGTTTAAACCTAAGCAACTTCGCGTGACATTACAAGTTTTAAGAACGGTCTCACTGCAGAGTAAAAATATGCTTTCAAAAAGCGAGTCCGAATTCCTCTTGCAGTAAGATCACGCCTGCACTGCTATTCGTACTTTTAACTAAATTGAAGTTGAGGGTAAAGAGTGCACCCGCTGCCGTGCTGCAATTCAAGCTCGTATCTTTGTACGGACCTCATAGTAAGATACGGCTTTTTACTGTAGGCACGTGACGCAGCAGTCCGTCCGTCGGTTTGTACTCAAGTGCCTTACGTGAGTGGATTGCAATGGATTTCTTTTACAAGATATTTCAGGACGTTGTGGTCAGTCGTGCCAAGTATTCTGTTTAGTCATTGTATTCGTCACCGATTGGTATTCATGATGGATAAGTTTACTAATATGAGTGCGAAGGTGAGTCATTTTTAAATTAACAATTTCTGGCAAAATTTGACGTGATATTTTTTAAAACACCATTGTAGGACTATCTCTATTTACTTTTAAATGTAAACTTGTCAATGTCAATTAATACAGCTCAATTAACAACAATGGAAATATATCGCGGTCTTATGTGTATGTCCGTGATATGGCCTTTAGACATATCACGGATATTTAATGGCATTCCTCCTCAATTTTTGATGTTCCGGCCTGGTCTCGGGTCTAATGTTTTGGAATAATGTTCATCAATAACATTCCTTGTAATCATTTTAATATGATTGATATTACTTGACCCTACGGACAGGTTGCGCAACCTGGTTATACATTCATCATTTCCTAGAACAGACTTTTCGCCAAACGATTAAATATATAAAACTCGTTTGATACGTGCAACATTCTGCAATTTGTCCGTGTAAGCTTTTCTATGTTTCGCAGCGGTTAAAACTAGATTGAGTGCCATTTCGTGCAAGCTCGCTCCTTCACTCCCACTTGCGAGTTGTGCATTGCAGCTGTGCCCGTCAATGCACACTCCGTTCAAGTTTACATATTTAACTTCTTAATCTTTGCTCTGAGAGCTTTGTTTGTTAGTCTTGTAAGTTCGATTCTTCACTGTCACTTACAAGACACTCACGTGCATTAAGGTGTCGCCAGACAGACGACAAATAAGAGTACTGTTACAACTCAAGTATAATGGCAACGTGCAGCCTACGTTGGATTAAAGTGTGCAGGTGCTGGCTTGAGTACTTATCAGTTGTGCCTCAAGTAAATTGTGTTTGGGCTTGAAAATGTTCTGAGCGATAACAGCTTTCTAAAAGGTGCAAGTTTACTTTACTTGCGAGATATTTCTTAAGTATCCAACTATATATCTGGAGACATACCTAGATAAATTTAGTACTAAAACGAAGGCGCTCCTTGTATAATGTTGTATACCGTATTGTGTTCGTGGAGTATAATGTATAATTTACGTAGTGGAAATCTCCTGTCTAGAAGTCTACACTCTTGACTAGAGCCTGAAACTAAAATGAGAATATATATATAACAGAAATTAAAACCTTTTGAGTTGTTCAATACTTTAAATGCCAAATATAAAAATAGTGTACAGTCAGCAACGAGTAGTTAGCAGCAACCGAATTAATGAAATAGAACGGAACATCACTTTATTTATACAGGGTGAAACATTTCTAAAGACTGGGCTGACAGGATAGTGTCATCTGAGTGATCTACAATCGACCTAGGTATTATAATAATTGTAACGCTGGATTTAAAAGTAAAAAGTCATCCAAATAAAATATTTTAATATCAGTGACAACCCTACAAATTCAAAGGTTTTATTTACATATTAAATGACTCCGGTCTTTATCTTTAGCAATGTTCAAAAGATGTTAGGGTTGATATGTGCAGATTTTTACACTGACGTTTAACAAACTCTATCTCAAAAATGGATAGAAATATTTACATTGTAGTTCATTAGTGGAAAATGAAGTACTCAGTCTGAACAATTCCCTGTTTGCTTAAAAGTCCCTCGATCTGTTCCACCCTGAATAGCAGTAAGAATCCTGGCATGTAAGTACTCGTAGTGGCTACTAACTATTTTTTTCTATCGCTAAACACCACATTAAACCGGAGTTCAGAAGGCACCAACACATTCATCGCCGAAATCAATGTATTTATTTTAAAATATTTCAATGGTTTAAATGGGCGATAACAGAACAGATGCATTAATATTAACACTGTAACTTCCGCAAACGTTAATATAGGCGGGCTGAAGTGTCACGGAGCCAGTTCTGTTCGAAACTTTGTCAACCGCGCTCAAGTTTCGTCCCATTTGAAAGCGGTATTGCTTATAATAGAACCTTGCCTCGTCATTTAAGTGACCGAGCAAGACATTTGTACCTATATTATAATACCGATTTAAAAATAAGGGCTTAAGTTTTTTTTAAACTAGGCGACGACTTGAGCTTGCTTCGTCTGCGCGTCTAAGAATTGTAGTTTACATAAACGCTAATTCCTCTTGATAAATGTACTCTTTTTGACTGTAGCATCACTTTAGATCTACAACTCTACGTCCTATGCTATCGGGTGTGAAAACAAACAACGCTTGACTGATGCCTTTGTCGAGAACAACCAAGAACTAAGGCACTACATTCTTATGTACCAATCAACAAAACGTGCAACCACGTCAAAATTAGCAATTGTTTCATACACCACGGTGGTAGCTAACAAGCATACGGGTCGCCTGATGGACACTTGCAACTCTAAAGGACTCGCATGCATGTTGCCCTTTAAAAATCTGTACCTACACTCCTTTTTAAGAACCGTAACGTTAAATAAAAAAAGGACATTCTAAAGGTTGAGACCATGCTGTGGGCACAGTTAAGTTTTTCTTTATGTGTTTACCTATAATTGTTTTTACAACGCCACTTTGACCTAGTTCTATGATGGGTCAAGGTACCTGTTCAGAGTGTAACCCTTTGGAATAAAACAATAACAAAAACCTTAAACAAACTATTAATGTAAGAGAATATAGATAAGTAAACACGCAATTAGATATAATAATTATAAAAATGGTTTCTATTCTATCTATTTATCTATCAGCCACAGAAGTCCACTGCTGAACATAGGCTTTCCCTATGACTCGCCACAAAGTGCAATCCCGTGCAGACCGTATCCATTGATTCCCCCGCTACCCTCACGAGGTCATCCGTCCATCTAGAAAAAAACGGTTTAAACTCACGTAAACGTAGGAACGGACTGACAAATTTTTACGTGAGTTTAAAGTGTTTAAACCGTCCGGCTACTCCAAAACCGTGGTGCTAAGCTACTAACGGCCCACTGGTCAAATAAATATACGTTTAGGTATGTTCGTATAAGCAAGCATCAAAAATAAAGACCGGATTATTCAGATATCTTTAGTCACTTGACTGACTTCAACTTGACAGAAGATTAGCCGATCACCTCTTCAGCCACTGAACAATTGTCCAGTCAAACAGAAAAGTGTATCAGGTTTATATTTAAAAATGCTCATTTTAAATAACACACTCAATTTTACGATGAATATGCTTTTGATGAAGGTTTTTAGGCCTGAATTTTTTTATTTTCATATAATAACGCCATAGTAACTTGGAGTTTCGTAAAAAAAATAGAACCACAGTTTTTATATTTCTAAACACATGTCCTTAGTTACTGTGTATAACATTAGTTTAGAATACGTAATACATTTGTATATATAATATACTATGTAGCCTACCTATCTACTTGAAATATGTGACGCGATGAATGTGACAGCAGATTCTGTTCAATATGAAAAATATTGCCTATAAACTTAACATAAACTTTTGTAACATATTTATTCAATTAGCGACGTTTTGTTAAAAAGTTAACATCACATAAATAACAATCTGAATACGGGATTCCGTAAAGCGTAGGCCGTGGTATTCACCATCACGAATTCTAATGTATTCAAATTTCACACGTTTCACACGCATAAAACCCGCGTTCGCTGTGACCAAAAATTTAAGCGCAGTTACTAATAAATAACTTCAAGAATAATTTACCTCCATATTGTTTTATTTTAGTCTGTGGTCCGTTCCGTAGCAGTACCTACTATACTCGACGCCACGTAGCTTGGCAATAGCGACCAATGACTCCTCCTACCATGAAACTCCATTTCTAATAACGACACTTTTTTTTGTTCCCCGTAACGACCATTTTTACTTTTATTGCTACACCGTGGTAGAGGGTGTCTGGGCGTGGAGGAAGCGGAGTAAGCTACGTGGCGTCGAGTATAGTAGCGTAACTAACTGCGCCACGAACTTAGTTGCGCGACGAATGCATGAGTTTACAGTGACTGTAATCGCTAGCGACTGCGTAAACGATTTGTATGGAGAATTGTAGTTCTACAAAGTAGCCGCTAGGTGCACTGTATACTCCATACAAATCGTTTATGCTGTCGCTACGTTAACTCATGGTAAGGGTACAGTTCAATATTTTTCTAGTTCGTTCTGTGCTGTCCCTCTTGATCTCATGTCAAATAATATTTTAAAGAACAGGACAACTATACGACATTCTAATTTCGAACTACGGACCCTTCAGCATATAAGCGTAGTTGCAATTTTGTATTGTGAGGTATATTTTCGATATTTTCGACAGATTTGTATGTATTTTTGGTTTATTTTAAATTAACAAGAGGAGTTCACTACACGCCTATATTAGCCTACCATTCATAGCCACTCGCAGTGACGCACACGCATAGGTCTATCATATCACTAAGTATAATTTCATTTCATATAATTTCATAACAATTGCGTCACATTTTACACAAATAATCAATAACATATAATATAATTCAGGCGGCTTTTGTGAAGACCAAAAACCATTCAATGTTTCATATTCTATCTGTCGTATGAGAAAACACTGGTTAGTCCAAGTTTTCAATAGTCAATACTATACAATATAGAGTAACCGTAAAGTTGATTCAATTTCCAACTTCAAGTAGTTGTTGCGAGTTAAGATGTCAATTTATACTAGTCCTGTTCCTGTTGCACCAACGAGCGTAAATAAGAAAGTAACACAGGCTTTTGTAAATATATCAACTGCAGGTCCACAGTAAAAATACTGTTCGAGGCTAGACTTCCCGCTTATATTAGCACTTTAGTCCTAATTTGCTGACCGTACCTTGTGTCAACACTAACCACTGGATATAGGATTTGCTCTCGCAAAAGCAACCTGCTATAATGTAACAAGCAGGGAATGCAATATTATTCGTATTTTCTATGGAAATTACCTACCGGTAATTTAACGGTAATCTGGTAATTTCCATACAAAAATTTACCGGTTTGCATTCTCTAGTAACAAGCAAATACCAGACTATAGTGGCCCTGTGACCTGTAAACCTCGCGAGTTTGTTACGAAACCTTACTATTTCGAATGTTGTGGAGTAGAATTACCTCAATACAACTTAATAATAGTGTGTATCTATAGAATACCAAAGTATAATTTTGAATTGTTTATTTATAAACTTAGAATTTTGTTGAATAAATTAAGTAAACATAATAAAAGGATAATTGTTTGCGGAGACTGGAACATAGACATATTAAAAAGCAATAAGCAAAATAAAGAATTGCAAGCTCTATTATCCAACTCTGGCCTAGCTATACATGTGAACTTGCCGACTCGTAAAAAGTCCTGTATTGACCTAATAGCGTCTTACATGGGTGTAAAATGTAGTGTACACAACTTAGCATTGTCAGACCATGACACAGGACAGTCTATATCCTTTCTGGCCACTGAAAACTCTACACACAGGCCGCAGGTAAAATATTATATAGAAGAAAGGAGAGACTATTGCCAATGCCAATGACTAATGCCAATGAGGAAATAAGTTGTAACCGTGCTTTTGAAGTCTTTCATGACCTCATAATTCTATTTTTCAATCTATGCTTTCCAATTATACGCGTTCGGATTAATAATAAACAAATAAAAAACAGATGGATCACAAAGGGATTAAAAAAATCGTGTAAGACGAAAAGGTCTTTATATTTTAAGTATCAGAAGGAAAATACGAACAAAAAACAAAACAAATACAGATATGTTACGTATTCCAAGCTTCTAAAAAAGTGTATTCAAAAGTCACACCAGTTAAGTAATACCAAGTACATAAAAAACTCAAAACAGAAAGCTAAAGCATCATGGAATGTGATAAAAAATAATCTTAACTTAAGTAACTTAAATAGTAACGAAATTAGTAATATTCAATATAATGGTGAAACAATTATTGATCCTAGAATATGTGAGCTCTTCAATAGTTTTTTCATAGGCAATTCACAAACAAGTAGTGCTAGCGACTGGAGCTCACGCATATCAGCTCTGAGCAGTAGCATCTTCCTTTCACCGTTGGATCAATTTGAGGTTGTAAAAATAATAAAAACACTCAAGGACACAAACTCAACCGGTTATGACGAACTTCCGACAAAAATACTAAAAAAGTGTGCTCATCAAATAGCAGCACCGCTTAGCTATCTCATCAACTTGTCATTTGAACAGGGCTGCTTTCCGGATCGCTTAAAGTTAACGATTGTAAAACCACTGTTCAAAAAGGATGACCCAAGTGTTATTCACAAACGTGTGTCGTTGATCGGGTCGCAACCTTCCCTATAATATGGTTGAGGGAGGCGATGGCTGAGATATGCGTCATGCTCGTGAACGGGTGCCGTTTGTGGGGTCCGGTCTGTTCATACTAGCAAGGGCCTAATTAGTTGTGTAGTAACTGCTTTCCAGTGTTCAATGAACTGACGTGAGAGACTTCATCCTGTACTCGACTGAAGTTATTTTTTACTTAGAGACTGTATACATCTCTAATAAACTTAGTGTACTGTACAATGACGCTCAGAGACCTTATACATCTCTGAGGAATGAAATTTAACTATTATAATATATTTATTATTTATATTTTTTTATTTTGTAAATTGTGACGCCTAGAGACCATATACATCTCTAAGAAATTTAGTTTAATTATTTATTTATTATTTTTTTCTTTTGTATAGTTAGTTTCTTATTTAGTCCTTAACTTTTCTAAGGATTTAAATTAATTTATTTTGTTTTGCATGTTGTGACGCCTAGAGACCATGTACATCTCTAAGAAATCTAAATTAAGTACTTAATTATTTTGTTGCATTAGTTATTAATTTTGACTCCTTGAGACCTTATACATCTCAACGGAATTGAATTATTTCATTAATTAATTATACCGATCTATATTGCGTGTCGTGACGCCTAGAGACCTTCTACATCTCTGGAAAAATCACTTTATTTTATATAATTTTTAGTGTAAACATTGATTTGGAGACTTGTACATCTCCTCTAACATATATGTATCAATTACCTAGCTATAATATAATTGTATTTGTTTTTAAGTATAATTCACGAAAAAATGACTTGCTGTTGAGTTTCTTTCGGCTTTCTTCTCAACAGCGGTCTCCTCTTGCGAAATGCCGGTAGACTCACAATCTGACTTGTAAAAGTGCCCTTGTGGCCTACTTACTGAATAAATTATTTCATTTCATTTCATTTCATTAGAAATTACCGTCCAATAGCTTTAATACCTATATTTTCGAAAATCTTTGAGAAGGCTATGTGCAACAGAGTCACAAATTTCTTAAACAAAATGAATATCATACATCCGAACCAATATGGCTTTAGAAAAAACAGCTCTACAACTCTAGCTTGTTTTTCTTTAGTTAAGCATGTCACTGAGTCACTCAATAGTAATCAATCTGTACTGGCAATACTGTTGGATATGAGCAAAGCATTTGATTGCGTTTGCCATAATATTCTGCTTGCTAAATTAGAAAAGTATGGTATTAGAGGCAGGGCAAATGAGTGGTTGCAAAGTTATCTGTCCGAGCGCTGACAGTATACAGAGCTCACAAGAGTGGATGATAATAAAAAAAACTATACATAAGTCTTCATCAAAAATTAGTAGTTGTGGTGTACCGTGTACCCCAAGGCAGCGTTCTGGGTCCCTTATTATTTTTGATGTATATCAATGATTTACCAGCATTCCTCAAACATACGTGTCTTTTGTTTGCTGATGACGCTACTATAATATTAAAATGCGGAAAAAAATGCAACCTTGAAAATGAAGCCATTACGGAATTACAAAATACTTTTAGTGTGGTTAGAAAATAATAAACTGAAATTAAATTATGATAAAACTAAGGTCATTAGGTTTAGAAGTAGTAATACCTCTCAACCTGATATAAAAATTAAATGTAATAACACCGATATACAATTAGTAGATTCTGCAACGTTCCTCGGTGTCACACTGCAGCACTGGACGAGCGTCTTAATTGGAAAGCACGCGTTGAAAACGTATGTACAAGATTGGACAGTTTGTATTTGCGTTACGACGCCTTAAGTCTGTGGCTTCAAGAGAGGCTGCATTGTCAGCATTTCATGGATACGTTTCCTCGCTTTTGCGATACGGACTTGTTGTTTGGGGTAATTGTACTGAAGCCCAGAGAGCATTTCTAATTAAAAAAAAATGTATTAGAGCCGTATATGGTGCGGATTATCTTGCTCATTGTAAACCAATATTTCAAGAACTAAATATACTACCGCTACCGTGTCTGTACATTTTAGAAATCACCAAATTTGTTCAAAAACACCCTCATCTCTTTCCATTACATGACGTCATCATAAAAAAAAACAAATAGGCCTAGTAGGAATCCGCTCAAACTATATCAGCCGAGACAAAAATTGAAAATGTTTGGCTCAAACGCATATTGTATGGCTATAAAGTTATATAATAAAGTACCAGAGCAGTTCAAAGCATTACACACACGTGAATTCGAAAAAAAAATGTTTAAATTGCTTTTAAATGAATGTTTTTATACTGTAACAGATTTTTTAAACTATGACAACTCTAACTATGGTAAATAAATTTCAAATGTATACATGTTTTTTAAGGGTGCATGTTATTTTTGTAAGGACTTAATTTTAATTATTTTTAATATTAATTGACATACTTATTTATATTTAATTGATAGAAATTGACATAATTTTCGGAATCTATTATTGACACGTGCAATATTAACTTTAATTTAATTTAATAATAATTTAATTGACATGTTTATCTACTAGCAATACAATAATAACATTTCTACGCCAATACTGGCCGAATATGTAGCACTAAGACACTTTATAATAACCAAATGTAACCATATTCTTGGAAATAAATAATTATGAATTATGAAATTACTGAAATTTGTAATTTTTTACGTCTTCAACTCCCATACCCCGCCATTTTGAATAAAGTCAAAAACTGAATCGACAAAATAATTATATATTCTTATCTTTCGATAAGAAATAATTTGTCGATTTCATGAGTTGAGAAATGAGGCCTCTAGGCGAGAACAGCCAGAAATCCGAACATCCGAACATCGAAACATCGGGACATACGAAATAAATTTTGGAGATGCTGAAGCAGAGAATGTTTCGGTTTCTTCACTCGCTCGGTCAATAATTAAACCGAAAATCATTGAAATCACGCAAGTAACAAATCTTAAATCGTTACACAAATGCATAAGGAGTTCTTATCGAGAACAATCTAAACTCGAGAATTCACAAAGTTTCAATCTAATTATCGAATTAATGTCCAATCTGAAGGTAATTAAGGTCTCCTTAGGTAATTGCATCCATAGAGGCAAATGCGTCTTTTGATGTAACATTTTAAGACCACCCCTATTAAGTTTGGCATTCTCTCTCTGTGATCCCTCACTCATGACTGAGGATCGGTGATGGTGGATGCTCTACACCTATTTTTTATGATCTGCCTAAAGCGGTGCCTGTTCATTGCGTCTCTGATGACCTAGCAAAATTTGGTTGAGGACAGGCCCTTCACTTGATCGGTTCATCTGTTTGCGGACCGTGCCCAGGCTCGTCTGCTCTCCGTACTCCCAACAATCAGTGTTTCATTCAAGGCTTTCATCTTCCCCCCTCATTAAAAGTAAAAGTCCTCAGGGTTTGGCATTATTAACTTAAAATAGAGAACGGTGGTGGTTATGTAGGGTTGTGTTTCTATGATATCATTAAAAGATACATTTGCCTCTACACACGCAATAACCTCAGGTGACCTTTGATTGATTGTTAAAGTAAAAATTAGTTTTCCTGATGGTAAATCTGTATTTTCTGTAACCGGCTTTGAAGATACATCGGCGAGTTTACCCACAAATACGTCAACGAGAGAGCTTGATGTCGCTCTCAGCCGCGCCTGCTCGCTGCAGTCCTAATTGACAGCTACACAGTCTACCCAAACCTATGATAAATAGACTAGTTTCTATTAGGTACTTAACTAACCATAACTTACTTAATAAGTTTACAATTAATTACGTAGACATTGTTGAAGAGGCAGATATAAATGTCGACACAGTTTGCTAAAATCCAAATTTATATTTTCATTTGATCGGTTGAGCAATGTATTTTTGCTATTCGAGATGTATGATTTTTTTTTTTTTTTTTATATAAATATTAGACAACCTCACACAAATCAATCTAGTCCCAAATTAAGCTCAAGAAGGCTTGTGTTATGGGTACTAGACGACGATATACATACTTATATAGATAAATATATACTTAAATACATAGAACAACCATGACCCAAGCACAAATATTCGAGTTCATCACACAAATATTTGCCCTGGCCGGGATTCGAACCCGGGACCGCCGGCTCAGTAGGCAGGTGTCTACAAACCGAGCCAAACGCGTCGTCAAAATGAAAAAATGATTAGAACAAATGAAAAATTATCTACCTATCTGTTTATAGTCCACAACTTGTAGACGTATTATGTATAATTCGGTGAAATCTCATTTTCCAATAAAAACTATAAAACTTTAGATTATTAAGTGTCCTTTGCGTCAACATCAGAGCAGTGCTCCGCTACAGACCTAATTGACAGTTACATATATGCTTGCTATGTCCATCACACTAGCCTCTATTGGCTTCAAAACCTTCACTGATAAAGATAACTGAATTCCTTTGTACATAGAAAACATTAGAAAGGCAGTAAAAAATGTCAACTCATCACTCAAACATTTGCCTATACCGTCCATGAAGTTCGACTTCGGTGCTATTAAGTTTCCTGTGTAAATACGTCAACGACAGAGCAGTCAGAGGCGCGCCTGGCTGCAGTCCTAATTGACAGTTACACGCTCGCTATGGCCGACACGCTAGTACAGTCAGCCGCAAATGTGGCTGAACATTTCTGTGCGCTTTGCTACAAATATGTCTAGCTACTTTTACGGCTGACCGTACGACCTGCATTATGCGACAGTGAAATGTTGCTATTTATAAGACTGCGCTTTCCGTGTTAAAAGGTGGACGCTGCTTTAGCTTAATAATGATTGTACAGTAAGCATTATATTGTAGTTAGTAGCTTAGTAGCAGTCCAATATACGGTCACACATTCTTACCAATATGCTAATATCCGATATATCTATTTGCCTACTTTGACGGTTACATAGTTATGTATTTAATGCTGATTTTTGCACAAAAGTCTTCTAAGAATAAAACAAAAAGATAGAGGTAAAAGCAAACATCTGTCCCTATCACACATGGTCCGAATTCAAAGATATATATCAGTTTCCGCTAAGGGATTAAGGGAAGTTTCATGGTATTTAATTTAGATTTTCGTGTACCTCAATATTGAATAACACACACAGGTTGTAGGTACTCGTACTATTAATTATTCTAGAACAGGAAATTGTAGGAACACGCCAAGTGTTGCAAACTGAGCCCGCGAGACTACGAAATTAGTGAACCCGTGTACCATTCCTCCCCCGTCGCTCCTTCCCCAGTTACTCGATTACAAATGGCAAGGAAACGGTGCTTGCCATCAAAGATAAAGGTATATTGTTCTATGTCAGCTTGTTAACAGTTTCAAGCTTGAAGTTCAACGGTGCTCGGATCCATCAAATCGAGTACCAACTGACTAAGTAAGAAACACAACTAAACGAATATAACTATTACTATTACTTACTAGAAAGTCCCCTTTTCTTTGATGTCGAATTGTATGTGAACAATAAAAATAAATAAATAAATATCGGACAACCTCACACAAATCGATCTAGTCCCACAGTAAACTCTAGTGCCCATAAGGGCACTAGACGACGATAAACATACTTATTATAGAGAAACACAGAAACACATACTTAAATACAAATAACATCCATGACCCTGGCACAAATATTCGAGTTCATCACACAAATATTTGCCCTTGCCATGATTCGAACCCAGGACCGCCGGCTAAGTAGGCAGCTACATTACCACTGCGCCAACCGCGACGTCGTCAACAATATTAATGGTAATCCATCACTTTACCGAAAATCGTTTCATCGATTATCGTTTCCTATAACACTATTCGCAGAATTTTATTACAACTTAGGAATCATTCATCGAACTTCGTTAGATCGCTTGTACATTTGCTCGAATTACCTTTTACACAAGAATCAACTCATCGAATTTTACTTCATTATTTTATTTGTTTATCGACGTAGTCGTTCATCGAATCGCTTTTACTATAATTTTGATTTAACGTAAGTTTTAATTCCCATACATATTATATCATAGAAAATCGTTTCACTAGTGTTACTATACTCAATAATACGCTTCTTCTTCTTCGTGGCAATATGACCTGAAACCCGACTTGGTTGGGTTAGGTTTAGGTTATTTTTTTTTTATGACCTGGAACCCGACTTGGCTAGATCCGACTTGGTTGGGTTAGGTTTAGGTTATTTTTTTTTATGACCTGAAACCCGACTTTGCTAGAGCCGACCTGGTTGGGTTAGGTTTAGGTTTTTTTTTTACGACCTGAAACCCGACTTCGTTGGGTTAGGTTTAGGTTATTTTTTTTTTTATGATCTGTAACGTTACTACGATGAAACATTTTTCGTGGCAGTAATAATAAATGGGACGTGCCATCTGTGAATCATGTTTCGATAAATTCATACTACGACCAAGTAATTATTCTATGAAAGGTAAATTCGATGAATAGTTAAGCTGCGATTTGAGACAAATTCGAAACAATTTACGTTGAATAGTTGATCGATTATTCGAAAAGCAATGAATTGGTGATTATGTGATTAGAAAAAAAAATGAAAAGACATTCGTGGAATAGTTTTCGATGACATGAAAATCGACGTAAGAAATTTCGATGAAAATGATAGACACCCAATATTAATATTTAATTTTTGTATATATGCGTCTTTTTTTTACTTGCTTCCATTCGTTTTGAATTTAGGTCCTCTACACGAATAAGCAAGTGACAAATGTGATAAATGAATTGTCCGGCAATATTTACAAGATAAGCTCTTAAGTGCAAACGAATAGCTTAGCAAATTACAACTACAGCCGTTCCAATTAAATAACACTTTTGAGTGAACTTTGAACATGTATTTTGTATTACATTACAAAAGACGATCGCAGTTAGTAATAATTTTAAGCAAGGAAAACAAAAAGCGATAAAATCGAGTCGGTGTGAGAGATTTATGAACTAATAATTATTATCCATGCCCGACTTAGCATATCGATTATAAAAGGTATAATAATGAGAAAACTGACATTATTATTCCTTTCATAATCGATAAGCCCGTTTGAAATTGCTTTCTTATTCTTATCCCCAAATTGTTGCAAACGCTGCACTGTTTGCACTAGCGCGAACAAACTGTAAAACAATTACCTCTGTTGGCTTTGCCAATAACAATAACATTTATCAAATTACACGATCGAGCGACTTCGAAGCGATACTAGGGGAGGAACAAAATTGACAAAGCAAGCAAAAGGCTTTCAAGGTTCGCGTGTTGCGTCGTGTTTGCATCCGTAATTTGTTTGCTGGCGGCAGCACACGGCAGACTACATTAAATGGATCTCCGCTTCACACGCCAACTGACATGGCATTTGCTGTCCCGAAACTTGTCTTCGACCTATTGGTTCCCTTATGTTTCCATTTCTTCCACATTTTCATCTGGTCAATTTCCCAATTCGTCTATATACAGAAATTTTCCACTTTCTATCACATCTTATTTCCTTGATGTGCAAACACAAATTCTGCATGAATTTGGAATTACCTAGATGTTGACGAGTTATTTAGAAATGGGTACCAGATTAAAATGTGGCCGAGATTGGACTGCGGACGAGATGAGGATAGTAATGAAATGAATTAGTGGACGAATTGGGAATGAGGATGAGGTTAATATGTGGAGACGATGGGATTCGTATTGTACTCGTATTACATAGTAATTTCGTAGTAGACGTAGTGGACATCTTGAACGTCTTTCTTTAAAGTCTAGCCCCGTTTATAATTCCGTTTGCGAACGGTCTCTGTGCTTCTCTTCGCATCGCTTAACTATGCAGGTCTGCTGTTGAATTACTAAGGACCGCCGCGCCTCGCCGCCAGCTCCAGACGACATTATCGACAGAAAATCTAAAACCGGTGTCAAAGTAAACAAACCACAGCACGCTCTCAATCGCCCATTTCTCCATCACTGCTATTCTCCCGTGAATGAACCGCGGCTGAATAGAAGTAGCTTTATTCAACCCTATGCAAATTGCAATTATGCAGTCTCCAACGCAGTCTAATTACTGCTTCTCTAAATTATCCCACTAAAATTGTTACCATTCCATCTTCCAGCTTCGGACTATAAGTGCCTTTTGGAATATCAAAGTTTGGAATTTGTGGAATAGCAACATTACGTAGCATATTCCGAGCTATTAACATTTTATTCGCTATTGTTACACTTGTTAGGAGTGGATTTCTGGCTGACCTACATTATTCGAGGCCATATATGGTATTAATTAGAGATTTTAATCCGCTTAAAAAGGCCAGCGAGTGAAGTACGCTTGTGGATATAAACGACTTTTATAATTTAATTCATATTGGCGTTGCGATAAGGTCCATAAGTGGTAATCGGGTGTCCATGATGATGAGGGGCTGCATACAGCTTCGCGGTTCCTGCTAAAAGTATCATTACCGGTCAATTCTCAAATATGGCTCTTAAAGTACTTTGAAATAAAGTTTCTAACTAGTTGACCTGTGCGGTGCGGAATATAGGCCTTATCTCGGCGTACACGCCACGCGGTGCCAATTAAGCTGATTTCGTACTCACTTTGAATAGAAAATTCTGGATATGGTAGAAATTTTACGGTAGCTTTTATAATGAGATAATATTTAACTGTAACAATGCCACTGCAACACGCAGCGTATATTTTCAAATACGGCTTAATTTGTATTGAAGTGTGACAACTTTGGGAAGTTACTCTAATACTAAAATCTAAGTAGTATTCTATCGTCCTTCAGATGTCGTGAGTCATAATCATTATACCTCTTACAATACTAGTACGAGTAATTGTACGATATTTAAAATTCAATTATTAATGCAACATTGTATGCAGAATATTCAGTTCACTTTTTTAGTACTTGATGAAACCAGATGCAACGAACGACTGCTGAAGGGTCAAGCATAAAAAAGTCATAGGTACTAACTAAAGGGGCACAAAGTAGTGTTTGAAATTTACGTAAAGATTCATACCTTTTTTTTTCTTTTTTTCTATGTACATTGTACATCAGATTCATTTCCAAAAAAATGATACCTATATGATAAACTAGTTAGGCTAGTCTGTTCGAGAATACAGCATATCAATTTAGCATTCAGTGAACAGTAGAACTTTTACACATTCATACAAGTAACATCTGTAGGTACTATGTGTTTTTTTATTCAAATTTAGTAAATTTTAAGATTCATTTCCAAAAAAATGATACCTATATATGATAAAATAGTTAGGCTAGTCTGTTCCAGAATACAGCATATCAATTTAGCATTCAGTGAACAGTAGAACTTTTACACATTCATACAAGTAACATCTGTAGGTACTATGTATTTTTTTATTCAAATTAAGTAAATTTTAAGTATATGTCCTGCAGAGTCTAGACTTTTTCTTGATTGTTTGTACATGTACTTACCATAATTACTAGTTTAATAGTTGTCTTCATTTTAAGAAAAGCGAATCGTGGGGAATAAATGCAGGAGGCAATCAAATCATACCCGTGTATGATTTTTAGGGTTCCATACCCAAAGGGTAAAAACGGGACCCTATTACTGAGACTTCGCTGTCCGTCCGTCCGTCCGTCCGTCCGTCTGTCACCAGGCTGTACGTGATAGCTAGACAGTTGAAATTTTCACAGATGATGTACTATTTCTATTGCCGCTATAACAACACATACTAAAAATAAAACAAAATAAATATTTAAGGGGGGCTCCCATACAACAAACTTGTTATAGATTATGGTACGGAACCCATCATGTGCGAGTCGGACTCGCACTTGTCCAATTTGTTTTTATTTATGTCCTATGATATCCCTCGTTTGTTAGCTTTAGGCAGCTAGATGCGTTTACTCCTAAGTGCAATTCGCTTGTGGTTACACAATTTTATAAACAAGTTCACTCATTTGCAAGTTAACATATTTAAATTCTCTCACAACCTCAGCATTTATAAATAGAGCTCTTTGAGATTACCGTGTTCATAATTATCTTATGGTAATACTTACTTAGTTGTATCACGTTTGAATTTTTTTACTTATGTTTTTCAGTACATAAATCTAGTTACAGGAGTTCACCTTTTCAAGCGTGAATCATCAGGAAAACAAATTATGTCATCCAGCTGAAGACCATTTTCCTATTCAATATTTGTCACATATTATAATTAACTCACAGTGAAGTGTTTGACATATGTCAAATGGCATACTAAAATTGACAGTTACCTACTTATGATGCTGACTGTAAGCGTAAGTAACTGGCGTATTCGTATTAGCTCACAAATAAAATGGTACATAGATGTGTGAATATTTGAGAAAGGTTTATTTTGTTAGAAACCTGTATCTTCGTGATAAATTCCGTGCTTGGCAACTTCAGTAGTCGTATACTCTAGGTTAGAGATTAATATAACGAGTTACAACAACAAAGAACAAAGGCACATGCCTTAAAAGCACGGTAAAAAATGTTATAAAGAATGACAAAGTGTAATTATAATGAAGATTGCTGTTATTTCGATGACGCTTTGTTGAGATTATAATATATATCAATATAACTGACTGGCAGTAAAAAAGATAGAATATTGTACAATAAACAAAATAATGCTGCACCTTAAAAAAAAAACAGAGAATCGCCAGAAATGTTTCTGTTATAGTTTTCCCGTACCACCGAAAATAAAACCGACCGAATCCAGTTCAGTGAGTCATCTATGATAGTATTTTCTTTTTAGGCAAAAATACTACCCGGTGTCCGAGCTTTCGCAAACGTTCGTGGAATTTTACGGGAGGATATACTTCATGCCATGATCAAATCACTATATATCAAAAAAGTATTGCAATATTTTTTGGATGTTCTACAATGTCTAGAAAATTCGGCCGCATAATTTATTTATTTATTTAAACTTTATTGCACAATACAAAAAAAAAGTACAAATGGCGGACTTAATGCCTTTAGGCATTCTCTACCAGTCAACCACTGGGTTAAACAGAAATATGTAGTCGGTGCAGGATCAGAGTTACAGAGAAACAAAATAATTAAAACACAAATCAATAATATAAGATATATATAGGAATGTTTATATAATTGCCATAAACGTACACGAATACTTAATCCTTTTTTCTTCTTAGCATAGTCGAGTAACTTTTTTTTTTTTTTATTTATTTAAGTTTAATAATTTGTAAATTAAGACGCGTTACAGAAACTAGTATCCTTGGTCGTCTAGTTACCTTTGCACCTCATTCGTATCCGGCGCCATACATACCAGGTGCAAATTTAACTTAACCCGGCCAGTTATTTTATATGATGGTACGGAATGGAAACCTTTGTGTGCGAGTCCCACTCACACTTGGCCAGTTTTTTATTTAGTTTTATTATGTATGAAAATTATGTACTCGAAATTCTGATCTGGTTATTTTTATTACGGTTATTTTAATTTAAAAAGAAAGGAAACTATTAGGCGGTACAGTCTGAGTTCCACCAGAATAATCAAATAATATTCCTGCATAGATTTTAGGAATAGGCAATTAATGAAATAATTTCGTTACGTGTAGGTTCATGAATTAACCAAATTCTGCCAATATTGGGCCCTGGTGAATCTTAATTACACTAAAACTAAATAATTACCTGTAATAATTATTAGTCTGAAAATCAGGACTCACAAACGTGTATTGTATCAGGTTTGTTTATGGCCTTCGTAAGTATGACCACATCTCGGAGTTTCGCCGTTAATTAAACTGGCTTCCTGTACGTGAACGTAGATCTCAAAAAATTCTCTGCACTCTCTTTTCGATCTTATTTGATCCAACCACTCCCGATTATCTCAAATCCAAGTTTCAATTTGCGACTGCTCGCCCTGGTTGCTCTCTCCGTACTTCTCGTAGACTTAAGCTAGTAGTCCCCCTTCACCGCTCCTGTTTCATGTCCAATTCTTTCACGGTTCAGGCAATACGCCTCTGGTACGCTCTCCCACTCAACATCAGGCAAGCTCAGAGCAAGGTCTCCTTCAAGCGCATGTTGCGCAAGCATCTTTTGGACAGTATCTCTTCCTAACTCTCTTCGAAATATTTTACTTTGGGTACATAATACATATATGTATGTAAGTATATCATATAAAGTATTCGTTTAAGTTTATAGTAATTAATTAATTATATATACATTCTTATATATATATATTTAGGTAATTGATTTGTGTTGTATTACTGTTTGTCTGTAACCTTTGATCCTGCACCGACTACATACTTCTGCTTAACTCATTGGTTGACTGGTAGAGAATGCCTAAAGGCATTAAGTCCGCCATTTGTACTTTTTTTTGTATTGTGCAATAAAGTTTAAATAAATAAATAAAAGTGAATTTTGTTCCCGTATACGAACTGTTGCATAATATGGTACCAGTGTTCCGATGTGATAAAACAATGCGCCAGGCCCAATTCGATGATGCATTAAGAAATATTTCGCCGGATCACACTGAAAAAATTAATAGCTCACCTAGTTTAACTACTTGAGAAATAGCCGAATTGTGCTTAGTAGTAACCAAAATTATGCCAATTTTACATAACTTATTTTGGTTACTAGTATTCTTCAGTCCTCTGATTTATGTAGTTAACAAGTCTTTATTTTCAGTGCACGGCCATATAACTGACATATAAATTTGCTTTTTGATCTGCATAAGTGACATTTTCAATAGACATTTTAAAGGGGCATGTAAATGTAAAGGAGATAGAAAATATAAGCAAGGTAAACGGTTCAATAGCGTGTATCGCTAAAGCAGAAATAAAATTGTGTAGATTGCAGTGTCAAACGGCGAATTGATGCCTTGATATTTTTCTCGAATTGGTTATTTGCGTTTACTTTAGCGATATGACTCTAGATTTTGAATTTTATGATGGTAAAACAATAATATGGCAATATCACAGACATGTGACATTAGAAACTTTGAATTTTGCCTCAGTGTGTTGATGTGACATAACAATGAAGCGCTGTGGATATATTGTAAACAAAATGGCGGGCGTATTATAAACACGTTTTACTCACACGGTTAACGACCGCGGTCCTTGTTGAAAACTCGTAACCATAACAAATTTCATCAATCATTTTAATGTCCAGCAATAAACTTTGTAAATCCACCATAGTTCATCCTTACAAGGGTCAACAAGATAGGGTACAACAAGAAAATAGACCTCCAAAACATAATACAATATAATTATCTTAAAATCATTTTGATCTATGTAGAAAATTTTAAGAAAAGTGTATTTTATTTCCTTTTCAATTTGAATAAAATATCACCAAATAACTCTTATTTAAAAACTTTATGTAGTATGTTGCCCGTTTTATATTTTATCGGAAACTGTGAACCTCCGATATTAAATTAAATAGCTCCGATATTTTAACGTTCGCTTTTTTTTTTACATTTTGTTGTAAACCAGATTTGCTGTATCCGCGGAAAGCGGGTGACGCAAACTGCATCATGCTTTAGCAAAAAGCAAAGCATTCACATGTCACGATCGGAATAAAATATAGGCGTGCGGTGAAAAGTTTTATTCTCACCCTAAATATTCCATTGTGGTTGGGAGTTGGGAGTAGAAGCAGGGCATAAATTCGAGGAGCCAACTCGCAGCGATTACTCAAGCGCAAAGCGAGACCCTGCGATGCAGGCAGTGTGGCCAGAAATCTCGATTTTCAGGAAATCTACTGAATTCGGGTAATAAGTAAAACTAAGCCATTATCCTCTGTAATGCGTGGTCCCCGTATTGATACGGTGATAGCTACTACTCAATTAAGAATGTGTGAGAAATTAATACATACATATGTACACAATTATATCTCGTACGTAGAATCAGATGTATGAAATAATATAAAAACATAGTATTTCCTTTTACGTATTATATTGATAACTACAAATAAGTAGGTACATTCACTGCTCTTAAGCAAAAAATAATCCAAATCTGATTCGGCTTTACCAAGAATGCGGTTGATGATATCTAAACACTAAAAACTGGTAACTGACAAAACTTGCTACTAAGTTACTTCCGTCTAAAATTCTACTGAGCTAAGCTAAAAAGCTACCTTTTTTGCATGGAAATTCGTCAAAAATCTGCAGTTCATCTGATTTGACTCTTATTTCTATCGCCCAAGTTTTGGTAATCACTTCTGAGTTTTTCGAATAGTGCCTGGAAACACTGATTGCAGACTTGTGTTTGTCGTTGCCGTCGCCCGCGCTCGCGCCTCGAATACCCCCACCACAACCAACTTTTATCATTTACAAAAAGTTTACACTCAAGCACTTAGAGCGCATTACGGCGATTGAGATAAATCGCCTGTTTCTGATGAAAAACCGGCCAAGTGCGAGTCGGACTCGCGCACCGAGGGTTCCGTACAAACACTTTCCATCCCTAAGTGTTTAAGTTAAGTTTGCACCTGGTATGTATAGCGCCCCATATAAATTAGGTGCAAACTTGCAAAGTTAGGTATTAAAATAAAACTACTTACTAGATCTCGTTCAAAACAATTTTCGTTGGTAGTTTTTATAGTAATGTACATCATATGTTTTTTTTAGATTTTTCATTTTCTTATTTTAGAAGTTAGAGGGGGGGGACCAACTTTTTTCCACTTTGGAAGCGTCTGTCACGCAAACTATTCGGTTTAGAAAAAAAATGTTTTAGAAACCTCGATATCATTTTTGAAGACCTATCCATAGATACCCCACACGTATGTGTTTGATGAAAAAAAAAATTTTGAGTTTCAGTTCTAAGTATGGGGAGCCCCCAATATTTATTATTATTTTTTTATTTTTGCATCAAAATCTTAATGCGGTTCACAGAATACATCTACCTACCAAGTTTCAACAGTATAGCTCTTATAGTTTCGGAAAAAAATGGCTGTGACATACGGACGGACAGACGGACAGACAGACAGACAGACAGACAGACATGACGAATCTATAAGGGTTCCGTTTTTTGCCATTTGGCTACGGAACCCTAAAAAAAGTCATCAAAGTTATTTATGAGCTTCAAAATCACGCATGTGTGTTTTGTGTATGAATAGATTATTTCATACGATTTCTTCTTTTCTTAATGATTGCTGTGAACGGTTATGATCGTGCGCTGGTCGTAAAACATGGTCATGCGCAGGCTGGTTCGTTGAAAGATGATAATTAATTTCGTGTCGGTTACGCGTCATCCATGATACTGACACTCGAGGCTTCATACGTTTACTGAATCATTAAATGGTTTAACTCAGTCGATTAGATTACCATCTTATCTGTCTCTTATTAAATTAACTTAGCGGATGCATTTGGTCAAAGAATCACTGCGTAGATGTACAATTAATGTATACTATTTTACACGTACGAGTAGTTCCGCGCTAAACGTAATCTACAGGGTTGAAATATGTCACCTTGATTTGTATGTGTTTGTGTCATTGTCTGGCAAACTCCATGTGAGTTTATTTGTCTCAAGCACAATAGTTTTTTAGCTTCATTCACGGACTAAATACTCTATTGTTATGTAATCCTGGACGGTAAATCTCTAGAGTTAAATACGGCAATTATTCAGGGAAGGCAAGGTTTCATTGTGCGTTGTGCCGCAGCGTGGCCGTCCGTTCCATAGAATGCTCACTAAATTTGGATTTTCATGCCTTGTCATCCAACTGAGAGTGTTTTAATATGGTTATTATATTTTATAACCACGTTTTGACATCGTATACGATGTGCATTCTATTATTTATGCCATCTGGAGCATAACGTCTCAACCTTTAGCCACAATAGTGGTTAAACGTAATTCTTAACAATTGATTATGGGATAAGATTTCGTCAATTCATTTCTATCCTTGTGTTACCAATAAGTACGAAACCTGACTCTTCTTTGCTAATATTAAAAATGAGAAAGCTGAGAATAGATCGTCGCCTGAGATGTTTATCGCATTAATATAATACAACATTAAGTATACAATGGAACGGCTCAGAAGAGGCCCAATATAAGGAGCTTGGATCCCCACGTGCTTTGTTGTGAAAATAACTTTATGCTCTAGAGGGCGGGAATAGTATAAAGCAAGCACAGATTTCAATAAAGCCAATGGTCCTTCTAAGAGATATACTTGTGTCGCTCGTATCCTTTGTGCAAATGTAATGATATTCCGCCGGTTATCCTGCAGTACAAACTTCCATTCTTTTTAATTGAACTTTATTTGAGGGGTTAAAAACTGAATTGATACGTGTAACTATTTGTTTTGTCGTGGTGAACCCCTATATGCATACCAATCAGATTTTATAATCCTTTCATAATGCGTTACTTCCGTATGTAATTTTGTTGTAGTCGTAGTAAAAATAATAGTCAAAATCATTCGTCTCCTTCATACACCCTTTATATTTAATTATAATATCTAAAATACAAAAGATCATCTAAAAGAGATCCTCTTTAGGGATAAGAGCGCCTATTGTCTAAAGTAGTTTAAGTACAGACTCAACTGTATTGATTCTCATGTTGGTGTATAACAGAAAGCTGTGTACAGTTTGTCAGTGTACAACAAAGAATCGTTCGTTGTATTAAATACATTGTAAACCTCTGCGAGTTAAGTCCAGTACCAATACTCTGATAACGGAACCTTTATTGAATGACCAGTAAACAACGTAAATAATGAAAACTTACACATTTAAGACGTAATGTAAATTCTGAACGCTTTAACTCGAGCCGGGAAAGCCGTGTGACTCAGCTAGCCTTAACTTGAAATATGTGGCCACTGACATCACAAAGAGGCAAAAACACGCAAACGGTTGAGCGAAGTACGCAATATGTACCAAAAGGGAACCCGGCACCACGATACCATCAGCCTTATACCATCAGACAATCGCTGCACCGCAATTACAAATAAGTTATTTGCAGCACGCCCATTGGTAGATATTTTAAGCTTATCGCCGTCTTTAATCTATTGATTCACTCGGCTTTATGCATTTGCTTCTAAAGCGTCTTGTTTTACCCAATTGATATCCGTATTTGGAGAGAGGTCTGTTTTGCACTTGCACCTTTTAAAGATTTATATGCCCTTTGATGTGCTCTTACCAATCAGAAGTCATTAGTGGGCAGGATATAATCCTCTTTCAGAAGACACTGATAATGAATAATTGATTGATATATTTAATCGGCTCATCGACATCCCCGCTGTTTGCGTGACTTTATGTGCAGGTGCAAGCGTTAATCCATGTGAATATTTGTTGCCGCTGGCCGACACCGTTTATTTTTACAATATCATCAATATGCACTTTATAAACTGGATCGGAGTGAAACAGAGAAAGCGAAACGAGATTCTGATAGATAAAACTCGAATCAATAAATCTTTGCAAGCATTTTTGTTTATGGCGGTAGTTGTGTGCGTGATCCGAGGCGCGGTGCTGATGGTCGAATCGAAGCATGGCTGGTATGAAAAGATCGAATTTATTACTTCATAAGTCATGAGGGTTAAGTAATAATCGTCGACAATGGGCAATAAAGACTTTATAGGCAGTAAAGTTCGATCCTCTCGCACTCGGCTCGGAAGTTGACTCGTCCTACACTGCAGCTCATGAAATCAAACCTCTATTTTGTTTATTTGGTTTTGAATTACAATAGTAAATAGTCTTATCAACTAAAAATGAAGATTGTTAGCAATACAAAAAGTTAGACTGCATGTAACAATTTTATTTTGTAGAATTTATTGTTACATTTATGCATGTTCAATAGCTGTTGAGAAGCTATGAAGGAAATAAAGTTTGTAAGAACGACACTAAAAAAGTTTTTTATGTCGAGGAATCCAAGATGAACCATTGAGTACCTATTGAGATTGTAAACCAAACATAGGAATATTTTTATGTATTTTAACCGACTATAGATCTTTCAAATATTGAGATGAATATTTTCTAAACATTTCAAAGCCCTTCGCAATATAATGTTCTCTGTCGAGTATCAATTGAAACTAAGAACGTGTATCGATCGAGTGGAGACTAATATTACAAAATTTCCAAACTTGTAAAAAATACTAGATATAACGTAAACGATCTTTCATTTGAGGTATGGATTTCTAAACCGCCTTCTGAAGTAACATGTGGAGAGTAATTTAAAACCTGTTTGTAGACCATTTGGTTAACAAGAAGATTACTTAAAGCTATCATCGACTGTTGCCCAAAATTATTAGAAACCTCGGCTTGTAACTTATCGTCCCAAATTAACGTAAATAATTTACTGTCGACATTGCATAACATTCAGCGATATATCGATATTCAATATCGTTTAATGAGTTATATGGCTTCTGCTTGTCGAAGGTAAATGAATAGTCTCGTCGAGTAAGATTAAATTTCATTTTTGTAGCGTTTCACTTTGATGATGAAAATATTTCATGGTGCGTGAAAACGTAATTAATTTCATCAACAAGCTATTTTTAAAGAAATGGTCGACTTACCAAAGCGGGGATTCATATTCATGTGAATAATATAATATGTAGTGTAGTACCTATATAACTTCTTGTAAAATAAGTCGTAATTTTTTTTCTATCCCTCTTTCAAAAGGTCTATTTCCTACATCACTTGATTAAAATACCTAAGTGAGTCTTGCCAATTTTTGTCTCTTTCGTTAGAAGCAAGTAAAAAAGGTAAAATAAAAAAAAAAACTGTATCTTATCAAGAGATCTATAAAAACTAACAGAGAATTGGCAATAATGACGATGACGCCACGACTGAAGGCCTTACATTTTATGAATGCAACAAGTGAATGATATGACTGTGCACATGGAGCAATTAACTAATTATACTTTGAATATTAGGTTAATCAAATTTGCACGAAACTTCAACCCAACCTAAACAACTATTAGTTTCATAACACTAAACTACCATCAATCGTGTTTGATGCAAATTGATAAACAGATAACTTAAACAACGGTACTATAAGTCTAAACAATGATGCTAAAATACACATCCGAGGGTCGCGTTACGAGGAAGATAATCTCGCCGGCTGTCGGCGAATGTTTAAAATAAACACAGCCATGGTCTCCTATGATAACACCGGTGTTTTGATAGTCCGTCCGCTGGACGTAACTTCCTCGGTTGTAACAGTACCCTGTCTCAGAGCAATGGTCCGTTATATAAAAGCGAAGTGAGGTTACGTTCCTTGCAAAGGATTGGGACAAATTGCTTGGCTATACGAAGCCCAAACATGTATATCTCGGTGATGTATTAAACGATAGAAATTATCAGTCCATGCACGCTGTGATCGCATAGTTTTTTAAATAATTATATACATACCCCACATATTTAATTTAATCGATATCACGGACAAGCTGACCAGGCTAGTAGAGTTGTCTGCGCTTGATGCGCGATATGGCGACACTGCTATGATTGTTTAAACGACAGGTTTAATGGACTTGGTAGGCAAAAGGCTGCCTAGTAAGGAATCTCAGCAAAATTCTCACATAGCAAAGAGCTAACAAATCACAGTTGTGTTAGAGTGGAGATGCAAATGTTATGTCTTTTGGTCAAATACAAACAAATCTAGAAAGAGCATCATGCAACCTTATTCAACTGCGGCACCGGCAAGTTAAACAGTGTAGATAATATCACATGCTCACACCAGCTTAATGTTTGTCATGCCAACATCAAATGACACTTTCCCACTCGTCTGTTTTGATTGCTGCCGCCGTCTGTTTGGCCGGGGCAAGGCGGGCGTTGGAATGTACGCTGTCATAGCCGGTTTAAATCCTTCCAATGATTAGCCGAAATCCAGACACGAACACACAGTTATTGACAGAGATCGGGCCTAAATTGAATGCGGTTCGTCGGTCTATTAATGCATCATGCGATATTCGTCGTTTTGTGATCTTGGATTTGTAGATAATGGGAGATAAATCTTTAGGGGTCATCTGATCGTTTGTACATTGGGGTACTATTTAACAACAGTGTTACCTATTTACGGGTGCACTTGGCTAGATAACAGAATAGGTCACGGCGAGGTACATTTTATGATGAATGGTTGAACTAATAAAATTAAAACCATGCATAATTTTTGTTACTTGTAATAAAACATGCATGAGTACCTACAATTTACATAAGGGACCCAACGGCATGTCAAGCAAATTGTAGTAAAGTATTTTAAAAATGTATCAAAATCAACCAGTGACGAAAACTAAGGTTTTTTATAAATTGGTAAAATACGGTTAGTCATAGGTACTGTACATATTTACCCGCTGACCAATAACAAATACATGACTTCTTTCTATGTCCGCCGAATTACGAATTTCTCTTTCAGAAGTGTTCAACAGAATTTTATCTTAATTCATATTTTTATAGATTTTTACTTGTACTAAGTAGAGTTGACCTATGACAGCACGAAGTCCCTATCATTTAGATAGAATCTCAAAATTAACGAGCATAATAAAGCAAGTGCAGCATCGAGCTGAGCGTAATCCCCTGTAAATTAATTCTTTACGATAGTTATAGTTGAACCTGTTCCTGCTATCGTAAACTTGAATTATAATACAACGGATACTCATGCATTTTCATTAGAGACGCAATAATGCAATCAAAATAATAAATGAAGAAAGCGATCCTACAAGCCACGGCTAACGCAATAAGGGAACTCGACTCGGAGTGAATCGGACTGACGATATATTCCGGCAAACGAGGGAAACGGTTTAGTTATGTCAAAGTTAAATTGAAGCCTCTCTCCAAGGAATTCCTAGCACTAGATAGAACCGTAATTTTATTTGTTAACTGCAAAGAAACAAAGTATGCTTTAGTAATTCTTACCAGACGCTGCGACGCGAATAAGCTGTTTCTATCCCCTTTTATGAAGTTCTTAACTAACAGTAATAAGACGTAAAATCCTACGGCATTTCGCGCATAATTCATTTTGTAAGTGATGTAAAGATTCGCTTACCTGCTTGTTTGTTGTGAGGAGAAAAGGGGCCGTCGGCGGGCACAGAATATTTTTTTACATTAAATTTTATGTGTGGGAATTTTAATATGGACCCGAAACGGCACGTTCTGTTACACAGATGGGCCGCAGTTGGTTTAGATACCTACTTCGCGAAACACGTGTCGCTTTAGGTCGTAAAGTTTAACAACACTTAAAATAATGTTCTTAGAAAACATGCCTCAAAAACCATCGCTTAACAGCTGTGGATCAGTTAACTATTGTCTTACCGAAGCAGCTTGTATCTTTCATTAAGTTACTGGCATATGATTGATGAAACTAACATTACGGTGAAGTATGTTTATCATAGTAATCGATAGTTTCGCCGCTATCAATTTTATCAGGGGATAGCGTCGGCTCACACACGCTGCTTCGCGGCGGGGCGGTAAGAAAGCGCAGAGTCATCCATCTCATATTTCTCGAGCCTGGACTTCAACGGGATCAACTCGAGGACGTTCAAAATAAACACGAGTTCTACGAAATCTGTCAGCAGCGGTAGCTATTGGCCCCATCACGGATCATAAAATCCAGTTTGATTTATGATAGCGGTAGAATCGTATTCGGCATCTGGTTATTTTTTTCTTCAACACCTTTCACATGATGGAGCGTAGTTCAGTAATAGCAGTCTTAGTTACATTTTATTACACATAGCATTTAATTAATGAATGAATCGTTTTAATTTCCGTTCATAATCGACTAATAAGAAGTAATGTTTGAAGCAGCTGGAATTCCCGCAAGAAATCCGTCGGGCGGCGCTCAGCGGGACGCCTCGACAATGGCAACCAAATTAAAAGGAACCGTAAACGTTTGGACTTGAGCCTCGCTAAAATTTATTGCTCCAAGCTTTTTTCTTATTTTGCTTGCTAATGAGATTCGAATGTTGCAGCTGTATTATTTGAGATTGCTGGCGTTGATTAAAAAAATCTGGACAACTCACAATTCTGCTCGGAATAAGTTTCGCCGGGACCCGAAAGTTTTAGAAATACTTTTTTATCCAATTTCGTTCGACAGAGCGAGCTGATTACAACCATTTCAACATGTCTGGAGACCGGGCAAGCTACCCGAAATCCAATAGCTTTCTTTCGATACACATATTGAAATTCGCAAGTGAATTGTAGAGCATCTTATTGCAAGCGATACGACGGAACGTGGTTGGATCCCGATTTGATATCTGGTGCAGTGCAATAAGGCTCCTATTGATTGGACGCTGGCCCGGCAACGCGGGTGGTCCTAGACAATGTTGTCTAAGCGAAGCAGGAATGCAAATTTCACCAGTGTTTCTGGTCAGGTGTTGTTGAACTCTCCGACAATTAGCCGGGGACTCGCAGGATGTAAACCGTTAAAATTGACTATTGAAACGACTTTGCATATAATCAATCATTTTAATAACGATTAGAGCGTGACTATAATTAATTTAGATTGAAATAATATTTATATTAATGAATATTACATTCTTAATCGACTTTTTACATGTAACCGAGATACAAACGACGTATTGTGAAGTGAAACGGATAATAAAATCGTGATTCGACGAATTCCACGATAATTGTATCAAAAAGCACAGGATACTGATCGAGGTGATCCGAATAAAGCAAAAAACGATGGAACCGGTGATGCAATACGAACCGAGTGCGGCAAACTAGATCCGTGGAATAAAGGGCCGCTTTGAAGCCCTGACGAACGAAGCTAAGTAGGCACAAAGGGACAATGGTGAAAGATCATAAGTACCGGAGCGTGGCGATCCAGTGCCAGTTTCCGGCAACGTGGGAACGCCTTTTTATTGCTATCGATAATTTCTCTGCTTACTGTTATTCGATATTCGGCTCTTCACCATTATCTGTAATAAAGGGTTCTGGGTAATTGCGAAGGTTTTGGCGTAATTAACGGCAGGAGTCCGCGTTTATTGCCTTTAACCACAATTAGCCAATTTATTGAAGCTATATATTTCTTTGTACGTCGAGCGGTATCTCTCACGTATGTTTTGGTTGGTAAACTACAAATGCCAATTTATAACAACACACTTCAAAAATGCCTTATCATCGTCATGTCCACTTTACAATTAATCTCTCCATGGATATTCTGGATGTTAATAATGGGTATTACATCATCTTTATAATAAAAATAAGCACAATAAAAAAAATAGATTGTGTCATGAATTTTCAAATTATGTATTTAAAATATAATGTTAACAGTTTTCGGCTTACTTGTTCAGCAGTTAAATCCATCTCTTTTCGAAATAACAATTACAAAACGACTACGATAATTAATATAAATGACGTCAATGTACCTACTAAACACAAAAACAAAGAAAATGAATAGGTACATATTACCAAAGCCCTCAATTCACTGCGAGACTCCAGAAACCCCGAGCGCGTAAAATCAGCTCTGACACCCAACATACTTTCCTAACAATAGTTCATCAAATGGTATCGTGAACCGACACGTCATTTCACGGCCCATCGACTGTTGGTCTATTTAGCACTTCTATTTCCTTCAGACAGACGCCGAACCGATCTCCAATTACGCGTTTCATTTTGCCATGGCTTATTAGTTTCCCTGATCGTATGTAGAGTTACAGTAATTACATGTTCAGACATTGAGTTTGCGCAAGTCGAAATTAACGAGGATCTCTTCAATCCAAATTATTTCCGCTCCAATATTTGTCTTTTCGTTAGTATCTTTAATAAGAACTCATTTAAAAAACGTTCCCAGAGCTCTTTGATTGTTTTACTCCGTTTGTCCACCCGAACACAAACATTACTTGATCAAATACTTCCCCGGACTGATCGCATGTTTTTTCCCTTTTTCTACATCATTGGCTGCAGCTATTAGATAAGAGTACCTATCAGATAGAACTAACAAGTAAGGGAGACTCTTGCCAAATACCTATCCGGCGTTGGAAGCGCATTTCAGTCAGGGAGCCAGTGATTTATTGGTAAAAGTTGCGCCATTTCTCATCTTACCATTCGTTACTCCAATAAAAAGAACGTCTCCGATAATTTATCGGAATAAGTATGAAACGATTTTTTATTACCAGTTGTCTATTTTAAAGTGCACTCTGTCATACGGTTGTTGGATAGGTTCAACTATAAATAATAAGTTTTGATTTACGATATCCTTCAAAAAGCAATTTAACTTTTCGAGAGCATTAAAAGCTTTTTTTCTTTATTATGACAACTGCTAGGTGAGCTTTATAGGGTGTAGGCAAGCTGTTAAATGTGTTGCCTTTTTATGTTTTTTTTTGTGTTCTATAGTTAGGCCTACAACCGGGATAATTAATTACTACACAAAAAATATGGATGAAAAAATTGCCTTAAGAAATAAATAACAATCAGTGATAAGATCGCCATTGATTATTATTGACAGACGATCAGATCAGAAATGATAGTTTATAAAGATATTGGTTACGCTTTCTTGGCTATGTTCATGATATTGATGAATGAAATTTACTCTACCTGCATTCATTAACTTGCCCAATTAAAGGTTCCTATCGAAGAAGTTACCTTCAAATGGGTATATGGAATTACAAGTATAAAAATTATCTATATATTTATTTTATGGAATAAACCGGAATAGTGTTGAAATATATTGTGATCCGCATGTAGTTTATTTTTTTTATTTTTATTTTATTAAAAATAGTGTTTCATTCATTATAAGTCAATGCGTGCATTAATTCATTAAGTATGTACATCAATTAAATTCCGATTTAAATGTTTAATAAAGCCTGACAGCTGTCAGATTAGCTATATCTTATCTGCCGATTTATAAAGTGGATTATGAATTATGATTGTATGAAAAATTTTAACATATAATTTGGGTTTTAGATGAACTTTTAGGATTTTGGTCAGAAACAGGCAAGCAGATAAAAAAGCTAAGCAAATCACGTAAAAAATAAAGTTCGTAATTGTTTGAGTTCCCCTTCATGAAAAAAATATTCCTATCTTTATACCCAGAGCGACCTGTTGGTATTCCAATATAGGAACAAAATAATAAAGGCGTCGCTAGGCTACGAAAAGAAACGTTAATCGGAATGAAAAACACTAATAATATTAATAGATAAGTACAATACCTTTTGAATTTGTAGCCATAAACAGCCTTATTAGCTTTACCTTCCGTAGGCGACAAAGTTTGAACTTTCAGACTGGCACAACAAATTGTTTGCTGAACGTAATTAACTTGTCAACAAACCCAAAATTACGGAAACGCGGCACGTAATCACGATACTTTATGTCACTTCATAACTTTATCACTGGGGGCGGAGTTAAAAACTTGGGTACACATCACAAAAGTGTCAATTGACGCACTTGATAGAACTTTGTAACTGGAGTTGTAAGCTCAGGTTCTAGCTGAAAATGGTCTTACAAGTCTTAATAGCACAGCACGGTTGTTATTGGTCTCATAACGTCGCGACCGAGAAACCGGTTATCGGTTGCGAGCGTACGGAACGAGTGGCGGGGTGCGAGCCGGCGTACGATCGCCGTGGACGCGCGGGGCTCTCTGACTAGACGAGAAGCCGCGGCGGGCGAGGGGACGAGAGACGAAAATGGCTTCACAAGTTAATTTTTTTCTCTTTCCTCCTTTAATATTCCGCATATGCCGTGCGCGGCGGCCGGTGCAGGCGCATGCGTGTAGGGGTCGTAGTGTAACGATGCACTTTACATAACTTATTGGGCTAAATCGAAGCCACTGTTTAATAAATACCCTCTCCGTGTCGGCTTTGTGCGAGGCTTCCTCGGTGCTCACTTTACGGTATTAACCCGCCGCGAGCCTTTAAGCTGCCCAAAACTTGCCTCCCATTAATCACACATACAAAACATTGTAATGAACTTCAAAAACAATATAGCAACGCGATTTATAGTTTGCTCATAACATTCCTACGTGAAGCGGGTTCATATTACAATTATTATGAGCAATTATTTTACATACTTAATCCAGTCCAGTAATAACATAAGTATATATAGACACTAAATACAAGCCAAAAATAAATCTTTAGAGTAATCATCTACTATGTTGTTGGTGGCATAGAGCACACCTGTCACTTCTTTTCAAATGTTTATTAATAGTTTTTTCGGACTAATATTAGTAGGTTCTACAACTTTTCAAGGATCTCGATATAATCAAATTGACTGACAAACGACAGATGTCACTGTGGCTGACACATACAGACGCTACTTACCTTGGAGACGTAGTTTCTATTCCACCCTCATTTTACTTTGGGGATTAAAAAGAACCACCCACACGCTGGCAATACAAACTCAACATCAAGCCCACATAGCCACATACAATTAACTCAAAAGTGTATCATTTCCAAATGTCGCCGCCCTTCATAAAAGTATCATAAAAAATTTACGGTCGACTTTAATTTGGGAAGGACTTTCTAATTAGCAGCCTGGCCTGGGAAGATGGATTTGACTCAGTTTATGGCACAGAGTAAACGGGAAGGTGTGAATTGTCATCATTAAACTTGTTAATGTAAAATTCCGAAGATTATGGTAGCTTTTAATCTCATTAACAAAACCAACGGTGTCTCTACTTAGCAGGCGGGTAGCTATATATTTATTGTGTACTTTGCAAAGAATCTGACTTGATGCTGATTCAATTTTAATACAAGATCACAACACAATAGAAAAAATTAAATGCGTAACTTGGCGGATTAGAACGGAAATCGAAAATCCTAGTACTCTGGATTACCGGTTCAACGTGTCAACTGCTCCACCACCTAAACGACAGGAGACCTCATGAATCTTTCCTCATGCTTTGTGTGTAGATTTTTATATTATTTATTTGAAAGGCTTTACACCTTATTTGTTTTATTGTCAGCAATTATACAAGATATTAAATATAAAGAAACAATGAAGATAGCGAAGATGATGAGCAATGCAATTGTTTCAGCTGCATACTAATTACCGCGTATTTATTAAAACTTGTGACAGTACATGTTTTTGTTTAGTGGGTTACTTTTGGTTTGGTAAATGTCAGCCTTTATAGATGTCTGTCAATTTTTTTATTTATGTTCTTGTTCCCTCCCGCTTGGTACCTACGACCATAGACTTATTTAGGCTACAGTTCTCACTAACAATAAAAATCGTTATTAGGAAGCATCATTATTTCGAAGCTGTTTAGATTTAGAAGACCTAAAATTGACACGACTAGCACCTTTGGTAGGTACAGAGGTAGATACGGGTATAAATTGTATGTATGTAATATGAATAATTATGTATTGTACTTACTAGAAAGTACAACTTGGTCCGCGTATGTTTTTTTCTTTACCATCTTTGGGTGACCCTGTACCCTGTACCAAAATGCTCCTTTTAGCACATACATAAAATTTTATGAGTTGTAATTCACCGACACTCGTCGTATTGCGACGAAACTTACGCATTAGTTAATTCATAAAACTAATAAAGTGTAGCTAAATCACACCTTGCACGGGTGACTCGCATCATTAAAATTCCTAGAACATTTAGCTTCAGTTGTAAAAACTTTCATTTTCTCCGCTACTCGGAACGGACTGGGGCTAAATTCCACTTGACAAATGACATTTACTCGAAATATGTCTGAGATATTACCAGTATACGGCGCTGGAGCTGTTAAAATTAACTTCGAGTTTTTACCTATCTCACTCGCTCGTATGCGGTCGAGACTTGAGTTGAGCGTCTCTGAATTTACATGAACTCAGTCTTTTGATTGTATGTATACTTCAGCGATGTACTTAGTACCTATTTAAGATGAGTATTCTTACTCAACTTTGATTGGCATAAATTCTGCGTGACACATTACTTTTGACTGTTATATATATATGACTGATACAAAGACAGCCTCAAACAATAACTCCGTTACTGCCAATTGCCTTACAAGCTTAAGATGTACGGTAAAAGGAAACTAAAGTCGCGTACATTTTTGATTCTTGTTGTAATTGCGACAAGAGCAAAAAGGTAGATGTTTCTAATTCCTTGACGGTACATGTAATAGCTAATATCGTCAAAAAAACTTATTAAAACTTTGTGATATTCACAAGAAAGACGCATAACGGCAACTCATGTAATTTACACATCCGTTGTATGGTCGAGATATTGCTGAATTGGAGATATCACAGTGCTTCTCAGATTTCGGGCCCTAGCTGCGCTTCGAGTTTGTTATCGCGGCGGGACACGCGAAGCGGCCATCACGGCAACGCGGCAAATGCACCAAAACTATGTTTTAGCACTTCAATAATACAATTATCCGACTTCCGCCTTTTACGGTGGCATAATAATGGGAAATCAATTTGTGACAGTTATTTTCTATGTAAATGTTTATACGATTGTCTTATTCTCGCACTTTGTATGTAAGTTAAGTCAATCCTATTGTTTGAGGTAAAAGTTTGAACTTTGGACAAAGCATTTACAAATACATATGCACCATACAAAATACACTGATTTATAAAATAAAAATGTGTGCTATTTTTGACATTTCTAGTCTAGGTACTCCTTCTACTCCAGGTGTCAAATAAAAAATAAAATGGAAAAATATATGCAATTCATGTCGACACGTATATGGTCAGCTTTAAAAATAGTAAAATTTTCAAATTTTACTGCTGGCTTAATGTATTAAACTGCATACTATAATTTGTTAGCTACTTTTGATGCTGACTAATATTATCTCAACATATCAGTGGCATACCATGAAATTAAATCTCTGGACAAGCTGGGCCCATTTATCTAACTTATTTTAAAAAACAATATGCATTTTTTTCTAAAATGGGCAAGGCGCGGGGAATCGGGTTCTATGAACTTATTTATAATATAGGTATTCTACTACCTACAATAAATTACGCGAAGTGAAAATACATTCAAGTGGGAAACGTAGGAACACGTTTTTTGTGGCAGCGCTATGGATTAATTATTTTACCACGCAAAAGTTACATTATTTAATATTCTAATCAGATTGAATTGAATTTGACTTTAGCCTATTATACCTACTTACGATCGCAGTTTACGAAGACTACGCGTTTTTATTTTACAAGCAATCATCATTGGCATAATAAACAACGTGAAATAATACAAAAAAGCGTCAGTTTGTTTCCTCAATATTAAAGGATTGATGGCACACGTTAGGTACTGACACCACAAAAAGAGTTACACAAGTACAACGCGGAAAGATCGGCTCTCCACAAAGGCGGACGAAATTTCAAATTCATAGCCCCTACGATTAAAAGTCAAAACAAGTAAAAATGGCTAACAGTCCCGATAAAGGACGAAAGTATGCAAAGTGCTCAGTAGAGACGACCGAACGGCTGACAGCTCACGTGGGAGCGGTATGCAAATTGTACTGGGTTTCGGCCCTGGTTGGTCATCTAAAAGAAGAAGGTAACAAGTTTGTACATGCCACTAGCACTCATACAGCATTTGGGTAGAATTGCAACCCTGTCTGGTTGACTGAAGAAAGAAGGTAACAAGAATGTACAAGCCTCAAAGACGCATACCGCATTGGAGTTGTGGTTGAATGTAGAATACAATACTTACTTACTCCGTTGGCTCAGCGACCCAAAGTGGATCTTGGCCTCCAATACGAGATGGCGCCAGCGCGCCCTGTGCGAGCGATCTCCCAGTTTTCTGCATTCAGAGCACGTAGGTCCTTGGTCACTTCGTCTCTCCACCGGTATCTCGGTCGGCCGACCAGTCGACGACCTACAGGCTGCCCAATGTACGCCTTCTTTACCGTCCTGTCATCCGGCATTATTTCCAGATGCCCGAGCCAACGGAGTCTTGCTGCCTTAATCTTCCCAATGATATTCGGCTCAGACACTAGATCCTCCAGTTCTTGGTTCTTACAGATCCTCCAGCTACCATCCTCCCTCTGCGTCGGTCCCAAGATCTTACGAAATATTTTCCTCTCGGCAACGAGAAGCTTGTTTTCCTCTTTTAGGGTTAGTGTCCAGGCCACGCATCCGTACATTAAGATAGGTCTTATGACGGTTTTATAGACTCTTAATCTTAATAGTCTTCCGACGCATCACCTTGGACACCAACACCTTATGCAGAGCCGCCGCGCATCTTAGGGTATTCTGAATGCGAAATTCAATCTCCTGTTCTCTGCTATTGGAGTCATTTATCAGGCAGCCTAGGTACTTGAATTTCTCCACTCCCTTATACAATGAAACTCCCTTATAGAATACAATGGAAGACCAAAAACCAATGCCAGGGATGGGCCTCGAACTTATATGTTCAGAGAAGGAAGTCTGGACGTGGTACTGGAATGGTCAAATATTGCTGTCATCCGACTCTGTAGTTCCATCTTTATAGTTAACCAAGTTTCCCTATTTAATAATAATAATCGGAGAAAGCGCAGCACACCTCTCGACACCCCTGAGCCCTCACGCTCGTGTTGCCTCCGGCCGTCTGCACGATGGCATTACGGGGCCCACCTTGTGCGGGGCGAGTCACCACCCGCCAGAGGTAACAGTCGCATAGATGGTTACGGCGGGTGACATTTTTCTACTGCAATAGCCCAAATAAATAGTCCATCCAAACTTCACTTTAATAGCCCGGTTTCTTTTCCATATGAATGCAATAGTTCAATCACCTGCTGGGACCGGTTCATATGGATGTATCATCTTATTGATATGATCAGGAACGGGTCCCAGCAGGGCAACAGCCACAGCAAATTTTCTCCAAGGGGCCTCTACGTGTTGGATCCATATCCCCATGCAAGCCTTACAAAAGACCGGGACGTATGAGCCCGAGACTCAAAAAATGAGAAACACATAATAATAATAACGTTTATTCAATAAAAAACCTTATCACTAATGCTCATCCTCTGCCAAACCACAAGGCGGTTTATTGGCAGTTTGGTTCTATGGATGGGAAATTAATAGTAAAATTTTGTATAATCGATTCTTACATTATTTATTCTAGCATTAGGTAGCTCATGTAGTAATGTAAGAAGAACTTTTACATTTGTGACTAAATAAATTAAGCCTTTGGTTACGTATAAAGACGAAAGTTAGTACTTACTTAGGGAACTCTCCAGCCCGAAATTGGTTTCCTGGGGCACAAAGGTAATTCCAGCATTACCCTTCAATAAAGAATTCTCAATACAACGAATGTAGGTATTATATATGAAGGTGGGTAGCAGTATATACCGGAGAAATAATATTATATCTAATATCATTGTATGGTTTGAATTCTCTAAGTATTTAAGAAAATAAATTGACGAACCAATTTACTCGTACAAGGTTACTCACTCCATGATCTGATTTTTAAATCAGTCCCTCAGTCTCTTAGCATCCGAAAATAATGTAATAACTGCGCTAATGGCAGGCCAGGTAATAAATTATTTAGATCGCTGGCATTCGAGGAGTCATTTTTTATTCAAGAATTAAAAGCTTTGTCAGCATAGTAGGTATTATTTCAAGATTGTAATGAAAAATAAATGACGTTAACAAGGAAACCATCCATTACGAAGTTTGTTAGTCAATAAATTAATTATTTTTTTATTTAATGATTACTTTAGCGAATAAACATCATCTTCGCATGCAATATCGAACTGTAGTTAACAAAGGTAACCCACGAAACAAAAACTTGGAGGTATCGGAAGTTTTAATAAACACAAGGCAATTTGTATGCGGTCTGAAGTTTGCATTGCTTATTATCTCTGCTATCTCGCTCATTTATTCATTAAGCTTTAATAGTTTGTATAATTATTGAAAAAGATTCAATCTTTTGTTAATTTACAAAGGTTCTTTGTATCTACCAACACTGGAATATGTTGGGGAACATGTGTCAGATTCATTTCAGTGAACTATGGTATCATTTGATATCTAGGTATATACCTACCTAAATGATGTTTCACAAAGTGTAAGTATTTTTAGGGTATGGCTAAGGTAAATTTTGATTTATGGGCCGATGTTTAGCTGTCGTTTTTTGTATTTCTTCCGATTATAATGAGGTAATTGATCGGAAGAAATAAAAAAAGGTCGGTCCTTGTAACAATCATGAAAATGGATTCATTGTTGCTTAAAAACTTATTTATTAGTCATATATAATAATAAACGTATGATTTCGTCAAAAATAAGGAAATGTTTCAAACAGTACGGAACCGCTAAGTTCGATATACATTATGTACTTGTTAGACAATTGAGAGCTTTAGGCAGAAAAATACAATTACAGGTTTATTGCTATAACAATGATGTACTCGTACGTCCGTCATAATCTATCATTCATCATTCAATAAAGACGCGAAACATGATCTACAAATTATAATAACAAGAGCAATTTTTCTCTCACCTATTGTATTCCATTTTCTAGAAAATTCTTTAGAATACGCTGGATTTCTAACATTACAGATCCTTATAAAACACGTTAACTAACGTTAAAAAAAACAAAGCTAAATAGTTAGCAAGTTAAAACGAATACGTAAGTAGTCTCAAGACATCGTCTCCCATCACCTTTGTGACAGAAATATACAAATCAAAAGGTTGCAGCTACGGTTAACAAGCAGGAGTAACTACGAAGGTCCCGCCCGATGAATGCGCCCCTTGATGTTTGTAGACGACGCGCCAGGAATAGTCCAGTCAAATTAAACCTTGAACCTAGTAAAACCTAATAGGTATAGGTACCCGCTACCTCTTCCGCGTAAAATCTAAATCATAGTCGGGTAAAAAGTATCATATAACCATCTTTGGATGGCAAGCTATCCCGGTACCTAAATTGGTTTAAATCCATTTGGCGTAATGAAAGGATAAAGATATTATGACCAACAGATGGCACTAGACTGGCATGGCCCCGCGCGCCGATACCGAAACAAAAAGAAATCCTTCATCACGCTATTAACGTCTTTCCTGAAATCATGTCCCCTCCCCATAGAAAACTGATTCTCAATATAAATCTAGAATCTTATAATAAAGTAAATATATAAAATAAATCAAAAGGTTGCAGTTCCGCTTAACAAAAAGAAATCCTTCATCACGCTATTAACGTCTTTCCTGAAATCATGTCCCCTCCCCATAGAAAACTGATTCTCAATATAAATCTAGAATCTTATAATAAAGTAAATATATAAAATAAATCAAAAGGTTGCAGTTCCGCTTAACAAGCAGGAGTAACTAAGTATGATGTTTGCAGACGATGCGACCGGAATACTGCAATTAAATTATACAATATACCTATTATACCTGTAACTTTGATAGTTGTAAATATATAAATCAAAATGTTGCAGTTCCGTTTTACAAGCAGTAGTAACTACGATAGTCCCGCCCGATGATTGCACCCCTTGTTGATGTCTTCAGACGTTGCACCTTTCCAGTACAATTAGAGTGAATATAGCAATCAATTAACAATAATAATGCTTCAGTGAAAATGTAAAAAAATCAATATAATTAAAGGCTCCAATTTCACTGGACTAGAAGGGCCACGAACAGCTACGCCACAAAACTCCACGCCGCCCCGCCAATCTTGCGCTGAATTGCTTCATTGCTTCCATTCACACTAGGGTGTGCTTACAACTTTTTGAATATAACTCTCAATTATCACTTTAGCGAAAATGTAAAAGTACAAAATAGTCAAAGAATAAAACTCTAATTTTAATGGTCTACGCTACGAACAGCTACGCCACGAAACGCCACGCCGCTAAGGCAAGCCACTCGGTTCTCGCGACCTCAGCTGAATTGCTTTACTGCTGTTATCCACACTTAAATATTAAACCATACTTTTTGAATATTGAATATAGCTCACAATTACCACTTTAGCGAAAATGTAAAACTACCAAATGGCCAAAGAATAAGACTAATCTTACGGGGCTAGGCCACGAACAGCTACGCCACGAAACGCCACGCCGCCACGGCAAGCCACTCGGTTCTCGTGACGTCGGCTGAATTGCTTTATTGCTGCCATCCACACCTAAATATTAAACCATACTTTTTGAATATTGAATATAGCTCTCAATTACCACTTTAGCGAAAATGTAAAACTACCAAATGGCCAAAGAATAAGACTAATCTTACGGGGCTAGGCCACGAACAGCTACGCCACGAAACGCCACGCCGCCACGGCAAGCCACTCGGTTCTCGCGACGTCGGCTGAATTGCTTTATTGCTGCCATCCACACCTAAATATTAAAGCGCCAGGTTCGAGACGAGACTCGGTTTGTTTATGTAAATTGCTACACTTTTGATGTTGCATTTTCTGTTGCGGTACGTGGATAAGGTGTTGTGTATATTTGCTTTTATGATTCGCTGATTGTTTATACAAACAGAGAGCTAATGTAAAATTTAATTTGTAGGGTAAATCGGTTTAACGTGCTACGTGTAAATGGAAAAATTTAGTACCTTAAAATTACCTAACTATAGTCCAATCACCCGAAACAAAACGAATTCATTTCTATCAGTGATTTTATAATTTTTTATTTAGATAAACTATTCATCTTAGAGTTATCCCTAATACTTTTCTTAAATTAACAAGCATCGTAATTTCTGTTATTGTGCACCATTTCCGATGGAAGCCGTAATTTCACTTAGATATATTAAAACCGGCCATGAGCATGTCGGGCCACGCTCAGTGTAGGGTTCCGTAGTTGCACATCTTCACAATAGACTTAAGTTACAGGAAAGATTTCAAGCTCTATAAAAAGGTCGTTAACGCCAAAGTAACTGTAATTACTTATTACCTTCTGAAAGTCAACTTACGTCCTTTTAAGAAAATTATGAAATTTTGCGATAACTCAAAAACGGCTCGACTGATTTTGTTCAATATAGTTTTCATTGAAAGTACTTATAAAGCCTCATTTTCATGAATTTTTCCATATTTTTTTGACTCGTGGTTAAAAAGTTAGAGGGGGGGGCGCTATTTTTTTTATTTTCGGAGCTAATATTTTCAAAACTGCTGACTTTATCAAAAAATAATATTTAGAGACCCCTATTATTTTTAAAAGACCTATTCAACGACACTCCACACACTAGTGCTGTAACGAAAAAAAAATTCACCCCCACTTTAGGTGTTCGAGAGGTACCGGATAATATTTTTTTATTTTAGTTTTTATTTTACCGTTTTGTTGGCGTGATACATACCCATACTCATACCAAATTTCAGCTTTCTAGTACTAATGATCACGGAGCTAAGCCGCGCACGGACAGACGGACATGGCGAAACTATAAGGGTTCCTAGTTGACTACGGAACCCTAAAAATGGGAATATTTAGCATTTTTATCACTTGTTCGCGCCGAAACGGCTTGACAGGTTGGCATGAAAATTGGAACAGAGGCAGTTTTTAACCTAAGTAACTGAATATACTGGCTACTTTTTTACAAGCTTTTATTTTGCTTGCATGGTATGTTTAAAGTATGTTTGTTCCGGTGAAATCTTGCAACTCAATTTTGAAGCAGATATCGTCAACCGATTGAGCTGAAATTTTGCATACTTACTTAACTTTGATGACAATACAATAATATGGTACCATGGGGCTGATCTGATGATGGAGCCGGAAGGTGGCCATAGGAACTAAATACCTAATAGAAAAAGCAATCCTACCGAGCTTGGGCTCTTTAGAATCGTCTCAGTGAGCATTTGATGGATATCCAAAGAAAAGTACAGTCGGCTATAAAAGCTTGCCACTAAAATGTCATTTTTGACAGAAACTTATATATTTGAAGCTAGCAAAAGCGCGTAAATGATAGAATATTCATAAAGCCCGCCGTCGTCGAGTTCCGAGACGTAATTTTTTCTTGTCATCGCACTCCTTTGACAATGTTTAAAATTATCCACAAAAAACCAAGATTCATGTAAAAAAATGACATCAAATTTCCGTAACCCGGTTAACATAAACAAAATAAGTTCTTTACTGATTGGTGCCAGCCGATTTCGTTTAGGGGCCCGAGGTCGGACCAAATTACTTTCTGTCTCTTAACTCAAGTTCGTCAAGTTACGATAGACAAGAAAATGTAAACAAGACATAAAGAAGCCACTAAGCGGAATTGCAAATAAACGAAAATGTCGTGTTATCAGAACTTCAGTGTTTCACTTGCGATTTAATAAACAAGCAAAGAAATAGAAAAAGTTTCCGCTTGACCCGAGGGTTATACTGATGCGTATACATCGTTGAATTTATTAACTTGGGTTGAAAAGTTTAATAGTTCTGCTTGTTATTTTGGATGATCGGACAGTTGCTTATTAAACCTACTGAACTTTGAAAGTTCATGTCTCCATTTGAACTGTAATTGGTGTCACCGTTAAATGCCCGATGCTCATTTTGACATCGGTTGCTAAATCGTTTACTCGAAGGTATTTTTCTGAAACTGTTAATTATTGAATTTTTTTGTAATCCTATCAGGGTAAGGACCAAATTCTTTGCATCGTTGGACAACGGAAATCACAATGGAATGTGTCACACCGGAAAAAAAGTAGCATAAAAGTAGTATAAAATTGTAAATGTACATGTACAAGGTTTGAAGATGAATAATAAATAAACATCGGGACAGGTGTAACTAAATAAAAGCTTGTAAGCACAATTGGTAACGTTGTCTTCGCTTCGACGAATTTCCGTTGTGACACGTAGCACAATGGTTGTGTCCCTTGTCGCACAATGGAGGCAAAATACTTCACGACCTAACCAGAAATAACAACATGGCAGCACTATCGAAGTCAAGCTTGCAAGTTCGGAGACAGTGTTCCATTAAAATAATTGAAGAATCTACTGGAATAGCGTTGTAAGTTCCGTGTAATGTCGTCGCACAACTGGAGGTTGCACAATGGAAGAATATTTGGGACATGCATAAAATAGCCGCAAAATTTAAAATGATGAAGGATATCGAAAATTAAACTATACCTGCGTCTTAACAAAACCTAAGACTATACATACAAATAAACTGTATAAGTTAAGGCGTTCGTACTTTAAAACAAAATCAATATATTCTCGAGAAAGCAGAGTACGGACATATTCATTTTGTATGGGAAATATAATAAAGATAAAAAAGTATATTTCTGAATAAATTTTTTATTAACTATTCTGAAAATCAATTCGTTTATTGATGATTGGGTTAATAGGAACTGTTATTTGGCGTGTTTTTCTACTCTACAAATTAACGATAAATGTTCTATTTTTAGTTTGAGATGAGGTGGACATTAATGTATGACAGTATTTGCAAAGAATTTGGTCCTTACCCATCAACGAGTAATTTCAAAATTTACTATGATAGAACCAGTTCATCCAGAAGATGATTATGCACCAAATAAGCGAATTATTGAATAGTTATAGCAAATGATACATTTATTTATTTATATAAAAGTAGCCCCGGTTTGATTTTTAATATCTTACTTTACCTGGTAAGCTTATTCAATCACTTTATTTGTACATGTATACACAGTTACAAAAACCTACACCACAGAAAGGCCACCGTGTTCACGTTAGGCGTTATTTTTCCAAACCCATTTCGATTTGTTAGATTCAGAAGTTGAATAGCGATGATTGCCTGTTTGCGTGCGCTCTCTGATAGTTTTGTGCTCCACGGTAAAATCCACAGACGTATCTATTACTTACTTCCCTATTCACGTAAATTACAATCATCTTAAGATAGAAAATCCTCTTTAATTTGTACTAAATAAAGTCCACGTTTGAAAATGACTTGACAGAGAGGTGAGAAGTTGTGTAAGTAATCAGTCAATATCTACTTCAACAGAGGAATGAACGATCACTAAACATAAATATTAAATAATACACCGATACGAAGCTTACAATATTAATACTTTTCGTGACTGGGAACACTGTCTTGTAGGATATGCGCTTTGTTTCGAAATAAGACGGTCACGATGTAAAGAGATGAATTCTAACCAAAATCGTAATGCCAGTAAGTACAGACAGCAGCAAAAGTAGCTGGGATATAACATGCTCACAATGATGATAATAGAATAAGGGTGCATATCATTTTGAACACCTGGTATGTGTAGCAACTTCTGTTGTTGATTGTACTATACGAACACTAGTAACTAACGATTGGCACAAATAATGTGAAGTAACTTTACTTATTTGTAGACCCGTATATATGATGTGAATTGTGAACTATGAGGCTCTCCAATATTTGACATACTATAACCAAAAATGAATTTCAAAACTTTTAAGACAAACGCTTTTAGGACAATCGATATTATCAATATACATAATTGAAACACTAAGACTTTTTTATAAGCTTCTTGCTGTAACTGAATTCAAAGTGATAACTAATCTCATAATGTGTCATTTGTGACTATATCATCTATTACAAATGTTGGCACCCAAGCGACGCTCAAATACAATAAAAACACTTAAGTGCTTAGCAAAATTTAATTTAAGACTCCCTACAATATCTCCCGAAATACGTTTTTTGCGCCCGTTACCGTCTCTAATTGTGCAAAAAAACTGTTCCGGTCTATCGATTACAATTTAGCAAAAGCTGTTTTTGTAGGGCATTGAATTCAAGTTAATTTTATTATGACAGATGAATGACACGAGATGTTTGACGCTAACGAATGGACTGAAAACGTAGATGATTTTGACTGTTGACTGACATGTGCTATCACCATGTGTTCGTCTCGCCTAATTGCTTCTAGGCTTTAGATCGTAGGTACTGTTTTAATGGATATAGGTAATTAATGAGTAGCGATGGCACTCGTGGGTAAATTCTCCTGGTATTTACCCGTTTACACCCAAATCACTATATGGTGCAAATCGAGTATTTATCCGGGAACATTGGTTATGCACCCACGGGTGCCCATCTTTAATTACCAGGATTCAGACTTTATGTAGCACGATAGGACGCTAGAACATTAAAATGCAATTTATACTCATACTCATAAGTGTAAGTACCTATTTAATTCTCAATTTTCCGTTTGTTTGTTCCGTCCAGTTTTGTTATAATAATGTGTGGAAATCGTGTAAGTTTAAAGATAATTTCATTTAAAAAGCTACTTTTGGAATCGCTTAAGTCCTGTTTATATTGTACTTAATTTTTACATAAATAGTGAATGGTGACTCCTCTAATTCTTAACTTATCAATGTCACTCATAGGCGCTGCAATAGCAGAACTACATAATATATTGTCCGATACAATGCCGCGATAAAGCCGTGATAATACAGAATTGAAGATATCCTCTAATAAGCTAAAGTTAATAGTTTAATGATATCAGTGGCTTTCCAGAATATAATAACTGTCATGTCATGACTGTCATGTTACATTTTTATGTGATTCAATAAATAATAATAATAATAACCTAAATTCCAATAAAAATAAACTCCCGACCCAACCAAAGCTTACCTAACAACCATCTCGACAGACAAGGCTTTCGATAAAAAATATAAGCCCGTCAAATGCGAGTTAGACTCGCGCACCGAGGGTTCCGTACGAACTATAAAAGCACTGCATATTGCTAAAAGATAAACTGTACTGAGCGACAAACTTAACATTACCGTTGGAAAACTATTTTACGTACTTAAAATAAATACTATATTTTTATTATACAGCGTATACATTTGATATAACCGCAAACTTTACGGGGTATTAGTACAGGCATTTATTAATATACTAGCAGCGCGCCGCGGCGTTACCCGCGGTTTATCAGTTACCCGTTTTCCCGTAGGAATGTAGCATTTTCCCGCGGTAAAAAATAGCCTATGTTCATCAGGGATAATGTCGGCTTCTAATGGTAAAATATTTTTTCAAATCGGTCCAGTAGTTTCGGAGCCTATTCAATACAAACAAACAAACAAATCTTTCCTCTTTATAATATTATATTATTAGTGTAGATTGCACTGTAAATTATTAAAAATATCGAACCTTTTTTTTTTCATATAAAATAATTCAGTACGTATTTGTTTGTTGTTGATTGTTGACACTTAAACATAGACATGTGACTGATGTGTCACTAGTAATAACTACGCCATACGTTGCTGCTTAGAAAATTTTAAAAAATAATTACGCTATGGCAGTTAACGCTAAATTAATAATTGTTATAAATATCAGATGATATTTATAATCTCCGGCTTCAATTTGCGGTTATATCAAATATACACGCTGTATAATTACAAATATATATAGTTTTCAGATTGTTTTCTATACTTGTATAATGTATAGCGTAAGACGTAATACTTGCCGAATTTCATAGTTAATTTTTTATGCCAGAGAGTGTCGAAATATACGTTTTTGCGGTAGGTATATATCTTTTTTTTGACGTAAATTTAGAAGTTTGATTTTTCACAGCTTCAAGAAATTGTAGACCTAAGTAATACGTTTTAATTTCAACTTGATACGCGTTTTCGAGATAAAACATCTTGACGGATAGACGGACGGACAACAAAGTTATCCTATAGGTGTGGGGTCCGTTTTTTCCTTTTTAGTTATGGAAACCTAAAAACCGCATTCAAATTGGATCATCCGTTCGGGAGCTAAGATGCCACAGACACACTGATACAAAAACACACATATTAAACTTACAACACCCCTCTTTTTGTCGGGGGTTAATAAAAATAAACTTAAATGAAGTCAACTTATTTTAAGTTGCGTTATTCTGAAATTAAAGGTTAAATGTCTCTTTACTTGTATTACTAATATCGAATGGAGCTAGCTCGACCCAATTCGTACAGAAACACGGCATCATCACATGTTTGTTCGCGATCAGATAAGTGCGTCACAGTTGGCTACGGGTCCGGCTGGCTTGCCAAATGTGTCGCGTCTGATAACGGTGGATTTACTACCGGCGCGCTGTCTCGCGCCCAGATAGCAGTTAGCTTAAAGATTGAGTCTACAATACTCAGTGTTTAAAAGGTAAAATAAATACATCATCAGTTATTTATATCTTGAGTATCAAGTCACACTTACGGATGCATGAATGTAGTCAATTTTTAGTGAGATTTTGCAATTAGGTCTTCCAAATCCGGAAACTTGTGTAAGAGCAATTGCGGGATGCTGGTGCTACGTAGGCAACAATTCTTGGATGGGAAGTCCTATTTAGTCAACTTATTTTAAGTGTCCCATGTAAATATTTGTGTTTCTATACCTACTTAGAGTCTGTCTGCTTAATATTTGTATTACTATCGAGTGGAGCTAGCTCGACCCAATTCGTACAGAAACACGGCATCATCACAAACTTGTTCGCGACCAGATAAGTGCGTCACAGTTGGCTACGGGTCCGGCTGGCTTGCCAAATGTGCCGCGTCTGATAACGGTGGATTTACTACCGGCGCTGTCTCGCGCCCAGATAGCAGTTAGCTTAAAGATTGAGTATACAACACACAGTTTTTAGAAGGTGAAACAAATACATCGTCATTTATTTATGTCTTGAGTACCAAGCTACACACTTACGGACGCATGAATGGAGTAATTTTTTAATGAGATTTTGCAATTAGGTCTAAAAAATCCAGAAACTTGTGTAAGAGCAATTGCGGGATACCGATGTTACGTAGGTAACAATCCTTGGATCAGAAGTCCTATTTAGTCAACTAATCTTCAGTGATCCACGTAAATGTTTGTTCTTCTTTACTTCGAGGTAATTTGTCTACTTATTTGTATTAATATTGAATGGAGCTAGCTCGACCCGATTCGTACAGAAACACGGCATCATCACATACTTGTTCGCGACCAGATAAGTGCGTCACAGTTGGCTACGGGTCCGGCTGGCTTGCCAAATGTGTCGCGTCTGATAACGGTGGATTTACTACCGGCGCTGTCTCGCGCCCAGATAGCAGTTAGCTTAAAGATTGAGTATACAACACACAGTTTTTAGAAGGTGAAACAAATACATCGTCATTTATTTATGTCTTGAGTACCAAGCTACACACTTACGGACGCATGAATGGAGTAAATTTTAATGAGATTTTGCAATTAGGTCTAAAAAATCCAGAAACTTGTGTAAGAGCAATTGCGGGATACCGATGTTACGTAGGTAACAATCCTTGGATCAGAAGTCCTATTTAGTCAACTAATTTTAAGTGACCCGCGTAAATGCTTGTTTTTCTATGCTTATAGGTTATTTATCACCTTATTTGTATTAGTATCGAATGGAGCTAGCTCGACCCAATTCGTACCGAAACACGGCATTGTCACATACTTGTTCGCGATCAGATAAGTACGTCACAGTTGGCTACGGGTCCGGCTAGCTTGCCAAATGTGTCGCGTCTGATAACGGTGGATTTACTACCGGCGCTGTCTCGCACCTAGATAGCAGTAAGTTTTAAGGTTGAGTCTCCTTTACAGTATTTAGAAGGTAAAAGAAGTACATTGTATTACATGATCAACGTTTCTTAATCTCAAAACATATTTTAGAGTAAGTACTCGCTAGTATACATATACTTTAGCGATGGCTTTATTCAAAGTAATTGTGGTTTTTCAATAAACAATTGCGTCGTACTTTACACACAACCAACTAAATAGAGTTCTCAGGCGGGTTTTTCAAATATCAAAGTAGAGAGAATTCTGTGGTGTTTCATTGTGACCTATCTCCGTAGAAAACTGATTTTCAATACAATTTTATAATAAATAGTTATAATATTACAATAGCTCTGCATTTTGTGAGTGGGTTTGGCTCTAAATTAACAAACTAACAAGTTGCCAAGCTCAGTTTTTCAATATAATATATCCTACCTTTCCAGCTGACTCGAATGTCCTATCCAGTTTTCCACTGCGAAATCTTAAGTTTTTTACGTCTAACTTTTTTAGATAAGAATTTTAAGTTTGCATCATGATTATTTCGTCCTGCCTTACCGTTTGCGACGCGGCGCTACATTTCCCCTCAAGTGGACCGCACGGCCGAGCGACCTCAAAAGCCGGCCTTAAGGCTCGTTCTCTGTGTTTGGGTAGGTACTATTATACAAAACCATTTTTTTTAGAGTTCCCCTTGTTCTCGAATCCATCTGACTATTATTGAGACTTTGTAGACATTCGAGTTACGTTTTTCTTTTCACTTCTTTGTGACTGGCTTTTATTTTCTCTTCTTCGTAGTGGTTTGAGGGTCATACAATAAACGAATTTTACTGTGTTTCGGAAATTGGTTGATTCTATTTGGGTATAAGATTTTTTTAGAGTTCGTCTTGTTTTCGAATCCAACTGACTATTATTGAGACATTTGTAGACGTAGAGTTACGTTTTTTGTTTTATAGTTATTCTTTGTGACTGGCTTTTCTTTTCTCTTCTGCATGGTGGTTTGAGGATGAGGATCCTTATTTACTACAAAATTTTATATTTTTACAACGCCTAACTTTTTAGATAACAGTTTTAACTTTGCTTCGTGATTATTTCGTCCTGCCTTCCCGTACACGATGCGGCGCTACATTTCCCCTCAAGTGGCACGCACGGCCGAGTGACACATTTGGTTACTATTACACAAGACCGAAGGGTTACTTTTACAGTTCATATTACTTTTACTGAGGTTTTACTTTTATTAAGGTAAAGTAAATTCCAGTGACAGTATATTTACGCTTTTTTATCAGAAAGTACTTTTTGTATTATTATTAATTCTTAGTTTAAAATAAGATTTCTAATACATATAAGAATGAGCTTCATTATTTAAGAATATAATTTTTGCTAATGATTATACTTACAAATCTCAGGAGGACAGGCTTATTAGTTCTCCTATATTTGGTCCGAAGATAATTTTAGCGAGTGAAGTATCTTCTACAAACCTTCCCGTCTAGGTCAACTATACTTCGCGACTCTTCTTGCGCTACCCGTCACTCTCTCACAGTACTGCATAGAAAGAGACGGGTAATTATCTCGCGCAAGAAATAGTCGCGTATGACAGTTATGCTAGAGGTGCTGGTAATAAAAACTGATGCTGTAGAATAGACGGAGCGTTTTTATTTGTTTGCTTCTCTTTCAAAAGTAACGGTTCGGCAGCTAAAGTAGGCATGTCTCCGTTATATGTTAGTAGAATGTCGAATTAATCACCACTACAGACACGGATGACCAGCATTTGAACGTCAACCCAGCAGCAAATTACAGTTTGAGGGCAGTTCTGTTGCAATTGGCGTAACTGTATCCAAACGACAGACAGACAACAGGCCCGCTGCAAGCGGAATGCGCGGTTGGTTTCCAGTGAATGCATTGCGCCGCATCCATTTATGCCACCTGCTTCAAAACCGCCATTTTGCACCTTGGTTCTAGATTTGAATTTAGAACCAAGCTGCAGCATGAGCTGTCCGTCTGTAGTAGCCCTTAGTACCTATCTAAGATCTCTTTAGTTGTTGCGCCTTAACAGTCCACTATTCCTACAAGCCGGCCCTTCGCTAAATTCACGCATCGCCTCATTATTCGCGTCGACTTCCTTCATTCCAAATAAATATTAAAATGTAAGAGTAATATTTTTAAAACGTCGAGTGTAAACGTTTCGTTGAGCCACGGCGCTAGCAATTAGGACTTGCGCGTGTGTTTCGAGTAATGAAATGCGTTTGCTTTGAAAGCAGTTTTTAATCTCACCAGTTCTAGATTTTTAAACACTTTTTGAGTATTTTTTGTATGAAATGGGCTCGGTTTTTACAGGTAGTCCCGCCTGATGCTAAGGATTCGACTTATAAATATAATATGTAAAGGTCTATTCTCACTTGCTGCTTTCGCGCAAATAATAGTAGGTACCTACGTTTCTCTACAGAGCCCGGTAAAATAGGGATTTCCTGCCGAGTAGGTATAGCCAGCCTCAGCGGGGCCGGCTGGCATTCCTTTTTCACGCCGAGGTATGTATAGTGCTTATTCTCAAATATGCAATGATAAAAAATAAAAAACATCGAACAGTGAAATCACAACAATAGTAAAAATGTACAATTTGACCATCAAAATGGCAAAAGTTTTTCAACATAATTATTCTGTTTGAACATACGAATATATTATTTAAAGAGCTTCCGATGATGTTACCGATGTCCAATCTGGTCAGATTAAATAAAAAATATTGAATTTTATTCAGAATAAAAAAACCTTTAGTTTAAAATTTTAATATTAAAAATTACTCGTATATATCTTAATAATGTTGTGCATTTTTTAAAGTAAGGGTGTATTTTATGCATATTATTGATTTATGTAATTAAAACTACAAACATCGCAAATTGTTTTTTTTTTTTGGCATAGTGGCCGAACGCCATAACGCATAAGTTCTTTTTTAAATGGCTGAACTCTATGATGCTAAAAAAATAATAGTGAAACAAAAGATGGTTGCTTTTCAGGCGACGCGAAATATTGGGCGAAATATCATTACATTACATACTCGCCCCTGTATTGTCTATGTAATGTTCGGACCAAATCTTGCAAAGAAGAAATTATTTAACAATTTCGCGGGCACCGAGGGATTCGAAATTAGTATACCTTTACCTATACCTATACGTATACCTACCTACGTTACTTCAATGACAATACCTACACAACAATAAGGCATGAGTCGGATGGTGGTTATAGGAAGTTTGGAGTAAAATAGACGGCTTTCGTTATTTTACCCCCCTATAAGTGAAATAAATGTTAAAACCCCAGTTACTTAGCATTTAAGTTTGATGCTTACACAATGAGTTGCGATAGTGGCAATTACTCAAACTCTTAAAATAACTTGATTGGGTTCAGTACCTGTAAAACTTGAAAAAACGGATAAGTTTTTAACTTCTTTAAATGGGAAATTTTCATAAGTTTTGCAAAGTTGTGATTCGCTGGTTTTTGTTACCATGAAGTCCTAGTAGTGAGCAAAGCTTACATTACTTAAAATTAGTTCTGTGACCCGTAAGATATTTTAATTCTATTTTTATACATCTTTTTGTCGGAAAGTCAGGTTTTAATGGATAGAGTTTGTGGTACATTAAAAGTTGGACTAAAGTTTAAAAAAAAATACGCGGAGGACGCCGCGGGAACTTTTATTATATTATATAGGAGTTATTTTCTACGGTTCCGTAACCGAAAAGAATACTAACGGCACCTTATTTATTACTAAATCCTGCTGTCTGTCTGTTACAGGGCTATCACAGGGTTTTGAATCCAAATGTAATTTTTTACTAGGTAAATAAATAATTTAATTAAAATTATTAACAAAAGGCACATTATTCGTGAAAAGTATTTGTACCTTTGAAATGTTCACAAATGTGTAGGTACCTTTGAAATGTTCACAAATTGATTATTAGGTACTTTAGCCGTTCTGACAACAATAAGTGAAATAAGGATATTTTTTTTAATGAAAGGGTTTACCTCCAGTTGGAATTTTTTCTTGCAAGAGTTGTTTTAATAATGGCTAAAAATTTACTTCACGTAATAAATGAATGGCCCCTTAAGTTCGTCTACAAAGTAATGCATTTTCGCACGCTACGCATTTTACGTGAGAGAATGTGCTACGCTCGCTACGTCGCGTAGCAATGAGTCGTCAGTAAGCAAACACGGCGCCCTTTTAATATTTTGCTGAGGTTTTTAAGTACGCGTCAACTAAAAGGATAACATTTCGCTTTACATAAATCAATAGGGTAGACGTAGCAAAATTCCCCCTTTTTCGTTTAGTTTACGATATAAAAAACGCGTTATTTTAAGAGAGCATGATCAAATAAGTCTGTAAACGCAGTCTAAAACAATAAACTAGAATACCTAATTACCTACCTAGGGTGCAATTCAAGTTTACTTTGAGACATGGCCAAATAAGCTATATCCCCATAGGTAACAGTCAATAAAACGTGATGGCTGCGATTCAAGCTGCATAACGTGACATTTAACGTTACCACGGTCAATTAAGTTTGCGCCTGATATAATTGATGTCACGTCACATAAAACTGAGGCGCAAACTTAATGCGTTTGGGTTGGCGAAGTGGCGATGTAATAGGAATATCGCCACTTCGGGAGATCGCTCCGAGGTAACAAATAGACTTATACATAATTAGGGTCCATACAATTTCATAACATAGCTATATATGCTAAGCCCAATCCAACAGCATTGCCTTGTTGGGCCTAACACATAGCTTGGTTATCCGCTGTACGGGTTCTATATCAGAATTGACATTCCCAAATTTTAATTTTAGCCCTAATAATATACATTGTAACCAATGAAAGTAGAATATCTCATTGGCAAAGCAATATTTTTTAATACAATAAGTAAATATTACTATAGATAATACACAACGAAATGATAATACTTAAATACATAGAGAATATTCATGACCCAGGAACAAATAGTCGAGTTCACCACACAAATAAGTGTACGGTCAACCATACAGGTTAGCCCATTACTAAAGTAGATATCTGCTATTATGCAAGTCGAATTAAGCCTTTTATTCCTATTAATGGGGTCAAAAATCTAAACATATCTCGAGGCGTTCGCTCAGAACAAAAAGTGAGGCGGTTCCGTTTACCGACAAAAGGAAATTCAATAAGAGCGAATTTCCCCTGATTTACGACCACTATTTCCTCGTTAAAACTTAGCTGGAGCCCCGAGGTGTCCGCGAGTTTTATTGTGAAGTCGATTCTTAGGTCGGTGGGTAACGACAAAACAATGCATTTTATGTTGCTGCGTCGTGAAGAATCGTTTCTAGAACTGGGTTGAGTTGAAATGATGTTTGTTTGAAAGTATTACATTACTAGCGTCGCCACGCGGCGTTATCCGCTCATCCCACTCTAACGCTACATTTTTGCGGGATAAAAAGTAGCCTATGTGTTAACCCAGGGTGTCAGCTACCTTAATACCAAAATTTATCTAAATAGGATCATCCGTCTGAGCGTGAAGAAGTAACAAAAATACACACAAACACACTTACAAATTTTCGCCTTTATAATGGTGGTGTGATTACTATAACTTAAATTCTTGAGGTCGAGACATTAGATCCACGGGGTTCCAGCGCCCACAAACTATTTAAAGACCTTTGCAAAAGGCTGATTGAGGCTACCGGTGACCGAAGAGCTGGCAGCTTCCTCGCATAACGCGTCAGCATTAAATACCAGTGAGATACGTGAGTTACTAAAATAACATCTCTGTGGCAAATACTTAAACGGTAACCGTTTAACCCGCCTTACCAAAAGTTATACAAAAACAAACATCAATTCCAATAAATAATATCATAGCATAAAAGTCCTATCGAATATAATAACTTTATTTAGTCAGTAAAGTCCTCGTATAAAAACTAAACACTGAAATTCTCCCAAAGGCGTACGATATATTATTCTTACTGAAAGTCAAAAGGTTAAACTTGACACAAGACGTTACCTAACCTTCTCAATCTAAAAACCGTGAGTGAGTGAATAGCTACAGCACAGTAATATTATTGGCCAGTACCTTAACTATAATAAGATGTATTATTTTATTTACTTGTAAGATTTTACCGTTGCCGCGAGATGCATTAATAACTCCCGTTCCGGGGAATAAGGCTGCTTGTCCACAGAAGTGGAGCGGAGAAAGTGAATCAATCAGGCTGTGTCTTTGTGAAGCCCAAAAGAAGTGCATATAAAGTAATTGGTCCATTTTAAACAAATCTCCACTCGGCTCTGCTCTAGTGAACTGGCAGCCAAAATGTGCTTGACTCAAGTCTTCCGCTTTTGCTAATAAGCTTCGGACAAAATCACCGCGTGTTCGTAGTCTCGCAGTAGCGCACACACGACGGTCGGTCGCGTCATCACGTCCCATCAATCGAGTACCAATTTACACAAATATCCAATAGAATGGGATCGTAGCGTAATATTTTCAACCATTGAAAGAGTTGAAATTGGATACATGAAACAGTTGCATTCTCTGAAATTGCTGACTTTATTTAGTTTTATTTTTGAGATTAAGATACTGATTCTACACCTAACCGTGGCTTTAGTGGCTGTAAGGGTTATCGATGGGCAGTCGGAAGGACCCGAATCGCTCTAAGTGCTTAGTTTTGCCCTACAAAACCCTGAGGATCTCAAATTGTCTATAAACTACGCTCGCCTTATATTTTACCCAAGTAACTCGCTCGTTCGGAAACTTCTTTTGCGTTTAATTCGGGATTGAATGTGATAGACTGAGGAGTGATTTTATTGATTTGTTTTTGTTGTTAGATGCATTACACACACAGGTCAAAGTGAGAAATGGGGATAAAAAAAGTTCAATTCAAGCAGATAAGGTTTCTGGCAAATGAGATTCATTAGTCTCTTTGTGTTTGGTTTGTCTTTTTGTTTAGTTCCAATTATTAGACCAAACTGCTTGGAGCTTTAAAGAAATGACTATATTTAAGTAATTCAATGATACTTAAAGGTTTTTATTCTGTTAATGGAATGGGCTCTTTATTATTAGAAGAATTCCCAAAAAATGATTAGTTTGCCATTATTTATGTATGTTAAGTGATATTGTCTACCACGTCTGCATGTCTGCATGGTTATTCAATTCATAGTTGACTTGATTCCAAATAAAGGTTATTCGACGGTATTATTGTAATATGTTAGTCCTCATATCTGAAGTGATTATGAAATGAAATGAAATGAAATAATTTATTCAGTAAGTAGGCCACAAGGGCACTTTTACAAGTCAGATTGTGAATACATTCACCGGCACCGGCATTTCGCAAGAAGAGACCGCTGCTGAGAAGAAAACCGAAAGAAACTCAACTTATTATTTTAAATAATGTACGTTACGCACAGTCACGTATATTTGACAGCAGCTGCGCCCCGCGGTGTTACTCACTCATCCCACGGGAACACTACACGACTATGTTTCGGGATAAAACGTTGCCAATGTGTTATTCCAGTGTCAGCTACCTTCGAATTAAATTTTATCAAAATTGGTCCATCGTGAAGAAGTAACAAACATACATAAAAAAACACTCGCAAACATTAGCCTTTATAATATTAGTGTAATTATATTATATAGTGTGATAAACATTAGTAAGTTACAATGCACTTCGTACAATACACTTCGTTTATATATATAAAAGTTTATATCCAAAATAATTGTGCATAATGTTGTTAAAAAGAAAGGATGTAGTATATAAATTCACAGCTCGACGCATTGTATACCTACAGATACCCTAAAGACAAATTATAGCGCTTTCGCAAAAACATTGTTAAAAGTGTAAGCAGCCGGCAACTTCACTGAGACCAAATAATGGTGGATAAGAACGTATGTGACGTAATTTATGTGTAAAATTTTCTCGTAAAAACTTTCGTACGGCCGCGTGTTTTCCGTAACATCGCCCCTACTGGGTTCCGTATGGAGGTGATAGAGAAAAGATTTGACTGGATGTCAACCATAAACGTTAGTTGGAAAACTTTGTCCTGCACTACGGTATGTTAATAATTCCGCGCTTTTAAATACCGTATAGGTACATCAAACTATTATACTTACCAATAACTAAGATAAAGTAAGTATAGCAATTTGGCGCTTGGAGATCTTGAAGTGACATCTTTGGAAAAATTGTTAGTTATTAATGTTATTATCTTTATTGAAAATGCACTTAATGAAAAAGAGGCTTATGGCATTTTCATCCCACGCGAAGTTATTGGTGATTAAATAGTTTTTTTTAAGGACTAGGTACTTTTGATACTTTTTCTGTATTACTTTGAAATAAATATTTGTCTTTAAATGCATTAAAATAACGCTTTGAGTATAACTTTTCTCCCCGCGAACGAATACAAAAACTTGATTATTAAAGTAATCCTTATCATGTAACTCTTCCAATCATGATTTCTTATTAAAAATATATATTTATTTCAACGGTCGGAACCCACACTCTGTTTCTGAAGTACACTCAGTACTTATCAGACTGTTTTGAGTGGAGGCTTTGTCGTCTGTCCCCGGTGTCATTTCGGGCCTGGATTTTAAAACGATCGACCTTATTTCTGTTTTGTTTACTCGGCATTTTGCTCCATATACCCTCTGGGGAAATTGCTGACTTCGGAACTTTCGCGGCGTCTTAATAAGAGGTGCTGGAAAAGGATACACAGAAGTTTGTTAATCTAAATGTAAAATTTGGGCGTAGCAATGATTGTAACTCAGATCAAACGTTAAAAGCTACTAGAGAAAGGGGGGGTATTCGACCAATTTTAGAGATATAATGGAGATCTCTCTAATCCATCGCCATCCGTCACTTTTGACGTGTGCCTACTTGACAAGTGGCGATATCGCAACTTCGTCAATTCGGACGCGCAAAATTTTCGTTTCCTTTGTATGTGACGGCATAAATAACAGGCGCATACTTTAAATTGACCGCGTAGTACGTGAAATTAGTCCGTTACGTTTCGTTCAAAACAGAAATTTATATACATGAATAACATTTTTGACAATCATTATCGCCTTCGTATTTCCAAAATTGAGATGAGATATGTCACTTTCAAGCTCATCGCATTTAAATGACAGTTCAATGGCGATATAACTGTTATCTAATGGAGATTTGACGTTCGGCGATATCTCGAACGGCATTCTCGAATTGGGCCCCTGGGACCTAATTCGAGATTGACATTTGAGTGATCGCCAAACGTCAAATCTCTATTAGATAACAGTTATATCGCTATTGAACTGTCATTTAAATGCGATGAGCTTAAAAGTGACATATCTCATCTCAATTTTGGAAATACGAAGGCGATAATGATTGTCAAAACTGTTATTCATGTATATAAATTTCTGTTTTGAACGAAACGTAACGGACTAATTTCACGTACTACGCGGTCAATTTAAAGTATGCGCCTGTTATTTATGCCGTCACATTCAAAGGAAGCGAAAATTATGCGCGTCTGAATTGACGAAGTTGCGATGGTCTAGGGATATCGCCACTTGTCAAGTAGGCACACGTCAAAAGTGACGGATGGCGATGAAAAGGAGAGATCTCCATTATATCTCTAAAATTGGTCGAATACCCCCCCTGATTCTAATTCGTATTAATAATATTATTTTGTGTTAATGATCCATCAAAACGAGATAAAGAACACAAGCACAGCTCAGGTATTTGTTCGATGTAACAGTCCCAAACAATTTGATTTACACAGCACAATAACGCCACAGCGTTCGACACAATCGAACAAAGGTTTCCAATTCGTATTGCAGTATTTGGTAGAAAATATACAGTCGGATTCTTAGAACCAATATTGTTCAGTCGGATACTCTGCGCAAATAGTTCGACGGCGTGCAGTTGTCGTATGCACCGAGTGTGACACTCTTGGCACGGTCTAGTTTTACGTGACAAGTGCACTCGTCGACTTAGATTGAAAGGAGTAACAGACAAAAGGTCATGTCAATGTTGCGAGGGCGTAGAAAAGGTCCCCTGGCAATATGTGGAGTTACAAACTTTCAGCGGATATTAAAACAGTCGTTTATTCAAGGTAACATGTATATGGAATTTTGAAATCCTTTAAACACTCTTGGTCGTGTCTCTCGAGTGGTTTATAAGAATTTTACTGACACTTCTTGTCTACACTATAATAAAATTCGGAAATTGTATTGCAAATCAGTTCTCTTTAAAGAGGGATTCAGGGGGATCAGAATTCTTAATAAAGCGATACAGAATTTGTATGTGCGCGTGGCGCTAGCCATACAGCGCAGTGGTATCTGTTTGTAAAATTGTCTTTGTCGCCTCATAACGCTGGAACAGCTGCACCGATTTTAACCAATTTAGGTATACAGATAGCTGGACATCAAAATATGGTTAAACATATCCTATAAATAGGATATTTTTTAGCCGACTATAGCACAGACAACCCCCACTAGACGGAGCATGTAAGGCGACCCGCGCGCACCAACGATATGGTACGGCAGAACATTAAAGTATGAACACGGCTGCCACCGTTTAGTTGCGTCCATGTTTATGATCCATGCGTACGTCAACGAAAAAAGAAATTAAATAAATAACATGGTAAATTGTAGTGTTAAGTGGTGTAGAGAGACCTCATAAACATGGACGCAACTAAACGGTGGCCGCCATGTTGATACTTTAATGTTCTGCCGTACCATATCGTTGGTGCGCGCGGGTCGCCTTACATGTGCCTTACATGCTCCGTCTAGTGGGGGTGGTCTGTGGACTATAGTAAAGAAATATGCGAACTAAATTACGGCTCCCATCTAGTTTTAAAATCCTTATACAATGAGGTATCGTCTATTTAGGGGGTATTATTTCCAGACGTTATATTCCAATTAGGATGTAAGAGAAATAGGAATTCCGTTAAGCTTCAGGAGCGTATTGAATATAAAAATATCTTAATGAGACGAAGGATTAAAAAATATTTGTTCTTGCAGCCGGGCCTCATTAAAAGCGAATTATAAATGAAAACATGGAAGACTTACACGAGCGCGAAAGTCTGACCCTACGCAAATAAACCTACGCGTTTCAAATAAAATAAACGGCACCCTTTCGCATTAAAGTTGTAGTAAAAGACAAAATAAGTCAGTATATCGCGAAGTTGGCTTTGTGAGGGATTTCTGTACATTGTTTATCTCGAGTCTCGGGGGACAGTTGAAAGAAAAGGAGGAAAATCTCGGCGAAATCCGTCGGCGCGGGGTACCTGTGGAGCGGGGCGGAAACGTTCCAATTACACATCTACCTGACTGACAGGTATGCAGTAAATGATCATTCAAACATCATTATTAGCCCTTATTAGCACTTTCTCGTCCGTATATCATATTATATATAATTATCATATGATAAACTCGGATAATTTGAGTGTACATTTCATACATAGTTAATTAATATTGTGGATTCTGGCAGTTTACAATATTATGTTCATTATTATACTTCTTTGTTTTACTTTTGTGACATGTAACTGCATTAAATATACTACATGCATGCTATACTATTACCATGTTACGAATCCGTTCCTGTATCGGACTGCAAATGCATCAAAAAGTTATCTGTAGCTACAGCACTAAATTTATTGAATCTAGAAGCTATAATTGGTATATTAAAAGGCAGAATTTGTGTTCAATGTGTACTCTTACTACACTATTATTTACTATACGTATTTCTTATGTCTATCATTCTCTTCTGCGGCTTCATATTTAGCGATCCTATATTAATTAGGGGTTTTCCGCCTCAGTTAATCCGTCTCGTTTGCGATTATGGCGTAATTGCCAACATAGAAGAAACGCCATCACTGAGCATAAGCCTCCTTCTCCAGGGATTAATACTAACAACAATAGGATCCATATTTTTCATGCAGATCGCTATCGCCGTAAATTAATTTGGTTTGTACACCGAGACTCCCTTTAGACAGCGCCTTAGGGGAGATCTAGACAGTCTTGCTCTAATACATTACTCCGCTCGATAAAACATAATTTATTCAACAGCACTCATAGTACTAAAAAACAATAGGTAACAAACACCGCGCCACTCATGAATTCAAAATCAACAGTCATCTATTTTTGTTCACTGCGCGATAAATTTTATGCGATCCGGAATACAGTTTCATGAGAATGTTCGAATACTCGAAATTGGAAAAGTAATAGAACTCAGCTGAGTAGTCGCCGATTCGACAAGTGTAGCACGAGGCGCTTTACTGCGAAACTTCCACCGCCTCTCGCCGTTGATGCAGTAAAAACTGTGGCTCTAGAATTATTAGCCAGCATGAATTATTTGGTTCACATTTGAAACAGTGAATCGGAATCGAGAGCCGATTATCGATGCGTGGGCATTGACTGTAAAATGTTATGTTAATTGAGGTGAATATTTATTTATATCCTAAATACCTTACTCTTACATCATTATATATATTAGAAAGCTTCAAGTTTGTTCGAAAACATATGAACCTATACAACAAACCTCTAACTTTGAACTCCCAATCACACAACTTGCGCCCCCGCAATAAACTGCTTCTACAAGTCCCTGCCAAGCTTCAAATGACAAGCAAAGGCCCCCATGCAATGTCAATTAAAATCTTTAATAAAATTCCCTAAGACATTTCGAAAATAGAAAATTATGGCACATATGTAACTAAGCTTAAAACTTATCTTATAAATAAATGTCCGTATTCAGTAGCAGAGTTCATGGAATATTCGTAAATATTTTGATAATAAATAAGGTAAATAGGTATATTTCTAAGTACTCATGTCAGATATATAATTGTATAGAAATAGTTTAGAATAAGTCTATTATTGTTGCTATACCCTAGTAGGGTCCATGTTTGTACTTCCACAATAACAACATCTGTAATACCATGGTTTCGCAATAAAGAATCTGAATCTGAATCTGAATCTGAATCTATGCAGAACATAAGAAAGCACAAATGGGAGACTTTGTAATCTACCATTCTATTAACCCTTAAATGCATGAATTACAAAACACAATATTATAAAATATTATTTTATTTCGAATAAATGTTTCTTGTTATCAACCAGTAATTCATTTTTGTTTATGTAAGCTGCATCTTACACCATGCATTTAAGGGTTAATAGTCAGACTGACTGACTAATCAAAAGCTCCGAAACTTCCACCGCCTCTCGCCGTTGATGCAGTAAAAACTGTGGCTAGTTAGCCAGGCGTGAATTATTTAATTTACATTTGATACGAGGAATCGAAGTCGAGAGCTGATTATCGATGCTTGACTTGAGCATGTTGAATTGACTGTAAAATTAGTCGTACTTTTTGAGAATAATGGAGGGTAAAAATCAGAAGCATTTCAACCCCTGCCTCAGTTTCGTTACGGGACGGTAATCGTAACCTAAATAAGCTGAGGTAGTGGTTCAAACGGCCCTGATTTTCACGCGGATGTGTAAAATTGTTCCGCAGATTTTTTTCTCCCCAAGAAATCCAAATAATGCAACACCTATGTAACAAAGGACAGCTTCTACCTAAAAATCCACACGTTCACTAGCAGAAACTCCGCACGTCAGATTGCGCACATCGGGGGCGTCACTTAGAACGTGCGGGCCCGTCGTCGACACGCGACAACTGCATTAATCATGCGACGGAAGGACAAAAGCGGCTTTTTATCGGGAATCTCTGTCCCAAAGGGATTCGTTTGCATTACTCCTTTTCACATTTGTCACATTTTTGCCCCCATAGTTTACCGTTTCTAGAGTTAAAGTCTGATTATATTGTTTCATTTTTTCACTCACTAGTAGATTAGTAATATCTCTACGAAGTCTATTAATTAGGGGATACATCCAGTTTGCGTAAATTATGAATAAGTGTTAAAAATGGTAGGGAAAATTATTATTTTACTGTCGATTATTACTTCTAAATATACGATTGATACAGAACATACAAAGCACAGAGAAAATTGAACTGCGTTACCTGGTGGAAGAGACTGGAAATCTAAACCGGTATCTCTGGATTACCGGTCCAGCATGTTAACCTCTCCACCACCCTAAAGCTAGTTAAACTTTCGAATTTTTCCTTATGCTTTGTGTGTCGATATTTGAATTGTTTATTTGAACGGCTTTACACCTTAACGACCTCTATGTGTATATGTTAATTTTCACATCTTACCGCTCTATAAATCAATATAAAAAAATGTATAAAATAAAGACATTACATGTTTCTTAAATTTCTAAATAAATGATTAAACACTATAAAGTTAAAATAAGACTTAAGAAAGTAATGGCAGCGTAAAATATAAAAATAAAGTCCCCAGCAGATTGGCCACGATAAAGAGGGTACCCTCGTTTAAACACACATTTAAAGGTAAACAAAGAATGGCTACGTACTCGTAGTTGCTCTGGAAAATATTTTTCCTTTTTCTCTAGAACTGCTTACAGCCCCTAGGGACATTACAGCGCTAACGGAGTGCTGAAAAATGCACGTGAAATCTGGCATTGACTCTGATTTACCGAAGCCACGAAGGCATAGAACCAAATAGTAAGTAAATATTTTATAACAAATTATCGACACGAAATTGCATGGTTACCCTTGGGCCCCCGAAAAGGTTTTTATCATTGAATTTATCCGGTAAACTAAACGCTATCCCCGGTGACTCGGGGAATCGCAGCCCATCAATCATCGTCAGCCATTTTTTATTGAAACCCGCTTTATGAGGATTCCTGGACGCAGGATTGAAGATTGTCGAGTATCTTTGTTTTTGCGTTAGCTACTGAAATTTGCGCGACTGACAGTTAATAAGATCGTTGTCTTTTGTCAGTCAAAGTTTGATGAAATTTCTAACGTTCTAAATACATAGGTACCATTCTCGGTGCCGCGTAAATCAGCTTGAAAAGTCAATGACTCGGACATATAGCTTCGGTAGCCTAAAAGGTATAGCTTCCGTGTTGACCCGGAAAGCCGTTCAAGACGCGGGTTCGAACCCCGGCCAAAGCATTACATTTTTAAATTTTGGTTTCCAATATAAATTTTTACATACCAACGTTCATGAATCATTGTGAAATTTGACAATCGCTCTTCTGCCAGCACTTGTCACATTAATTGACTATTTCAATTATGCTATTAACTACATACAATGATATACGTTTGGTTAATTATTATTCCGTCCCCTTCTATGTGCTTTATGAATAAAGAGAAATTATTCTCGGCAATATTTATGCAAATAAAAATTAACGTGAGATCACTTAAAATGTCGACTAAGTGGTAAGGTCGCGGCCACGACGATCTTTAGATTAATAGATACATTATATGTACATACTAGAGGGTGCCAACTTTTTCATTAACATAGTCGGGTAAAAAGAATCCTATAACCATCTTTGGATGTCCCGCTAACGCTGTACTAAATTGGTTAAAATCCACCCAGCCGTTTCGGCGTGATATCAAGGGAAAGAAAATCTTGCCAACAGATGACGCTGTACAGGGTACTGCTGTATCGCACTGTCAAGATTTTCCTGAAATGACCCCTCTTCATTGAAATCTGATTTCCAAAACAGGCAGTAAATAATGAATGTGTAGTGCAGATTTATTAGTCTATAAATTATTACTTATTAGTCTACCAATAAATTGTAATTGATATTGAATTGCTTTAATCATCATAATATCTCCATGGACATTTCACCGAATCAGTCATCCGCGAACACAGCACGTGCAATCGTGATGAAATGTCGGATATTATTTTGTAAATGAAGTCATAATTATAATTAGTGCTAACCAATAATTTCTTAGTTGATCCTATAGGTTCATTGGTAGAGTATGATTTATAACATCATGTCCTAAACCATGACTACAAAGTGTCCTAGGTCCATATACAAGTCCTAAGTTTATGCGACGACGCGCTTGCGCAGTTTGTAGTGTACCTGCCTACTGAGCCGGCGGTCCTGGGTTCAAATCCTAGCCAAGGCAAATATTTGTGAGATGAACTCGAATATTTATTCCTGTCTCATGAATGTTAAGTATATATTATATTATATAGTATCCATAGTACAAGCTTTGCTTAGTTTGCGACTAAGTTGAATTTTATTAAATTAAAGTTTCAACAGTAAAATATTCATTTATTATCTCAATCCTCAAGCCTCGATTAATTATCTGTTTATGGGTAGCAGGTAGTGTGCTGTAAGATATTTAGTATAGGCACGTATAGGTAACTTTATATTTATAAGTAGTTACCCAATCACAATCAAGTTGCATATGTGTATACTCCAGAAACAAAGATTATCATATGCCAAACAGTGTAGTCAACTTAGTTTAAAATTATACCTTTTATATAATCCGGCAATCCATAAAGTAAAAATCATGACCGTCACACCGCCGCAACAGATATCACAAACAATTAAACACCTGAAAAATATATTCCAACATACGCCACTCACGTAAGCACCCGTGAAATTAGAGGGTATGCTTTTGGATAACATTTATATAGAGCTGCGATTCTCAAACTGTATTCCGTGGAGCCCTGGAACACCATCAGGTCCTTCGTTTCAACAAGATAATATCAATATTAAATTTCGGAACAAAATTGTGTTTTTCGAAATGATTTACCTTTCCGAGATCAAACGGATGGGGAAATTGAAAACTTAACGTACTCGTACGTGCAGTCATTGAAAGGTTAAGACATTGAACCGGTAATCCAAAGATACCGGGTTCGAGTTCTGGTGTGGACCACGTATGAGCGCATTTTTTTTTTCGTATATATATAAAGCAAAATAATTTCAACTTGACAGGACTTGTAATAGTAAGCAGATGCAATTGTACTGAGTAAGTAGGTACCTAGTTTCTGCACAAAAAAAAAACTAAATTGCGTTTGGCTTTCGCCGCGACCAATCATAAGCTAATAATTGTGAATTATGCATCGATTCGAAACGTGTCGAGTGATATTCTTGAAGCTTTTTTAATTGAGGCTTTGTTCAGAATTATTTGAATGGATCCTTTTTGTCAAAATGCTTAAATAGGTAGGTTTGGATTTTAATTGAATATCAAAAAAAAATCTTAGAAGTTTGTGATTTCTATTAAATAGCCCAAGATGCACAAAAATCTACTGGCACTGACAAAAATGCATCTACGTGGAAACGCTCGAATAATGACCCAAAATGGTGTACACTACAATACTCCGAAGTCTAATTTGTCCGAATGCATCATCATTCCGAATTTTCATAATTCCGAAAACCATGTTCTGAAAAAATGTTTGGTTTTTTAGGTACCTAATTATAATTATTATTTCGCATTATTTCACATTCGGAATTTTTAATGTTCGAAATATTGATGGTTTTGGATAAATGTAACTTCCAAATTTTTGAGTGATCCCCCCAAAATGTTTTGTCGCCAAGAAAGTTAGAGAGCCGCTGCTATATATAGAGGATGGCGCGCGATTACGGCAAGGGTTGGCCCGAGCATAAGCCGAGGCTAACAATTGCCGCTTTTGAACTCATTAAGAGCGGATTAGCGTTGACTTTGACCGATGGCACCCATTGGGGACGCGATCGGACGAGCCAAGCTGTAGGCAATCAATTCGTACGATTTCTTTAACTGCTTGTAATTAATAATGACAGACCGATTGTGAGATATTTGAGTTCAATGCCGTCTTACTACATAAGCGATTATGAAGCTATACATAGTAAAAAATTTAGACTGTTAGCGAATTTTATAGAATAGCACGATATTTATAGGAATCCCGGTCAAGGCAAATATTTGTGTTATGAACTCGAATATATTTGGTCATGAATGTTATCTATATATGTATATCGTGGTCTAGTGCCCATAGTACAAACTTTGCTTAGTTTGTGACTAGGTCGATTTGTGTAAGTATCCCTTAATATTTATTTATTTTATAGCATAATGCACTTTTAGCAATTAAAGTAACAAAAACTATTGCCACTTTTGAACTCTTTAAACGATGGCTCCCATTGGGAACGCCCGGGTCCGATTCCTGCAGTTTTCTTTAACTACTTGTAATAAACAAGACAGGCCGTGTAGTGTTCACTTACCTTGGTAATTCCTTTAAGCGATGAAATTCGGGGCTCCCTTATATCATTCAATGCTCTGTTTATCTCTCTAGCACGTTGTTCGTTCGGTATATTCGCTTGCTTTGATATATTTACTGAAAAGATAAACAATATTAAACTCTAACTCACTGAAAATCGATTTGACGCAGGCTGCTACTTACATTATTTTTCTCTCCTCCTTTTTCTTTTATAATAACGTTATATTGTATAAAAAAACACTAATATACAATTTTAGCTTTGTTATGACATTTCTGTTTGAAAAAATGTCATAGCAACGTCTTGTCTTATAAAATTCTCCATTTCACGTAATTTTACTACCAAAGCGGTGAGGTTGGATATATTTGAGCTAGGTCGTATTAACTTTATCGTTTGGCTGGTGCCTTAGTACTTCTTAAAATTCAAAATTCATATTTTTATCTATTCTGGAACATTTTGTCAGTGAGCCTAATATAAAAGCGCTGCCATCAGCTCAAAATTCAGTCTTCTCGTGCCTCTCAACTAAGGAGGAACTCGAAATTGGTCTGTGCAGGGCCAAAGCTTGGCCCTGCACTCAAGAGAGACCCTTTTCCCCTTTGGCTATCCCCAAACAAGACTACTGACTCGCTCGGACGCAGAAAGGCCTTGCCTGCTACAACTGCATTTTCGTCCATCTGCTGTCACTACGAATACGCCCACCTGCTGCCACTGCGTATCTGCTACCGCTGTGTATGCGACCGAGTATACGCCCTCCTGCTGCTGTTGCGTATATGCCCTCCTGCTGCTGTTGCGTATACGCCCTCCTGCTGCTGTTGCGTATACGCCCTCCTGCTGCTGTTGCGTATACGCCCTCCAGTGCTGCCACTGCGTAAACGCCATCCTGCTGTCACTGCACATACGCCTTCCTGCGATCACCTCTACAACCCACCTGCTACGGACTGATACCAGGCTACACGGTCATCGCCTCATCTGCAACCGCTCGGACCTAGGACTTCCAACCTCCCCTTTACTCCGTTATCCCACTGCCTTGGTGACGGAGTGAAAATAAAGAACTCTAACCCTGAATTTACTATTTTTCTCTTTCTTCTTCTTTTCTCCTCTTATCTTTCTCTCTCACGTCTGTTATCCTGTCCTTCGACTCCTCGGAGGACCGGGTAACACGACAGCCGATAGTAAAATACTTATTGTACCTATTGCTACTTTAGCGATACCAAGATAAATGTTGGACCAGCCTCTGCCGCTCCGGTACACACATTTATTACAGCGGACGAGGGCTGCTCTCCCTCCGCACCTCCGGCTTAGGTATAACACTCTAGGGTGCTTTGTGTCGGCACGCGTCCTAACCAGCGAGAACCCTATATTCGGACTTTCGCAGGCTAATATATTGTACTTACACATAATGTTACATTTTTAATACAATCCAGTTCAATTATTTATTAAATAGATCTTGGGAAGTATTTAGACTTAGATCAATACTTCGGACTGAACTTTAGGTCGAGAAAAATATGAATGTAAGTACATTTTTTATACTAGGTAAGTACGGGTTACGTATGGTAACTTAGCTGGTATCTTCGGGTTCCGAAGCGCAAGGGAGCAAGCTCCGTACTAGTATCAATATTGACCCAGCACGAGCGTGTTTGTGAGAGGAATAAATTGCGGCGATGGAACTGTGCGCGGTAGACGAATCATTTCCTTATCTGTCTTTCTAGTGACTTTACCAAGTCTAGTGGCATAATTTAAATACGAGGTGGCATATCAAAACTATACAAAAAAGGACTATCGTAGTAAGTGATATGAACTGCGAATTCATTTGTTTCCTTCAAAACGTCTGGAGTAGAACACTGAAGCAGAAAAAAAAACAGTTGTTTACCTTTTATTGTAATTTCTTAAATTGCATATGTTTTCTTTTGCGAGGAGTGCAATAAATATTATTTGTATTGTACAGACAAAATATATTTGTTTTGGGTATTCCTTGTGTTCAAGGTATTTCAAACCGTTGACTACCTAATGTCTACGAAGAGTCTTATCACAAGACTAAATGTGATATATTATCTCATAATAATATATGTCACATGTGCAACATCTTTAACACGAATGCCACTTTTGAACTAATTTGGAGCGGATTAGCGTTGACTTTGAGCAATGGCCTCCGCTGGGGTCGCGATCGGACGATCAATTTGTCCAATTCTTGCAGTTTTCTTTAACTGCTTGTAATTTAGGCTGATTGTAAAATACTTACGTATTTTCCACGTCTAGGGAAATATTTAGACTTAGATCAATACCTCGGGCGGAACTTTTTTAGATTTTTATTGATGTATTTAGATTTTTGCTGTCCGAGCTGTCAGTTTGTCCCTAATACGACTACTTTTGTGATATGCTCTATGAAGAGGAAGCAGGCTCCTTACAGTCAATATTGAGCCAGTATGGTGCGTGTTTGAGAAAGATCTAAATTGCGGCGGCGGTACTGTTATTTCGCGAGTGAATGGTGGGTGCTTTTAATTTCAGTGGTCATAATTAAGTTATGTTTCTTACTTAGGTATCCTAAAAAGGATTAAGGGGTAATAAAAACGAACGAGCAAGAGATAGATTGCATAATATGTCTTACAATAGCTCTTCATACAAATCAGCCAACGGCTCCAATACACAAAATAATAATCTCTTGAAAATTGAATCGATCATCAATTTCGTGCAATATTTAGTCGCTGAAGTTTTCTTTTCAATAAAATATGGTAAAAGCGTACATGTTTGATCATAGGGAATTGTCAGAAACATTTAAAACGCAAAGGATACATTTTATATACAATTCCTCGTACAATCGGTACGAGAGGCAGTAACGCTGAGCGGTATCACTTCCAGGGCATTGGGCCCGCTATGGCGTCGTAAATGGGACGCTTGGAACCGTTCCTGTATAGGTAATAGCTGTATAGACATGTAGGAATTGTAGGATCAATCAGATGTAGCATGCAAATGGAAGAGATATATTATGATTACTCTCTATCCCACCTCCACGTATTGTTTTCTTAGAATTCGTAATAGATGTATCCTTTTTAGGGTTCCGTAGCCAAATGGCAAAAAACGGAACCCTTATAGATTCGTCATGTCTGTCTGTCCGTCTGTTCGTCTGTCTGTCCGTCTGTCCGTCCGTATGTCACAGCCATTTTTTTCCGAAACTATAAGAGCTATACTGTTGAAACTTGGTAGGTAGATGTATTCTGTGAACCGAATTAAGATTTTGATGCAAAAATAAAAAAAAATAATAATAAATATTGGGGGCTCCCCATACTTAGATCTGAAACTCAAAAATTTTTTTTTCATCAAACACATACGTGTGGGGTATTTATGGATAGGTCTTCAAAAATGATATCGAGGTTACTAAAATATTTTTTTTTCTAAACCGAATAGTTTGCGTGACAGACGCTTCCAAAGTGGAAAAAAGTTGGTCCCCCCCACTCTAACTTCTAAAATAAGAAAATGAAAAATCTAAATAAAACATATGATGTACATTACTATAAAAACTACCAACGAAAATTGTTTTGAACGAGATCTAGTAAGTAGTTTTTTTTTAATACCTAACTTTGCACCTTATTTATATGGGGCGCTATACATACTAGGTGCAAACTTAACTTAACCACTTAGGGATGGAAAGTGTTTGTACGGAACCTTCGGTGCGCGAGTCCGTCTCGCACTTGGCCGTTTTTTTTAAATCCGCGAATTATGCATCCTTTTTTTGAAAGGCTATTCAATAGAATGATAGTGGTATTCGTCTATAGCCAATTCAAGACTAAAAAAGCCTTTTAAACTTCAACAAAACATTTTTGTACTAAATAGTAGGCATTTCATTAAATAACTGTTAATGTTTGATACAATTCCCATTCCCATACAATTAGTACGAGAGGTAGCAGAGCGCTGAGCGATCAGGGGTATCACTTCCAGGACATTTGGTCCGCTATAGCATCGTAAGCTCGGAACCGTTCCTGTAGAATAGCTACCCATGTAGGAGCAATTTGATATAATATTTCACATCATTTCCAAATGCAAACAGGCAGGACCGATCAGATATGACGTTTGGAAATGTAACCGATTTAAAAAAAACATCATTAAGGGACAATCATACACCAATCGACGTAGTCCCAAACGAAGCAAAGCTTGTACTATGGGCACTTGACGATGATATCTAGAGTCTAGACACGCGGCAGCGTGTCCAGCCAAGTTCACCCCAGGAACCTGGCGAGCAGCAGCAGCCGTGTGTTATATTACACGAACCGTTTGGAGCCACTTTTGACCCCTCAATAACTTCAAAACTATTTAACATAAAAACGTGAAATTTGGTTTATGTATTAAGATCCTTTAGAACAACTAGAACTCCAAATTTCACAAATATATGTAGGTCAAATAGTTATTGAGATATTAAAGTCCAAAAAACGGCATTTTTACCACTGACTGACTGACTGACTTAGTGACTAGTAATCAAAAACCTAACCCACTTCCAGGTGACGTAGAAAAGTGAAATTTGGCATTCAGCTTAGTAATTATGTGTGTACAAATAAAAAAATCGAAAACAGTGTTTTTTTTTTTACTTTTATTATTATTTTTATTTATGCTTCTTGCCTCAGAACTCCGTCATTTATTAACTGATTTGGAAAATTATTTCTTTGCTTTAAAGATGTACTAGCATATTACACACACACTCTCTCTCTCACACTCACTCACACACACACACACACCCACATACACAAGAATTTGAAAAAATCTTTGTTTGTTTAAAAGATGTACTAGAATAGCACACACACAAGTAATTAACAATTAATAATTAAGTAATTTACACATCATAATAATTTCTGTACACAAAGTAATGATATCTCATCAAAAACACAAATGTTAAATGAGAGCCAAGTTCAATATCGTGTGCAACGTTGTCGACTTCGCCGACAAAAGAATTGAGATCTATATGGGCGCCAAGTTCTTTGCCCTAATATTTTTAGATACAAGGACATGCGACATACTCAGATGCATTTATTTTACTTGGGGTGTAATTCAATATCAAGACTTGACTTGGCTAGTTCTCACAGTATACAAGTTTATATTATATTTGTCTAATCATTAACCTATTTTCGCTAGTTTTCACAAACTAACTAAATTTTATAAAAGTAGCATGGTATTATTATCAAGCTAACAGTATAAGTAACAGGACGTAAGTACACTAACTTGCCTACTTACCTTTACGAAAATAGGTTATTGATTAGACAAATATAATATAAACTTGTATACTGTGAGAACTAGCCAAGTCAAGTCTTGATATTGAATTACACCCCAAGTAAAATAAATGCATTGAGTATGTCGCATGTCCTTGTATCTAAAAAATTTAGGGCAAAGAACTTGGCGCCCATATATATAGATTTGAATTAGCCTACGAGATTAAAATTAGCCTACTGATGTTGCTTGTGCCCTTGCAGGGCGTCACATGTATCCCTTGACTTATTTATAAATCCACCTATGTCTGTAATGTGATATGCAATAAATGTTCTATTCTATTCTATTCTATTCTAGATCTCAATTCTTTTGTCGGCGAAGTCGACAACCTTGCACACGATATTGAACTTGGCTCTCATTTAACATTTGTGTTTTTGATGGGATACATGATACATAAAAACATATATACGACGACGACGCCGTTGGCGCAGTGGTTAAGCAGCTGCCTACTGAGCCGACGGTCCTGGGTTCGAATCCCGGCAAGGGCAAATATTTGTGTGATGAACTCGAATGTTTGTGCCTGGGTCATGGATATTTGTATTTAAGACGACGCGTTTGGCTCGGTTGGTAGACACCTGCCAACTGAGTCGGCGGTCCCGGGTTCGAATCCCGGCCGGGGCAAATATTTGTTCTTGGGTCATGGATGTTATCTATATATGTATTTATATATTATGTATATCGTCGTCTGGTACCCATAGTACAAGCTTTGCTTAGTTTGGGACTAGGTCGATTTGTGTATGATTGTCCCTTAATATTTATTTATTTATTTATTTTAAGTATGTATTTATCTATATAGGTAAGTATGTCTATTGTCGTCTAGTGTCCATAACACAAGCCTACTAGAAGATTACTGTGGGACTAGATTTATTTGTGAGAGGTTGTCCGATATTTATTTATTTATTTATTTATATATAGATAATATCCATGATCCAGGAAGAAATATCCGAGTTCATCACACACATTTTTGCTGGCGGCTGTTTGAATTTGATTGAAATGTATAATTTGTACAAGGAGTCGTTTAATTCTACCAAATACGAAGCGCAAGCTTAGTCTGTTCGACAATACCGTGATATTTTCAGTCAAAATATTAAGTTGACGCTTGTCACATTTACGATAATTTGAAAACACCTACTGAAAAACAAACATCCAAACACATTGGCACATGGAGGAAACAGACTTGAAATAAATAGGAATGAAAACTCAAACTTAACAAAAAAATGCGACTGCTGTATTCGACCTTCAAAAACCTTGTCATTTCCTCACGGTAATATAAGCATGTTTTATTACAATAAAAACTTAAACTGTATAATTCACAGCATTTGGTTTGGGAATACTACTTGTCAGGTACTGTTGACATGACTAAATGACAAATTATTTGACTTAATTAAATTAATACTTCAAGAAGTTCAAGATGATGTAGAGATGAATTCAGGTTTTGGTCTGACAATTCTGATGGACAAAATAGGAACCGGAATCTACTATATATAAATATTAAAACAGTAATAAAGTTGATATACCGCTGTAAGACCAAAACACCATTCCCTAAATGCGGGCTGTGATTTTAATTACCTTTTAAATAAACGTAATTTTAGTGTAAATTTGCTTTATTTATTGTCTTTCAAACGTAATTTGCTTAAATATCCTAAATACCAACCTCTGAACTTACTATATTGGACATAACATACAAAATAACCTTAACAGTATACTGGTACATAACGGAATGATTCAGGCGTATACTGGTACAAGTGACAAATCAGATGAAACTAACCGATCAGATCCATCCAAACACGAGCTATGAGTTTGTTTATATATCTAATAAATGATACATGTCCATAATAGGCATAATAATAATATAATTATCCATATTCATCTAATCATAGTTTACGACGTATACTGGATCAAGTGGTAGTTGTATCAGTATACCAAAAACTTAGAACTAGTCAATTTCACGTATACTGGTATAACTACCTTTTTTACTAAAAGTACAATTAATTTTGAAATAGTAAATATGTAGATTTAAGGAAAATATATTCATTAAAAGTATTTGAAATTTTCATTACATTATTTCAACATATGAGTTAGTTATGGCACTTCATACCTTTGAACAGCCGTCCTGTAAAATCGTGATTTTGCACTTATATCAGTATACGTAGGAGGTATCGAATGTGTCGAAAAGACGTAAATGTATTATGAATAAGCATACCATGGTATTATTGTAAAGTTATCCTTCTTTGTATTGTACATGAACATGATGCTTGGTGTCTACCATTTATACTTGTGTTTAGCACTCATTTACTCAAAGGGTAACTGAAAGAGATCCCTTAAAGGAATATCTTCGCCTTTGTACATGCTTAAAAAAACAGCTTAAGTATTCATTATTTCATTGCGTTGTGTTTACAGCTTAGATTTTAATTGACAGACAATTTAAGAGTTTATTGTTTCAAAATAGGTACAAAAGTAAACAATTTGAAATATGTGAGTAGTAAAATTTTCAGGTACTTTTGATGCTAACCGTATAATTATTTTGACTTATTGGGTTTGACCGCTCAGTTATGAATGGCAAGATCAGAAAACTTTATAGAATCTTTGAGAATCTTTCTCCTGAGTCAATCTTTTCAGAATCTTTATTGGTAATACGATGTTCTCTTCATGTGTTATAAACACTATTCAAATGAATATCGCCTTATGACTCCGAGTCTACAATAATGTCTGACTTACTTACTTACTTTACTATAAACGAATATTAATAAAGTCAAACATTATTTTATACATTTATTTGATTTGTTAATCCTTGCTAATCAAAACGAGAAAACAACTGTTACCCAAATAAGAAGTTAAGCAAAGCATTTAACTGAACAGCAAAACACGTACTAAATGTGAATTACGTACTAATAAATGTGAATTGTGTAGAAATTTGCATTATCATTAGCAGTTTGCTTTGCAGACGCCGTACCATTAAGTACGTACGGTATCTGTGAGATGTCACTTTATAGGCAGTAAGAGACAAAGCGACGGTTTTAATGCTGGAATGGTTGGGCGGCCTCCACACAATATTTTGTTGTCTTCTTCTGTTTTATAATTTTGCTAAGGATACCTCAGCGCGCATCATGCCGTGACTTCGCCTGTCGCGTAACACAGTGACAGCTATCCTTCACGTGATGTATCAAAAGGAAAGAGTCACAGAGTATTTACCGAGTCTTATCAGAGCTTAAAAAGAGGTGCTATTTGTTTTCTCTAAATATGTAGCGTTGGCACTCGCATTAAATATTAGATTTTCTTTTACTCAACTTTGGACGCTCCCTCAATACTGAGAATCATGTCCCCCGGCCTAATCATCATCGATTGATCGCCTGATAGTGTGCAATGATGACAGTTATCAGCTTCACCTATAGCGCAACGCGACCCTGTGACGCGCTACAAAAAATATTGCCTATGACTTTCCTCTCAATACCGTGTGAGCAACACAGGTGATTCTGAACCGCATCTGTCCAGCTGGATCATAGTTCAGGACTTCGGACTGAGAGCCAAAACACAATTAAAGATACCACGATGCGACGTCGTGAGAATGTAAAATGAATTTTAATTTTCTATTTTTTCACATGAAAATAAAGTTCATTTTGGATTTATGCATTTCCACGACACGACGTCGCGTCGTACGACGATGTCGTGTCTTGTAATTGTGTTTTGGCCCTTAGCACATTATAATAGACTTATTATATTTGTGTGGCAGCTGGACTTTGGCTAACCCAAGAGTCGCTTTTAATGTCACTTGCACGATAATGACGATCATTTGCAAGTTTACATTAAATTTATTTTACAGGTGTAATGTATGTAAATGTATAACTTTCACCTGATTGCTTTCTGAAAACGGTTTCATATACGTATGTCCCATAAAATCCCTAAACTTAAGCTACTTAAGTGATACTTGGACTACATTTGTGGTTGTTAAATAATTAATAAATACAACTTATAGATATAAGCTGTAATTTACACTTTGTATGTTGCGCAATGTCTTTCTTTATATTTAAATAGGCACCTCATTAACTTACTTCAATGTGACACAGTCTTTTTTGTTCATTGTTTTCAATGTATTTTACTCAATAAGTTTGAGAAAAATTGTCTAACAACTAATTTATATTTCAGGTACACAAAGTTTAATTCAGCTAGTAATTGGCTTATGTCTGGAAAGTAGTAATTATGTTAATTCAATTGAAAAAGTATTTTCAATTAACTTATTCTCAGAATAAATACAGTATAAATTTGCTACTCTATAATAGGTATAAAAAGTTACAGGTGTGCCAAGTTGTCGTCAATAACAACAATGTGAAGAATATTTTTATAAAAGTACCTCCGGTAAGTTATCATCATTAGTCGTTTACATATATAACAGATGAGTTAAGCAGCGTCTAATAAACTGCGGCACTTTCGAAGAACTACTTTGTTATAACCAATATATAAATAACCACCGCGTAAAGTGCATCATTGTAAAAATCTTTCAAGGTGCAATATATTTCAGGAATTGGGTTATACCAATTGTTTACGACCTATGTTAATTCGAAAAAACATTTTTGGGAATAGGGCTCTTACATCGCAATAAACAATAAAAATGTGTCAAAATTATACCTTTAAAAAAATTATTTAAAATTATTTTTTTGACTTTTACTTCTCCTTGCCGTTTCGCAGTACAATTCGAGTCATTAGTGTCGTCATCAGACATAACAAAATACTGCCTAAGGGGTCATCCATAAATTACGTCACACGTTAAGGGGGAGGGGGGAGTCATACCAAACGTGACAGTACATGTTAAAGGTATAGCAAAAAAGCGTGACATAGGGGGGGGGAGGGGTTCGAAAAGTCGACATTTTGCGTGACGTAATATGTGGATGACCCCTAAGGAGAAAAACAATTAAACGTAATCAAATCAAATCATTTTATTGTAGACTGTGGGTACAACATAAAATATGTGGTACAAAGATTAAATAACATAATGCCAACACAATCAGCCAGGCATACAATAAACAATAAATAAAGGATTCTCTTCCATGTGAATAAAATTTAAATGATAATATTTAATAATATTAAATAATATAATCTTAAAAAACACATTCAAGTTTAATCCGCACAAATAATTTTCGCATATAAAGCCAAAATTAAACGTATCTTATTGGGAAACTGATTAAATTATTAAGCTATATCGACCTGTATTTTAAGATTTGAATAAAAAATATGTATTCATTATTTTCAATTTATAATCAGATTAACATGTATATACTTTTCTCATGCTAATTGTAATAGAATACTTTTTAGAGACTACCAATCGCAATTTCATTTCATAAATAGATCATCATATTGAATTTCTCGATTGTTTAAAGTTATCAACAAACTCCTTTCTAAATAAAAGAAACATTCAAATATTAACACCTTCCAGAATTGAATGTCAATTTTGTTGAAAATTAGGCAACGCTATTCGAATTAATTTCCTCTCCGTAGATGGTTAAATAACGAGAATTTTGCGGTAATGTCATATTTAAATTTAACATTTTCTGTTCATTTGTTGTGGAACAAAGCGCCTCCTTTGCCCGGGAACTTTTAATTAAATAGAACGCTCTTTCTTGCACTTGGGAATTTGTAAAACACTCTCAAGATAACATTGTCTAATTTCAGAGTACGTGCGAACTCGCTATCACAAATGTAGATAATATACGTGCCCTCGAATTAAATTGCAGAACTAAAAACTCCAACTCACTTGAAAGGTCGCGCAGATGAATCTACCAAGAATTCTGAATAATCAAAAATTCAGAGCTTTAAATTCTTTTATAAAACTTAACCTATTGAATTTGAAAGACATGAGAAACCTTTTGAAAAACACACAAAAGTTTCGAGACACATAATCTACAACGATTTATATTCAAACTAAAAATCGCAAATAAGCACACGAATGCAAAAAGAATTTCTTCAGTAAGGGTTCCGTCCATGTAAATGTAATAACTTGGTCGGATTCACTGCTTGGAAAATAGGTAATTTCTGTCTTGGTCTACATTTAAGGCACAATAATAATAGCTTGCAGACTAGGACATTTTGAAACAGATGATGGTTTCAGCCTTCTATGTAAGTATAGTTTATTCATTTGATAGTTTTTGTTCCATGCAGTATTAAGCATCGATATGAAATTTGATACTGACATAGTACCTAATGTTAGTTAAAAAATCGTTCCGTTTATGGTCATGGGACGACTAGGTAAAAGCACGTACAAGGCTAAGCGGAGCCGACGTGGTCGTAACGTTAAATGTGTGCCTGGGTCAATCAACTATTTCCTGCCACTCGTTGCAATGGTGACGTCCCCTGGGTCACTATTGAAAACTACGATTTTCCGTGGTTATATTTAGCAAAATCTTTGTAATTTAAGCAGTTGTAAGCCCATTCTTATAGACAATACGAGTAATATAAATTATCAACAGTTTTCTTAGAAATTCAATCACTATTTTCCCCTGGGTCACGGGACAGAATAACATCAAGAAAAAATTGATCCACCCGCCTACATAAAATTTGATCTGTCACAAAATGTTATACTAATGAAGCGAAAATTGAAAAATTTAATGATTCGGACAGGATTCGAACCTGCGTTTCCAACGGCTTTCCGGGCCAACACGGGCGTCCTCCAAATTGGACCACCGAATCAGATGTCAGAGCCATTGAATTTTCAACCAGTTGCTTCGACATGCCTTAGGGTGGCATCGTAGCGCCATCTACCGTAAAGATTTAGACTTTATCGTCGGCACCATCGTCTCAAATTTGTTGAGAATCGATAGTAACGATGTGCTACACCCAAATTACTTATTTTTATTAAAGCAGTAACGTCTGCTAACGTAAACCAAATGTTTACAAATGAAGCGAAAATTGAAAAATTTAATGATTCGGACAGGATTCGAACCTGCGTTTCCAACGGCTTTCCGGGCCAACACGGGCGTCCTCCCAATTGGACCACCGAATCAGATGTCAGAGCCATTGAATTTTTCAACCAGTTGCTTCGACATGCCTTAGGGTGGCATCGTAGCGCCATCTACCGTAAAGATTTAGACTTTATCGTCGGCACCATCGTCTCAAATTTGTTGAGAATCGATAGTAACGATGTGCTACACCCAAATTACTTATTTTTATTAAAGCAGTAACGTCTGCTAACGTAAACCAAATGTTTACAAATGAAGCGAAAATTGAAAAATTTAATGATTCGGACAGGATTCGAACCTGCGTTTCCAACGGCTTTCCGGGCCAACACGGGCGTCCTCCCAATTGGACCACCGAATCAGATGTCAGAGCCATTGAATTTTTCAACCAGTTGCTTCGACATGCCTTAGGGTGGCATCGTAGCGCCATCTACCGTAAAGATTTAGACTTTATCGTCGGCACCATCGTCTCAAATTTGTTGAGAATCGATAGTAACGATGTGCTACACCCAAATTACTTATTTTTATTAAAGCAGTAACGTCTGCTAACGTAAACCAAATGTTTACAAATGAAGCGAAAATTGAAAAATTTAATGATTCGGACAGGATTCGAACCTGCGTTTCCAACGGCTTTCCGGGCCAACACGGGCGTCCTCCCAATTGGACCACCGAATCAGATGTCAGAGCCATTGAATTTTTCAACCAGTTGCTTCGACATGCCTTAGGGTGGCATCGTAGCGCCATCTACCGTAAAGATTTAGACTTTATCGTCGGCACCATCGTCTCAAATTTGTTGAGAATCGATAGTAACGATGTGCTACACCCAAATTACTTATTTTTATTAAAGCAGTAACGTCTGCTAACGTAAACCAAATGTTTACAAATGAAGCGAAAATTGAAAAATTTAATGATTCGGACAGGATTCGAACCTGCGTTTCCAACGGCTTTCCGGGCCAACACGGGCGTCCTCCCAATTGGACCACCGAATCAGATGTCAGAGCCATTGAATTTTTCAACCAGTTGCTTCGACATGCCTTAGGGTGGCATCGTAGCGCCATCTACCGTAAAGATTTAGACTTTATCGTCGGCACCATCGTCTCAAATTTGTTGAGAATCGATAGTAACGATGTGCTACACCCAAATTACTTATTTTTATTAAAGCAGTAACGTCTGCTAACGTAAACCAAATGTTTACAAATGAAGCGAAAATTGAAAAATTTAATGTAATGTAATGTGTTATGTACTTAGGGTAGCAGCGCCAAGGCATGTCGAAGCAACTGGTTGAAAAATTCAATGGCTCTGACATCTGATTCGGTGGTCCAATTGGGAGGACGCCCGTGTTGGCCCGGAAAGCCGTTGGAAACGCAGGTTCGAATCCTGTCCGAATCATTAAATTTTTCAATTTTCGCTTCATTTGTAAACATTTGGTTTACGTTAGCAGACGTTACTGCTTTAATAAAAATAAGTAAATGTTATACTATTTATACAGTTAAGTACCTAAACTTAATCTATCTATGTATCAATAGCTTTTACATGATTACGAAGCATCTTTTCAGAACTAGCTTAATTTTTCCACACGCATAGAGAACTCTAGGGATGAACTTCATAGCAAATCTTAATTTTCCGCTAGTTCCGTAAGAGATAGGACCTGCGTTTGAGAATTGATTTCCCTGCAGGTTTCCACGTTCTATATGAACATAAGCATAACCCTTGGTATAGGTAGGAATATACATTTGTACCTATGTATTTGTTTACGTTGGCAAGAAGTTTCTGATGGTGTTGGCGAGCCGAGTTACAAATTAACTATTTAGCAGCAAGTTTATTTAGTCATGAGAGTGAGATTTAATTAAAAAAACTGGCCAATTGCGAGTCGGATTTGCGCATGTAAAGTTCCGTATCATCAAATATTTATTCTATATTTTTAATTTTTTCTTGTCACAGTCGCCATAGTAACACATACTCTATGTAGATTTCAAGTAGGGGAGACCGGGGATGGTTGACTATAGGGTAGGTAGACTAAGCCGAAATAACTCGCCACTATCACGTGTTTTCCGTCAACCAATCACGGCCAAGGACGCGTCTCCGCGACCCGCTAACTTGTGTGAAGTGCGCTGCCGCAGTCGCGCGTCATTCTCGAGTGGCATCACGTGTTTGATTTTTAATCTCGGTAAATAGTTTTTTCCGATCGTACTTTATTTGTTATAGTGCCTATTTGTTTGTTTAAAATATTGTTGTTGTTGTGTCAGAGGTAAATATGATGGTCATTTTCTATATTATACCGCATTGATTCCAAATAGCCTCAAGGTTTAGACAGGACATGCAGTTGAAATTCAAAATGGCGTCTGAGGTTGGTTGACCAATTTTATTAGGGACAGGTAGACTAATTAGTCAACCAACCCCTTTGGTGTAAATATATGTATTATTGAATCAATTTTTATTGCGGTAACTACGATCACCAATCTCAAAACATTGTCCTTAAAATAGTATTTGTCACTGTTAGGTTGTTCTACATATTATACTACATTTACGTACATATATTACATTTGTGTTTTTAAAGAAAATCAGGACGTACAAAAGAAAAACTGAAAATGGCGATGTACCAAAAGACGTCCTGGAAAGAGCTTGTCACGCCGTCATTTTCGATAATCATAGTATAAACGCGACATCAAAGACATACCAAATTCCATATAAACTTTACATCGTTATGTTACAAAAATGAAGCAAAAATTGAAAAGTAATCTGAACCTCAGTAGAGCTGACTTGACCCTGGAGAAGGCGGGCTATATAAGAAATAGGCAAATGTTTAACGATGAGGAAGAAAATGAACTGGAAGTTTATTTGAAAGAGCTGCTAACATGTATTATGGATTAACACCGTACGAAACACGCAAGTTTGCATTCGAATATGCACTAGTAATTTCGTTGATTAGTCGTTTATTTGAGATTATCACTTAATTTAAGGATGTCAATTAATATTTTGTTTACGAGAAATATTTAAAAACTAATTAAAAAAGACTTATAATACATATTAATAATTTAGTTGAGCTTATAAAAGAAAGTCTAATCTAACTTTATCTAAAAATAAAACAGATTTTTATGTTCTCATTATTATACGTGTTAATTAATATTTTCATAAAAGCAAGTTGATCTCTTAGAAGTCATTTATGTATAAGAATAATTTATGTTCATGTTGCAATTTGATTATTGTTGAAACAAAAACCAAATAATTGCTGTTCATAAGTGAATAGAAATAACAGTTATTTTTCTTTTGTTAATAGAGAATTAATCTGAATTAAAAAAAAAAATTGTAGTCCAATAAAAACTTTTAATCAATTTTATTGTTTTATTGTACAATAATCTCCTTTATTTACTTACTAGCTGTGCCTCTCTGTGTTACCCGCTCATCCCATGGGAACACTAAATTTATTCGGGATGAAAAGTGTCCTATGTCCTTTCCCGGGTCTCAAACTATCTCCATACCAAATTTCATCCAAGTCTGTTCAGCGGTTTAAGCGTGAAGAGGTAACAGACAGACAGGCACACTTTCGCATTATTAGTATGGATTGCCGCCTAGGTCAACCTTCCCCGTGCTCATGGCCAACCTACCCCGGAGATGGGGTAGGTTGACTAAGAGTCAGGGGTTTTGAAAATCGTCTAGATATGTATTGTAATGATACATTCGTGCGTTAAAAACCAAGAATTTAGCTACCTGAATAGTTCTTCTACCTGTAACAACTATTATTGCCGTTGTATTGATTCAAACATCGAAGATACATGACCTGAAGCCAAAAGTTAGTCAACCATCCCCGGTCTCCCCTACCTATTACCATACAACCGCTAGAAAAAAAAACGTAGGAAGCCCTTAAGAAAACACGTATATGATAATGGGACCCCTTTTAATTTTTATCTTTTTTAATTTCAGTATAAATTTGTGTTATAACGGCCTTACTAATGAATACACGTTATGAAAAAGACAGGCTTCTACCTATTACGGTTGGAAAGACAGCCTTGTGACATACATACAGATACACAGCGGAGGCTTAGCTTAGTACATAATAGGGTCCCGTTTGCATCCTTTGCCTACGGAACCCTAAAAATTCATTTATAATTATTACTACTCTAGTTTTGAAGGGACTATATTTTATCTAATAATTTACTTAATCTCTATCTATATTACCTATCAATTAGTTGATGCGATACACGTACCTAGATCATGTATAATTATAACTACCTCAAAAACAAGATACTCGGAAAAAAGCACGCAGTACCTAAATAAAGCCTTGTACCACATCCATATACAAAACTTTCATATAGGCTTCCAACTTGTATAACACCCCTTTTATGCCTCAGGGGTTAAAAATACGGTCAGTAATAAACTTGTATGACAATGTAACGTGGTTGAGGCTTGAGCTGGAGGGTGCCTGTCTATATTAAACATACGAGTATTACAATTGCTTACTCTTATATAACCATGATAGCATAAAGCCTTTTTATTCCATTTAATTGGCAATTTATCATCATAGACTGGTAGTTCAAATTAAAAATTTCAAGTCTAACGGCATTTTGTGAGCCATTTTGGCAACATGACTTTTTCAAAGTAAAATAGCCTGCTGAATTCGATTCCGGATGTTGCCAAGCCGAATTTTGCCCCCCTCCCCCTATTTCCCCCCTTTTTACCTCAAAATATGTCCCTAATCACGGTTTTTACGGTTTTATACAAAAGTATTACAGCTAGAAAAAAAGTGTCAAAGACAAGAATGATCTTTATAAAATTTCCTATAACATGGTATATAAACTTTTTAAGTAGGCCTTATGGTTCGTAAGTAATATCTTCCCGAACTTCATAAACTGGTAGAAAATTCTAAATATCGGCTTCCTTTACCGTCCTAACGGCATTTTGGGATCCATTTTGGCAACATGACTTTTCCGATGTAAAAAAGCCTGCTGAATTCGGTTCTGAATGTTGCCAAGCCGAATGTTGCCCCCCTCCCCCCATTTCCCCCCCTTTTGACCTCAAAATATGTCCCTAATCACGATTTTTACGGGTTTATACAAAAAGTATTACAGCTAGAACAAAAGTGTCAAGAAAAAGAATGATCTCTATAAAATTTACTATAACATGGTGTATATTTTTTTTTAGTAGGCCTTATGGTTTGTGAGCAATATCTTCCCGAACGTCATTATTTTCAAAAAAATTGATAAACATGGTCGAGGCAGTGAAATACACTTACTTTGGGATTATTGGTATCCCACAGGATCCAGCCGCTCTGCAGCTCTTCACGCTGACATCCAGTTGGCGTGCTGCTTATTACATGTCAAGACTTACGAGGCTTTCAGTCATAAGGAGTCGTCAGATTTACACGCAGAACTGTATCCAAGTCGGGCTAAAAGCGACGTAGAAAATAAAAATGCTTTACTTCTAACCATGAAGTCATTCTAAATGCTCAGTTATACGCCACGCCGTTTCTGATGAATGATTCTTCTGATGATTTGAAGGTCGGGACTTTGTTAATTATGACCTTAGCGCAGTTGCTGACCTGCTGTTGGTGAGCCTTTCGGAAACAAACTTCGTTACTTAGAGTCAGCCAAGCTGCTTAGCTTTTTTCTGTTGCAAGATCCTGGGTAACTGCATTTCTAAGGCACATTTCTGGAGAATCTGGCGTAGAACTGAGCAGTTTGAATGACTTCATGGTCAGAAGCAATGCATTTTTATTTTCTACGTCCCTTTTAGCCCGACTTGGATACAGTTCTGCTTGTAAATCTGACGACTGCTTATGACTGAAAACCTCGTGAGTCTTAACAGATAATAAGTAGCACGCCAACTGGAAGTCAGCGTCAAGCGCTGCAGAGCGGCTGGATCCTGTGCGATACCAATAATCCCAAAATAAGTGTATTTCACTGCCTCGACCATGTTTATATCAATTATTTTTTTAAATAATGAAGTTCGGGAAGATATTGCTCAAAAACCATAAGGCCTACTAAAAAAAATTATACACCATGTTATAGTAAATTTTATAGAGATCATTCTTTTTTTTGACACTTTTGTTCTAGCTGTAATTCTTTTTGTATAAACCCGTTAAAATCGTGATTAGGAACATATTTTGAGGTCAAAAAGGGGGGAAATGGGGGGAGGGGGGCAACATTCGGCTTGGCAACATTCAGAACCGAATTCAGCAGGCTTTTTTACATCGGAAAAGTCATGTTGCCAAAATGGATCCCAAAATGCCGTTAGGACGGTAAAGGAAGCCGATATTTAGAATTTTCTACCAGTCTATGAAGTTCGGGAAGATATTGCTCACAAACCATAAGGCCTACTAAAAAAGTTTATATGTCATGTTATAGGAAATTTTATAGAGATCATTCTTGTCTTTGACACTTTTTTTCTAGCTGTAATACTTTTTGTATAAAACCGTAAAAACCTTGATTAGGGACATATTTTTAGGTAAAAAGGGGGGAAATGGGGGGAGGGGGGCAAAATTCGGCTTGGCAACATCCAGAATCGAATTCAGCAGGCTTTTTTACATCGGAAAAGTCATGTTGCCAAAATGGCTCACAAAATGCCGTTAGGACGGTAAAGGAAGCCGATATTTGGATTTTTCTACCAGTCTATCACTGACGAGGCTTACCTTTTTTATGGTGGCCTGATTTTCAAGCGGCATGTATTATGTACACTGTACCACGCGTGTTAATTATGTTACTTTTAGCATTTTATCAATAGATAAATCATTTTTCGTGTGATTTGTGATAATTAAGAAGGTAGTTAATTATACTAGGGCTCAGGCCTAATTAGATTGACAGAAACATATAAAAACCCTTTCATGGATTTGAGCTGCTTTTAGTGGCATATACAAGTTGTAATTTCAAAAAACATATTGAGTATATCGCTAAAGTGGATATGTAGTTGGGATGATGGATGTTACATAATAAGGGGTACTAAACCACTTGGTTTTGTACATTTGCATACACTACTATCATATTTTAGACTTTTTTTATGTAGATATATCGTACTCCGTGCTACCAGTAACTGCCGTGGAGGAACGAAGAGGCAGTGGCCCGCGCGAGATCACCATAACATCGCCATGTATCGTATTGTTATGAAATAACCTCACTGATTTTGCTTCTCCGTGCCCACCGCCGCCGCTGCATAGTAATGTAGGTCGTATCTGAATTTGTAATTGTTATAATAATTTAAGTATGTGTGTGTAGATAAAAAGTTTAAATTAACAACTAATGTGAAACACCACTTGTGCTCAAACACGTTATCGCGATATAAATCGAACCTAACGTATAGGTGTATAATTGAAACGACCGTAGTTCTAATGACAGTTATTGATTGACGAACTACGCGAACCCGGGAACTAGAAAATTAACTTTCAGAACTAACACCCCACTTGTCCCCAGGCTGTTTTGTCAGTTTCACACTAGTTATATCGGTAGGTAGATGTGTCATTTTAATTGCACCCTCCGCTCTATCTAGGTGAGTAATTATTAAATCACGATGAAAAAGTCACAGTGACCGGGGTTCGAAAAGTATAACGAAAACAATAAATAAATACGCTCATATTGCAGTTCTGCCTTTCCGTTCTGCAACATGGCTAATACACACATAATGCTCATATTGCTCATATTACATATATACATCTTAGATAAGTAGACCTCTACTAATTCTAATTTTAAAATATGGCTTCCATCAGGTTAATGATGATTTCGCCAATTTCAAGTTTGCTCGTAGAGCATGCCGTTGTTCGGTGAGGTTTTGCTTTTTGTAAATTGATAGCGATTTACAAAAAACCACGCGGTCTACCGGGCCTTGACCCAAGAAGGGCTGTGTACGCTTCAAGTTGAATTCTTCATTAACCATTCACTCATACGTTAGTTCACTGCACAATACGCTATCAATTGAACAACAAAAATGAATAAATAATGAACAGCAAAACTTGAACGCATGCGGCCATCTTAAGTCACGAACCGGAAGCCAAGTAGACCTCTTACCTTAAAGTATGGAACAGACTGTTATACTTTTACTGCTTTTTTATACAATATCGGAAATTTTTAAACCTTGACCTTATAAAGATTAAGGATGCGTGGATGGATAATTATTTTTCACTCTTGACTAGAAGATGTACATAAGAAAAAAAAAGAAAACTCGTTTGTATACAGGCGTTCAAGTAAAGTTATGTAGTACAAATATTTCATATCATTTTGTGCGAATGCTATTACCGGTGTGTGAACCTTTTCGTTTTATTTCACTCATGAATTTTAATAATTACATGTATTTTGCCATAGCTGATTGAGCAAAGGATTGCATAAATTTGCGCCTTTTACCACAGCTTTTACTGAACAACGTTTTAAAAATATGATATCTGAACGCTTTTTAACTTTACAGTAGCTTGAAATATATGAACAAAACTTTTAAATTCAGATCCTCTCTAGCATAAATTCCCGTTTTATCACTAACTCGGAAAATCCACATCTCCGGTTTATAAAAGAGTTTGTGTTTTCAGACCAGTAAGGGCATTTTGTTCTAATTGTGCTTCGCAATCACTGTTTTCTTGTGGAATTTAATGTTCAGCAGCATTGAAATAAACATCGCAAATGGTTAGTAAAGTGTTGTGGCACAACATTGTCACCAACAATTTTATTTAAACTTTCGTGAGACATATTTCGTTATAGCATTAAGCTCACATGAAATTGTCAGGAATAGTCAGTCATGTTTCAAATTCGTATGGAGTATTCGTATCTCTTTATCAGGGACTGCTACCCGTACCCAAAGTTACCGCGCGACAGTCCCCAATGAAGAGCTATATACGAATTCGAAACACGGCCGTTCCTGACAATTTGACGTGGATCTAATACCGTTTAATACAATAATCAGCATCAGAAACAGCTGACAATTTTAGTATGACATTTGACATAAGTTAGTGTGGCGATTCACATGATCTCGTCATGTGCCCGCCATCATGTAGTCATATATCATCATCGTGATACTCACATCATCATTATCATCAACGAATTTAAGACATATTAGCATCATACGTCATCAAGCTAATACTAAAATTATCATTTATTAGATATAGGCAATACAAATGCAAAGTAAGAATAACAGTGTGAATGTTTGCGGAAGCAAGTAAAACCATTCTTATAACTAAACATATTACCACTATTTAAAAATAGCAAGTTGATATTCACAAATTGACAACAGAGGAGTTGAGCTTTATTTAGACTAAATAAGAATCAAAATCCCATATACCACGCTTAGAGGGCGGGGGCTAGGTCACGTGACGTGTCGGGAGTGTCCCGAGTGTCCCGAAGCTGTCGAAGCTGTTGAAGCTGTCGAAGCTGTCGAAGCTGTTGAAGCTGTCAAAGCTGTCAAAGCTGTCGAATGTCTCGAGCTATTGGTTATAAATAGGCAAGGGCTTAGTAGAAGGGGATTCTTTTTGTTTGGAACTTCGTCGGAGTAACATTACTTTCTGGCAGTTAAGGTATTAAAAATTAATTCTAAGGGGAATTTCTGTCGGGTTATTGCTTGTTTCTTGAACTATAATTACCTATTGAGATTTAGTGGGGTTTGTTGCTGTAAGGCTATTAAGCCTAGTCACATGCCAGAAATAGTGTTTTGGTACATGGTTGCCAGGTGAAGGATATTTAACCTTGCGGCTGTTAAACGAATATCCTTCAGACTCTTCTAGTTTTACCCGAGCTAGGCGACTCGGGCACTAGCCATATACAAGTGCAGTGAATAGCCTACGAGTGTGGATGGTTTTGTTTGGTGAACGCAAGGACCACACGTGATGGACATGCGGGGTAATCTGCGCTTGCTGAAGCCAAACGGACCTCCAGGCTCGGTCTCATAAACTATATATTTATATATCTGTTATATACACATATCAGGGCGAGCTACTCCATGTTTCCGGCGTCTCTTCAGCCACATGGGGGGGGCTCAAAAACACCGATGATAGTCACCTTTTCGGGCTAATCACCCGAACTTACAGTTCAGTTTAGCTAGGCCCATACACGATTAAATATAAATATGAGACCTAGGTCTCTAGTGTTCTTTGTATTAGCTAGGGAACAGGGATTAGCGATAGGTACACCTTGATAGGAACATTAGGACGGGGATCTTTACCTACCGAGCAATCGGTCAATCGTCACTAACTAGCATAACATTTATCCAAATTATTTTAACCTTGTTAGGTATAGTGGTTAAGAGGTTGAATTATTATTTTCTTAAGTGGTTATGGCCAGGGGAAGTTAGTAGGGGAAAAGCAGAGTCTTGTAGCGGTTTGTAAAGATTGGGAATAGGGAATCTGGTATTTAGGTCATCCAGATATTTAACACCTTTAACTTACCAACATTAATTATAGAAATAATTAATTAAAATTTACCGATTATGTGTTGAAGCAATGTACCTTGATATAGCTTAAGTGATAGAATGGAATCACTGAAGCAGAGTTGAGTCAATTAGCTGTAGATATTCGCTTTTTCAATGAGCAGAAATAATTTAATCTTTAATATAATTTTGATAAGGAAATTGTGGATCGTTGTATAGTATGAAAATACAAAGTATTCCTAAGACTGGATGTGGAGTATCTGAAGTGTAAATTGCTAAGAAAAGCCGGGGACTTATGGATAGCAATAATGAAAGTTATTCGTTCTCGTATTTACATCACAGATCTCAGAACTGAAGTAATTTATATCACAAGGGTTGAGAGTAATTTCCTTTATCAGAATGAGTCAGTCGAGAGTTGAAAGATACTTCGATCGGCACAATAGTCTTCATGTTTTCAAGGGTATACTACATTTATTTTATGAATATGGTCAAACGAAAACCAAGTTCTAGAACTCATTAGAAGGGTTCATACCTACTAGGGAAGAGTAGTGTATTAGACTTCTTACAATTTTTAATTATAACTTCATCATTTGGATATGTCATAATCTTTTCAACCTTTTCATATATTTAGCAAGTTGTAGGTTTAGGCAGGTAGCTTAACCTAGCGTAGGCCTTGTGTAGTTAACTTAAGAAGCTTGCGCCAAGAGGCTTCTCTAAAAGATGGATCCTTGACACTTGCCTTAGGTAGGACGTCATGCATAGATGTGATGAGATCCCACAGTGGTTTGTCTAGCTTAGACTAGGAGCGGAGTTCCCCATCCTCTCGCTGTTCGCTTTAATTCGATTTGCTTCTTAGGAATAGATAGGTAAAGCGTTCAGTGACATTCTCCGCGCACTTAGTTTGGTAGGGGACCATTACCAATTAATAATTTTTTTTTTATATACACTTTAAAGTTACCTTCTTCATCCTACTACAATCTAGGTTTTACTAGGTCTTAATTGTGAAGACTATAACTACTTCCTATTTATTGTATAGGTCTAGAATCCACTTCAGATTGTTCTACTATAGTTTATTCAAGGGAAGCATACCATCTTCTCAGATTAAGGTGTAATGACAACATTTATTTAATATTGTCAAATATGAAAACTTAAGATTAATTAAATTCATAATAAAATCTCATAGATCTTGTAACTTCCACATATATATAGATTGGTAATGAAGTGTAGTTCCATATTGTACATAGACATATGTTTTCTAATCATTCTGGAGTAAGAACATGCAATTTTAAGAACTGAATTATCTTTCATTCCAGAATTCTAATAAAATTTGGATAGAATCACATATTGACTTTTATTGTTACATAAAGAAATTTAGTTCAACTATATCTGACTATGGTCTAAATGAATTTGATACTTCATACAGAATAAACAACTTTTATAAGAGTATCTAAGATATTTCATATAGAAATTTGCTATAGGAACTATAAGTATTTTGTTGGCTAGCCTACATAGGAAGTAACAAGTTATGTTTTAAGGATAGATAACATTAAACTAAGTTAGAAATTTAATTAGTACAAAGAACCAAGGTAGCAGTAGGGTAGGAGAAGCTTGCATTAAATAAGTAAAAGAATACACATTTATTTGGTAATACATGGTAACATAGCACAGTGAATGGGTATGGAAGCACTTGGCGACACATCACGGTTAGATTTCTCTTAAAAGAGCTTGAGTTACTACTACAACGTAGGATCTGACCAATCTAGACGTTCACAACGGTTTTACCGATCACCTTTGGCCATACGTTATTAAGAAAAGTTCAAACTCAATTGTTATAAAGATCCTTTTCATATTCAGATTTGTTTAGTTGTAGGATATAGAAGACTGGGAGCTGCTGTTAAGATATTCTTAGGTAATTGTTGTAGGGTTTCCTTGGGCTTCGTTGTAGGAGTAGAGTCTGGAGGCGAGGGAGGAGGAGGCGTAGGTCCTGTACCTTTAGTTTAGGGTTTAGCATACATTATGATTGGTGGTCCCGTGACTCAGGATATCACTAGAGTTGAAGTGCTTAGGTAGCTCGTAACCATTACAATTGGTGCCGTTGACCAGGGATTATTCCAATTGCTGCCATGATCAGGCATTACAATTTGCGCCGTGACCATGGATAGGATCAGTCCGGGATTGTTGAGGTCGTGCCGATGTAGTTTGTCGTGAAGTTTCATGTCTTGCTTTCTTCTTGCGTTCAACAATTGTCCTTCATTTTGTTATTTCGCCATGGAATTTTAGTTGAGTTGTTAGTGACGGTTTTACTGAAGGGATCTTTGAACATTTGAGCTTGAATTATGCCCTTACGGGTACAATTGCTGACGTGAGAATGGAAAAGAGATTAGCCGTGATGTGATGGGTGTTGTGCGTGTCGCCTCGAAACACAATTTGTTGCAATTTTATACACAAATTATAGTGAATAGAGTAGCTTCTTGATATAACGCACGATATTTTTCTTATTTCACATAGTAATAGTACCTGAAACAAAAGATTTATATTAAAACAACGTGATTTTGTTTTCAACAGATATGTTACATAGAAATTAATTGACAGTTGACGTTTTGTCAGTTCAGTCAGGTATTGAACTATTTGAAATACAATTAAATCCGTTACGTTTGTGTTAACGCTTTACAAAAAGTTATTTTTAACACTGATTAATAATTAAATAGGTGTATTATTTAAACTTTAGATAATAATTTACGTTACATAAAATAATAATATCAAGTAATCATTTACTTACTTTAGTTTCAATCAGATACGTAGACAACTTTACTCAATATGTTCGTATTATTAATATAACATAAGATTGAGATATTTAGGGATACATTTAACATTATTTACGCATTATTTACATAATTGGGGAAAATAATAATAGGTAATTCATTTTTAAACTAAAAACATAACCAAGGCTGAGTGAATAGAAACGCTTTTAAATAAGTTGATACGACAAGTTGACAGCTGACAGGTGCTATCTTATCAGTAAATGGATATGATATCGAGATGGGATGATTATTTAAATAAATTTAATTTTATTTTAGTTATAAAGTCGGAATATCGTAGGAAATTAGTTTAAGTGAGGTAGAATAGATATGTCATTGTTCTTGACTACAGGAAATATGAGTTTTGAAGATTTATTTTTACATCAGTTATTAGTTCAAGTTGTGTTGAAAATTAGTTAAGGAACTAAAGATAAGTTGTGAAGTTACTAAGGATTTATTATTTGGGGGGGCGAGGGTTTATTTATAGGCTTTAGTTCAATGTAGGAAATGTTTCACAATGAGATCTGATAAACATGACCCTAGCTACAATATTAAGTTATTCATCTTTTAACTTATTATAAGACTTGTTAGAAATATTAAATATAGCAATTATAAGGAAAGCAGGAGTGTTAGTGATTTCATAAGTGGGGGGGCGATCTCTTTTGAGTTTCTTTTAACACATAATGAAACAAATGAAAGGAAAGTAATTTTATTACAATAATTTTGGTACATTTATGGCTTATAGATTATCATTAGAATGACTTACATATATGTTCACATGTAGTATAAGGGTATGATCATAGAACCAGACAAGAAAACCAATTGACATATATTTAATCTGTTTTTGAAGCGAAGTAAATATGTCTGTATTGTTATCATTAGATTTATTAAGGTATGCAGTTCTGTTAAGTATTCTTATAAATAAGTAGATACATCTTCAATCAAGTTCTTATTATGCATTAGCCATGATACTCAGGTTACATTTTAGATTTATAGTAGATTTTGTGTGGAGGTTGTCGTTGAAATCCAAAAACCTGGAAAGTAAAATAAATAATTATTGAAACAAGTTAGAATAAATGTTATTAAACAAGGTTGAAAGGTTATGCAGTACATTTACATACTTTACTTTGAGATATATACATATATAGCAGTAGGAAAATAAATGTAGTTCATTAAGCTGCTCGTCTTCAAATGAAATGAAAATTGTAATCAGGCGATGGAAACAGATTTGAGAAAACAATAGGATGAAGACAAGAAGAGAATTGGCAGTAATAATAGGAAGAAATAAATAAAATTTCGACCCTGAAGAAGTACCTACTGTTTTTGAGCGAAGTCATTTCCATGAAAATTTGCATGAAGATATTTTTAACAACTATGTTCTTCAGAATTGAAACAATAATAGAGAATAAGACAATAATATTACCTTGTAAAGAAGTCGTAATAAGTTACAGCAGTAGATGTGGGGAGTTCATGCCATCCTTCATAACTTTTGCTCCATTCAAGATTAATTTGTTTACTGAGGAATTGTCAAGATTTACGAGCAGTCTGGAAATAGAAGACAGAAGATATTAGAATCAAGAAAAGAGCATAAATTGACGTACAGAAGATTCAAGACTTATTTTATAAACAAACGCAGTTAAAACTCTTGTTAACTTACATTCTGTTAGTCTGTTTCAGGTGGCGCAGAGTTCGACTTCTTTGCTTCTTGTTTAATTATCCGGGTTATATTATTTTTGCATAAATTTTGAGATATAACTTATAACTGTTGCGCGAAGGTTAACGTAACTGTTTTGATTCTGTAACAAAAACAAATTTTGATTGTAAACATACAACACGACTTTTCTTTACTCAATATTTTAGCCAGATCATAGTAAAATGCGTAGAAAATAGTTACCTTAATATTGTAGACTCATTTTATTACAGTTTTCTTCATAACAATCCGTTTTGATGTTCATTATTCTTCTATTCTTAACTTAATTTCTATTTCGTAGAAAGATAGGTTATGGAAAATTTTTGACATTTGACATGTCATAGGACAGTGTTGCCAGACTAAAGAGATAAGATGACATAAATAGTAGACTATTATTAAGGCATAGATTCACTTACCTAGTTCGTAAGATTTACGTAACATTTATAGAAAATAGAAAAGTAAATTTTTTTTATATGTATTATTTAACTAAACAGAGTGATAATATTTAAGCAATATGTAGTATTAAATAGGGATATTAAGTTAAGATCGATTAAGGAATCGATTGCAGACGAAAATTTTTTAAAGACAATAGTGATGTCATATTATACGTTGTACCGCAGTAAAAGTATTGCAACAGTATAAGAAACGAATGAGTTTGTAGGGAATTTTAACTAGAGGTCGCTAGTAGTATATTGCATCGAATGATTTGCGTAATGGTTCGATTCCATTAATACGTATTTTGAGGTTCCTTTAATAAATTGAAATTCGATATTTTTTATAAAGGGTAGTTAGAGGTGAATTGAACCAGGTGGAAAAAATAATTACGAGTTTTATTAGAGTATAAAAAAAAACGAAATGTGTGAAGTGGATGGTCAATTTTATTTTCTATATTAGAGAAAATTTTTATTTTTTTTATTTTAATGAAACAAGTAAAAGGGAATTTGGGATTTTATAGGAAGGTAAAGTAGTATGGATTTTGAATACATAATGGGTGATGTTCTTCTGACTAAGTCGATGCGGAAAAACGAATGTAGGAGCCTGTAGTGCGATGTATGAGAGGGAGAGTGAGTGGACTTTTTGAGTTGGATGTTGTCTGTATGTATTCAAGCTAAGTTCGAAAGTATTCGGATCCGAAAACGGGGGGCCTTCTATCTTTAGAGGTACGAACGGGAGTATTTTCTAAAGACATCAATTGGATTGCACATACTTAGAAGTTAGGCTTAGTAAATCGAAGTTTCGATTTAAGACCGATGTGCGGTAGTTTGTGCAAAACAATACTCTACAGGGCCTACGGGCTAACCTTCTACGAGCACGGGCAGGAACGTGCAGGTTTCACACACACCCATGTCGACGAATAGATAGGCCAACTGTATATTTTTAAAGGAAAAGGAATTGTGGGTAGTTTTGTCCAGGATAAAACTAAATTGGTATATTTGTAAGAGTTTCTGGTATAATATTGTTTCAGCATAATTTTGAAAAGAAACATTTTTACACAATTCGACTAGTAAGTCTATAGTCTTACAAGAAAAAAAAAAAAAACACAATTGTATGATTATAGAGCTGAAATTGGCTTGTTTATTCTTGATGTGATACACGCGCCAATAAGGGGAGTCACATGTGATTTTGGAGAAGAATTTGAAATCGGAATCAGTTATTGAATTGAAGTGAGAATGAATATTCAGTATCTATACCAAAGGTCTTGCTATGTTGTCTGAGGAGAGTTTCGTCAATTCATCGAAGAATTCGTACAATGTGAATTCGCAAATGAGGCTGAGCAATGGGCAGGTCAAGTTTGAGGTGTTTAGGCAAAACCGAGCTAATAGGGCTTGTTTGACTCACAACCAAACACTTCTTACGATGTGGTTAAGATTTGGAGAAATATATTCACGATTCAATGATATTATTCTATGGTTCGAATTCTGATTTAATACACAAGTGAGTTCCCAAGTATTGGTTTAAACACACACACAGTTAAGGGTACGAATACTAACGGATTTAGAATATCCAAGGTTATCACAAAATGTTATTTGCTTTAAGAATAATTGTTATATATATATAAATTATATTTTTTAATTGTTTTTACAATTCTAAGGGGAATGCGAAGTTCTACGTTATTTGACGATGTCAATCCACTTCAAACTTTCGCAGGGGGGCGATTGTGGCGATTCACATGATCTCGTCATGTGCCCGCCATCATGTAGTCATATATCATCATCGTGATACTCACATCATCATTATCATCAACGAATTTAAGACATATTAGCATCATACGTCATCAAGCTAATACTAAAATTATCATTTATTAGATATAGGCAATACAAATGCAAAGTAAGAATAACAGTGTGAATGTTTGCGGAAGCAAGTAAAACCATTCTTATAACTAAACATATTACCACTATTTAAAAATAGCAAGTTGATATTCACAAATTGACAACAGAGGAGTTGAGCTTTATTTAGACTAAATAAGAATCAAAATCCCATATACCACGCTTAGAGGGCGGGGGCTAGGTCACGTGACGTGTCGGGAGTGTCCCGAGTGTCCCGAAGCTGTCGAAGCTGTTGAAGCTGTCGAAGCTGTCGAAGCTGTTGAAGCTGTCAAAGCTGTCAAAGCTGTCGAATGTCTCGAGCTATTGGTTATAAATAGGCAAGGGCTTAGTAGAAGGGGATTCTTTTTGTTTGGAACTTCGTCGGAGTAACATTACTTTCTGGCAGTTAAGGTATTAAAAATTAATTCTAAGGGGAATTTCTGTCGGGTTATTGCTTGTTTCTTGAACTATAATTACCTATTGAGATTTAGTGGGGTTTGTTGCTGTAAGGCTATTAAGCCTAGTCACATGCCAGAAATAGTGTTTTGGTACATGGTTGCCAGGTGAAGGATATTTAACCTTGCGGCTGTTAAACGAATATCCTTCAGACTCTTCTAGTTTTACCCGAGCTAGGCGACTCGGGCACTAGCCATATACAAGTGCAGTGAATAGCCTACGAGTGTGGATGGTTTTGTTTGGTGAACGCAAGGACCACACGTGATGGACATGCGGGGTAATCTGCGCTTGCTGAAGCCAAACGGACCTCCAGGCTCGGTCTCATAAACTATATATTTATATATCTGTTATATACACATATCAGGGCGAGCTACTCCATGTTTCCGGCGTCTCTTCAGCCACATGGGGGGGGCTCAAAAACACCGATGATAGTCACCTTTTCGGGCTAATCACCCGAACTTACAGTTCAGTTTAGCTAGGCCCATACACGATTAAATATAAATATGAGACCTAGGTCTCTAGTGTTCTTTGTATTAGCTAGGGAACAGGGATTAGCGATAGGTACACCTTGATAGGAACATTAGGACGGGGATCTTTACCTACCGAGCAATCGGTCAATCGTCACTAACTAGCATAACATTTATCCAAATTATTTTAACCTTGTTAGGTATAGTGGTTAAGAGGTTGAATTATTATTTTCTTAAGTGGTTATGGCCAGGGGAAGTTAGTAGGGGAAAAGCAGAGTCTTGTAGCGGTTTGTAAAGATTGGGAATAGGGAATCTGGTATTTAGGTCATCCAGATATTTAACACCTTTAACTTACCAACATTAATTATAGAAATAATTAATTAAAATTTACCGATTATGTGTTGAAGCAATGTACCTTGATATAGCTTAAGTGATAGAATGGAATCACTGAAGCAGAGTTGAGTCAATTAGCTGTAGATATTCGCTTTTTCAATGAGCAGAAATAATTTAATCTTTAATATAATTTTGATAAGGAAATTGTGGATCGTTGTATAGTATGAAAATACAAAGTATTCCTAAGACTGGATGTGGAGTATCTGAAGTGTAAATTGCTAAGAAAAGCCGGGGACTTATGGATAGCAATAATGAAAGTTATTCGTTCTCGTATTTACATCACAGATCTCAGAACTGAAGTAATTTATATCACAAGGGTTGAGAGTAATTTCCTTTATCAGAATGAGTCAGTCGAGAGTTGAAAGATACTTCGATCGGCACAATAGTCTTCATGTTTTCAAGGGTATACTACATTTATTTTATGAATATGGTCAAACGAAAACCAAGTTCTAGAACTCATTAGAAGGGTTCATACCTACTAGGGAAGAGTAGTGTATTAGACTTCTTACAATTTTTAATTATAACTTCATCATTTGGATATGTCATAATCTTTTCAACCTTTTCATATATTTAGCAAGTTGTAGGTTTAGGCAGGTAGCTTAACCTAGCGTAGGCCTTGTGTAGTTAACTTAAGAAGCTTGCGCCAAGAGGCTTCTCTAAAAGATGGATCCTTGACACTTGCCTTAGGTAGGACGTCATGCATAGATGTGATGAGATCCCACAGTGGTTTGTCTAGCTTAGACTAGGAGCGGAGTTCCCCATCCTCTCGCTGTTCGCTTTAATTCGATTTGCTTCTTAGGAATAGATAGGTAAAGCGTTCAGTGACATTCTCCGCGCACTTAGTTTGGTAGGGGACCATTAATACTCTAGTTTGTAGGCGGAAACTGCATCTCGCCGTCCATTACTGTCTTCTGCTGAGGGGGAAAATCGATAATCCAGTGGCATTGGAAGGCATCAGACTGTTCGTCCCCGAGCGGTACGTGCGCGCGGGGCGCCGCCGTCGCCCGCTGTTCGCTGCGCCGGCGGCGGCGACGGCGACGCACACGCGGCGCGCCGGCAACGCGCCCGGCGCGCGTGCGCCCGTGCTGCTCAACCAACTCGTCTTGGAACAAGACGCCGACGTGTTCGCCGAGAGCTGGCACACGTTATTTGCTAAAATAAGTGCTTGGTGCTTTAAGTTGGATTAGAGTTGTATTTTAAGTATTAGTAGTTTTAAGTTTTTGCATTGTAAACGCTTTGGTTATATACTGTTAGTTTACAATTGTAGTTTTATAAATAAATAAATAAATAAATAAATAAATTACCAATTAATAATTTTTTTTTTATATACACTTTAAAGTTACCTTCTTCATCCTACTACAATCTAGGTTTTACTAGGTCTTAATTGTGAAGACTATAACTACTTCCTATTTATTGTATAGGTCTAGAATCCACTTCAGATTGTTCTACTATAGTTTATTCAAGGGAAGCATACCATCTTCTCAGATTAAGGTGTAATGACAACATTTATTTAATATTGTCAAATATGAAAACTTAAGATTAATTAAATTCATAATAAAATCTCATAGATCTTGTAACTTCCACATATATATAGATTGGTAATGAAGTGTAGTTCCATATTGTACATAGACATATGTTTTCTAATCATTCTGGAGTAAGAACATGCAATTTTAAGAACTGAATTATCTTTCATTCCAGAATTCTAATAAAATTTGGATAGAATCACATATTGACTTTTATTGTTACATAAAGAAATTTAGTTCAACTATATCTGACTATGGTCTAAATGAATTTGATACTTCATACAGAATAAACAACTTTTATAAGAGTATCTAAGATATTTCATATAGAAATTTGCTATAGGAACTATAAGTATTTTGTTGGCTAGCCTACATAGGAAGTAACAAGTTATGTTTTAAGGATAGATAACATTAAACTAAGTTAGAAATTTAATTAGTACAAAGAACCAAGGTAGCAGTAGGGTAGGAGAAGCTTGCATTAAATAAGTAAAAGAATACACATTTATTTGGTAATACATGGTAACATAGCACAGTGAATGGGTATGGAAGCACTTGGCGACACATCACGGTTAGATTTCTCTTAAAAGAGCTTGAGTTACTACTACAACGTAGGATCTGACCAATCTAGACGTTCACAACGGTTTTACCGATCACCTTTGGCCATACGTTATTAAGAAAAGTTCAAACTCAATTGTTATAAAGATCCTTTTCATATTCAGATTTGTTTAGTTGTAGGATATAGAAGACTGGGAGCTGCTGTTAAGATATTCTTAGGTAATTGTTGTAGGGTTTCCTTGGGCTTCGTTGTAGGAGTAGAGTCTGGAGGCGAGGGAGGAGGAGGCGTAGGTCCTGTACCTTTAGTTTAGGGTTTAGCATACATTATGATTGGTGGTCCCGTGACTCAGGATATCACTAGAGTTGAAGTGCTTAGGTAGCTCGTAACCATTACATTAGTAGTAAAATTGTCAGCTACATTTGATGCTGACCGTACCATTAAATGACGGTAAAATTACTATGTAAAGTTGCTACAATGCAACTATCAACTTCAATTCATTTGTGGTGAGATTGATGAGAGTGCCGTTTGCCCAAGTGTCAACCTTCATAAAGGATGAGCTCTGGCTGAAGGGTGTCTTATTCCGGCGATTTCGAGACTCGCTAGTTCACACCAAGAAGTTGCGTCATACGTCGTCTAATTAACGTGTTTGAGTATTTTTATAATTCTTTGTTTATCTGATATTTACTTATGTTAGTTTTCAAGTAATAATTTATGGGCCACAGTTGCCTGGAATAAAAATTGATAATTTCATTCCATTATAGATAATATATCAAGGATCATCACATGTCATGGACCAATCATACCAAAAGACTACCCATGTATGTGACATTTATGGGACAGATACCTCGTTATGGTGATGCCTGTCTTGAACACATCGTTGTATATCCATGCAGGAAATCGCTCATCAACGGGACCGGGCAGGTCGTGGTCACAATATAATTATATAATAATTATAAACCTGTTTGTGTTTTATTGAATATATTCCCGCCCTGAAACCCTAGACATCACAGTACCCAAAAACAGTTACTTGAACTCGAAATTACATTCCTACGTCCCAAAGATATACTCAGACGTCATATCGTAACTAACATCGCCACGCTTGTTCGCTGAAAGTGATATAATAGTGAATCGAGCGACGATACGGTAGGTGACGAGCGGGCGACCACCTTAAGTGCATTTATCCATTTCGGGCCCGTAATGGAACCTTTCATCGTTCAAACCGTAGAGATAAATGTTACGTACCTGTGCAATTTGCTTTTGAAGTTTGCCTCGTGTTTACGTACACGATATTGCACTAAAGCACTCGCCTCACCAATAATTTAACCATTTATATCGCGTCTATCAATTATGCTTAAAATATCTTGCTGGCGCGCTTCGCTTGCATATTTATACTTAGCTATCTCCAATAGCATTTTAGGGACTTTGTAGTTTTGTTTGGATAATCTGCAGTGTAATTTTAACTAAGGGCGACTAATAACTATTCAGTAGATACATAGAAAGAGTTAATATCTATCTGTACTTACTTCTAGGCCTTCCAGCACAACTGGGATGATTTTTTTTTTTAAGTTTACATATGGTTCTATTTCATATAGGCGTAAGGTGTAAATTAATCTATAAATCATTAATTCAACATTCCTTCGGAGCGGTGAATACGCAATTATTACGTAAAATTAGGTGTACCATGATCTGCTCATAGCTCAGGGTTGTACGCAAAGAAATGAACGTCAGTTTTCTTTCTAAGCCGAAGAAGTGTAATAATACCACAGCTAACGTAACACTCAACGAAGTTGTTCAGGCACCTTCCTCATACAAATGGTGATCACGTACATATTAAGCTAGCTCAGTACGGGGGGCTGAATCCTAAGTTCGAAGTTGTAATCTGGGGGCACGGTAGTGCCCCCGCCAAGACGAGCAAAAAAGAAGCGGGGCACTACCTACCTTTTCTCGAACCGTTTCGTCTAATTTTCAAACCCTCATAGCTTTGGCCCAGTTAACACCAGAGCGCCCAAATTAACAGGTTAAGATGCTGTTAGGGAACATATAAAATGTACCTAATTTCATTGATCTAGCTTTTATACTTTAGGTTTTATTGGTACCTAAAATACGCCGATTTTGCCACTCACTCACTGACGTATCAAAACCTCTCGGGTACTTCCCGATGACCTAGAAAGCTGAAATTTGGTATGTAAGCTAGTATTAGTACACTAACAATAGAATAATTCTAAAACTTGGAACTTTTACCCCCCAACCCCTTAAACTAAGGGATGAAAGTTTGTATGAGACTTTCGCAAATTTTGATACTAGAGGTCTGAATATTTATTTATACCTATTGGGCTCATTGTTATAAATAAACTACACATTCAAGGATTTTTGGAAAATCACCCCCCACCCTTAAAATAAGGGGATGAAAGTTTGTGTGGTCTTTCCATAATGGGGGATAAAAGTGTACATATATATATGGGGCTAAACGTAAGTTTTCTTAAATACACAATTATTATTACTACTTACTTAGAAACACTGCAGCACAAAAAAAAAAAAAAACCTATAAATTAAAAATTACCTTACAAAAAGAAATGAGATCCCACCAAAAACATTTCATGTAGGTAAAATTGGCGGCCAAGACTCACATGCTCATAACGCTTTTGCTATTATTACTTCTTACTTAGAGACGCTAAGGCCCAAATAAATGAAAAAAAAAAAACTGAACCTTACAAAAAGAAATGAGATCCCACAAAAAACATTTCATGTAAAGTTGGTGGCCAAGACTCACATGCTCATAACGCTTTCGCTGTAAAAAAGTTGTCAGATCCCTCGAAAAGCCAAGCCCCTAAGCCCTGAGTTTACTAATGCTACACCTTAGCCTCAAAAGTATGGCTTGGCCGTTTCATAAAGTACCGTAAATAAGTCTAACGGACTGGTACCGTAAATAAGTCTAACGGACTGTCCGGCCTATATGGTAAGGAATTAAGTTTATATATTTTATCATGAAGATATAAACTTAATTTCTTGATACCGTATGGGCCAGACGGTCCGTTGGACTTATTTACGTTACTCTATGAAACGGCCAAGCCATACTTTTGAAGCCAAGTAGCATTAGTAAACTCAGGGCTTAGGGGCTTGGCTTTTCGAGGGATCTGACAACTTTTTTACAGCGAAAGCGTTATGAGCATGTGAGTCTTGGCCACCAACTTTACATGAAATGTTTTTTGTGGGATCGCATATTCCATCCCCCTCTACTATTGCATATAAGAGGGAGCGAATCGACACGATTTGTAATTCGAACATTCAACTTGATAGGAAGCTGTCATAGACGAATCGAGAATACTGGCCGCTAAAATGGGTAGGTACCTAACCTGTTTTTTTTATTAATTAAGTATTTCCGATTTTTGACCCAAGTGACCGAAGCATCTCAGTTTCAGTTTGTTCTAAAATTCTTTCCTATGCCCGGTTTTCCGGATTACCGGCTGTTAGTTGCCCAATTTTTTTTAATAAAAATTGTATTACATTGAAAAAACCCAGAAACAGAACGAGGATACATGTGACGTTATCCGGGCCATTCTTACACTAAAGATTTACATGGAACGTTCTAGAATCCCCATTCAGTGTGAAGAGAAAAGCATCGAATTCAAGCAGGATAAGTAAACGGTAAAACATTTTAATATTTAAACCTGTTCTGCTAGCAACTTCCTTAGATCGTATCCGACATTAGCGTGGCGATTTGAAGTTCATCTTGTTATCTATAGTTCATTGGTTTAACCATCTTTTATAAACAAACGTTTCATAGAATGATTCATTTCACAGATGTACATACTTAGGTATGTATCATTTCATCGGAAGCAATTTACTCTGAACCCGTATAATAATTTGGATTGTTATAAATAGAAAGTATTTCAAACTATGCATTTGAGCGCTCTGGTGTAACTGAATAGAACGCTGCTATGAGGGTTTAAAAATTACAAATTGAATTAAGTATACATTAATTTTGTAGTGAACACTTAAAATTTATAAATTACATAATAAAGACAGTTACACAAATAGTTCCAGTCCACATCAATACATTAAAACTAAAAACTAAACATTATTTTTAACGAGATATTTATGCCTGTCTTTCTTGTTATTTATTGCACAAAACAAAAGTCAGTAAACATTTCAAACTTAATGCCAAATGGTAAGGTTGTACCTATAGCGTGAAGAGCATGCGTGTCTAACCAAGTCTCGCCGACTGTATACACGCGGGGTAAGATCGCATTGCCAATCCCGAATATAACCCCTGATATTTGAATTAGTGAACAACTGCAGGCGCTCGTTAATTAAGCCGCGTTCAAAAAGAGTTGGAACGACTCAAATGTTTGTTTTTATGTGTGTTCGCCGCTAAAATTTGCTTTGAATTCAAATTTCGAACAACGCTCGTTTTGAAAACATGGCGCGGAGGCTTATTCGCATATATTGTACACGTACCCAAGTCCCTATACATTTGGTACCTACATAATTGCATCTGTCTATACATACATGTCATAGGTATACATACCAAAATTGTAAGTATTGAAGTGTACGTGTAACCTCACTAGTCAGAGAGCCAGTCTGCACAAAGCCTTTTTTTAGCTGTATTTTCACCTAAATATTGTCTTTGTTATTTGAGAGCCATACAAGGTAGAGCATTTAAACGAATTCATCCGTTAAGGCCAATTACTCTATTATTTACTATAAAATTTACTTTTTTTTTGGTGACTCAAAGGTATATTCCGACTAGCCACTGAATTCTAGGTTCAAGGTGCGATATATCCGAGATTCGTCTGCTTTGGTTACGATGCTGTATTTAGCTTTGAAAGTCAATGTCAACTGAATGTAGGTCGAATAGTAAAATTCGATACATATACGTGCTATGGTGATCGCTCAAGTATCTATATGTCAATGTTAATCGAATCAAGCCTCTGCTTAAGATACTCGGTGCTTAAGAACCCCTCGTTATGTCACATGACTAAGTATTAGCTGCACCTCTAGCACAACTGTGACACGCGATACTTTCTCGCGCAAGAAATATTACCTATCTCCTTCTTTACTGTATTGTGAGAGAGTGACGGGTGATGCTATGTCGAGCGACAAGAGTCGCAAAGCGTAGTTGTTGGAGCGAAGCTCCCATGGATCGACTCGAATGGACTTTGTAACAATGCGCAGATCTCAGCGAGTTCTCAACCGATTTTAGAAATTTTTGTTTTAAAATGCACAAATTAAATTTCGCTAGGTCGTGACGTGGTCGTGACGAAGAGAAAATTTCGAAAAAAAAAAAACTCCGCTCCAATCTATGGTGCAAGCTTAGCCGGTGGCTGACTCTGCATCGACCTAGTATTAGACGGGCTGGACTGTTCATGTGAACTATGAATGCCTATAAAATCATAACTACTTGGTATCTTTGAAACAAAGTTTCAATTGATTATGCACACCTATTAACATTCCTAATTGAACAACCAAGCGAAAGGAAGTAAAATAAGTAATTGTACCTTATTAGCTTTACATGGCGCCACGTTTCCTCAGTGAACTCATTCGTACCGCAGCACGGAAATAAATTTCAAATCGCGTTAGGCGACGCGAACGATGTTAGTTAAACGGAAAATATTTTCCGTATAGCCTTTGGGTATGAAGCGGCGCAACTCATGCGATTTTCTTGCGCTTTACCCGCTACAGTGGATCCTAATATCCTCCTGCGACTAGAAAATATTGAATTTGTGCCTGAAGTAGATTACTGGCACAGTATTTTTAGGTTCATCGGTGGTTGAACTGTGGCGTCAATGAGAGCGCTGATATTTCAGTGGAATAGATGAATTTTTGGAGGTGACAGGGGAATGCATCACACATAATTACCGGCTTACACTATTATTTTTAAGCCAATCTGTAAAATGGCCGGTAATTTAAAAGAAAGTAGTTTGATTTGACAAAATGTATCATTATCAATTACCCTACATTTTGAAATAAAGACAAAAGTGCATTTTTTATTTAAATTCAACTACTTATTTTCGTTTTACAAATATTTTTTTGTAAATTTGTTTGAATGTACAATCTACATAAGATCTTTTAAAATAAATTAAATTTTTAACACGTTACAGAGACATAAGGTTCACATGTCAAACTGGGACAGTAAACGTGTTAAACTGCCAACCTAACTAAACTAAGGATGTTACGGAGGCGGCTTTACCGGAGTCAGAGCCAGATCCGGAGCTTGGTTACCAGACATAGCTTAAGAACCATCTTTAATAGGTAAAGCTTTCAATTTAAAAAAATCACATTCTAATCGGACCATCCGCTTAGGAGCTACGATGCCACAGACAGACACATAGATACACACCTCTCTTTTGTCAGTGGTTAATTAAAACATTTTGCTGTAAGCCAAGCTGAGCCGTGTTTAAACCATATTACGTAACATAAGTAATATTACGGCGCGCATAGCATTCGGTTAATGAACATTCTCATACCCAATAACGTCACAGTACAGAATTTCATCAAGAGCTAATGTCCGGGATTTCAGAGTGATTCATAATGATATGGATCTAAATTATACGAGTACACATGTCCAAATTTCACGTAACTTCGAACCTTTTGTTATTTTTAAGTTAGTTGGTTGAATTCTCTGCATTCATATTCTCTTTTCTTTAGGTATTCCAGAACATAATTCATTAGATATTATTATGAGGTTCTCGTTTACGACGGCAAAGAAAACATTGTTCAACCCCGGTCGGCGGAAGGGTTCCCTTAAAAACATTCTTTCCACAAACTGTTTTTTTAGATTTAAAAACCTTTTTAGGACTGACGATGCCCCTTATGGGAGTTAAATAAAAGATTACGTTACATATACGATGTTTCAAAAGTAGTGCAGCAGTGTAATGATAATAATATCTAATTTTCCGTTTACCTTCTAGTAGGTATTTTCTAAGCTAAATTTCCACAATTGTCACACGAGAAACGTAGGTTACAATCCAAAAGGTACGTCGGAGAGACAGAATTGTGCAACGAAAATCTTAGCTCGGCAATTCCGTATATCCTTTAAAAGCAGGCCAAGAGATTGCTATATACAAGTAGGTAATGCAAGCGCAGCGAAACCATTCAAAGGTTTATAGCCACGCACACGTTAATACCGTCTTCATTGAGGCAAGACAAGCTTTTGAAAGGCATCAAACGAGTTCCCCGATATTCTGAGAGATCTAGTTTATTTTCGCGACGCTCGCAACTCGAGATTGCACTCGGAGTATCAGTGTGATGCAGGTCGCGACACAAAACATCCGATAGAGCGGAGTGTAATTTCACTGGAGTGCCCCATTCGCAACTACGACCCCAGACGTGGCAATCAAGGGACAAGTGTCCCCATCGCCCCCCGTCTGCCTTTAAAATAACATTAGAGAATGCATCACACATAACATATATCATATCTATCGTAAGCTGTGTGTAAGTGAAAATACACTGGGGTTGAAAGCTGTTAAAGAATAACAAGTGCGGGTGGAGCTCGTAATAGCGCCCAAGTAATGATATTGTGGATATGCGCGTTCCAAGCAAATATGTTTATGTGGGTTAAAAATATACAAGAAAATGTGTTCTTTGCACACGAGGGAATACGTTAAGTAAGTGAGTGGAGTAATAAAGATAAGCTACGTGAATAGAACTAGATACAAGTTGATGTAATAGCTTCGTCGGCAGTAAATTACTGGCAGCAATTCCGAGTGAAATATGTTAAGTTTCCTCTGATGAAAGGATAATTTCATGCGAATTTAATTGCGAACGGGAATCTGACACGAAGTGTAGGTATCTAATTAATTCCTTCAATTTGATGCGGCTTTATAACTGCGACAGTGCCTTTGATTAATTTTGGTTTTGATTTTAGCTTAACTATCGTAAAATCTTCCAACTGCAGTTTAATACAAGTCATTTATTATATATTATGTAGTTAGGTACCAAAATCTGGTAGCGCTCTAAGATATGATGGTTCTAACACCATATATAGTTGTTTAGACGAACTTAAACTGTACTTAGTTACACGATAGGCAACTACGAAAATTTCCCGGCAAATTAGTTTGATTGCGTTAAATAGACGTTTTTTATAAACCGTGAATTTTTAATATATTTTTCGGAGACAAACCTAAAATATAAAGGTACCTACTCCTGGGATTTGCACAGCAATTTGTTTTGGAAAAATGGTGATTTAGGAAGTAACACAATTTTTTTTGCGAAAATTAACAATTTAATTAATTTAAGATGACCTAATCGTCACGTTGAATAATGGTGTAAGCAAATAAACTTCAAGGTGTTCATTCGTAAATCCGGTACTTACCTAAATGTCTCAAGGAAGAGATAGCTCTTTAGCGATAACACCGCCTTTTGTATACCTAGGTATATTGTAATTTTACTAGTTATCCATGTTTGTTTTTTCTTTATTGTGTTGGGGCTTTCAATACTAGGTCGATGCAGAGTCAGCCACCGGCTAAGCTTGCACCATAGATTGGAGCAACGTGGTGATTACATACTCTTTGGATTGGAGCGGAGTTTTTTTTTTTTTCGAAATTTTCTCTTTGTTGCGACCTAGCGAAATTTAATTTGTGCATTTTAAAACAAAAATTTCTACAATCGGTTGAGAACTCGCTGAGATCTGCGCATTGTTACGAAGTTCATTCGAGTCGATCCATGGGAGCTTCGCTCCAACAACTACGCTTTGCGACTCTTGTCGCTCGACATAGCATCACCCGTCACTCTCTCACAATACAGTAAAGAAGGAGATAGGTAATATTTCTTGCGCGAGAAAGTATCGCGTGTCACAGTTGTGCTAGAGGTGCAGCTAATACTTAGTCATGTGACATAACGAGGGGTTCTTAAGCACCGAGTATCTTAAGCAGAGGCTTGATTCGATTAACATTGACATATAGATACTTGAGCGATCACCATAGCACGTATATGTATCGAATTTTACTATTCGACCTACATTCAGTTGACATTGACTTTCAAAGCTAAATACAGCATCGTAACCAAAGCAGACGAATCTCGGATATATCGCACCTTGAACCTAGAATTCAGTGGCTAGTCGGAATATACCTTTGAGTCACCAAAAAAAAAGTAAATTTTATAGTAAATAATAGAGTAATTGGCCTTAACGGATGAATTCGTTTAAATGCTCTACCTTGTATGGCTCTCAAATAACAAAGACAATATTTAGGTGAAAATACAGCTAAAAAAAGGCTTTGTGCAGACTGGCTCTCTGACTAGTGAGGTTACACGTACACTTCAATACTTACAATTTTGGTATGTATACCTATGACATGTATGTATAGACAGATGCAATTATGTAGGTACCAAATGTATAGGGACTTGGGTACGTGCACAATATATGCGAATAAGCCTCCGCGCCATGTTTTCAAAACGAGCGTTGTTCGAAATTTGAATTCAAAGCAAATTTTAGCGGCGAACACACATAAAAACAAACATTTGAGTCGTTCCAACTCTTTTTGAACGCGGCTTAATTAACGAGCGCCTGCAGTTGTTCACTAATTCAAATATCAGGGGTTATATTCGGGATTGGCAATGCGATCTTACCCCGCGTGTATACAGTCGGCGAGACTTGGTTAGACACGCATGCTCTTCACGCTATAGGTACAACCTTACCATTTGGCATTAAGTTTGAAATGTTTACTGACTTTTGTTTTGTGCAATAAATAACAAGAAAGACAGGCATAAATATCTCGTTAAAAATAATGTTTAGTTTTTAGTTTTAATGTATTGATGTGGACTGGAACTATTTGTGTAACTGTCTTTATTATGTAATTTATAAATTTTAAGTGTTCACTACAAAATTAATGTATACTTAATTCAATTTGTAATTTTTAAACCCTCATAGCAGCGTTCTATTCAGTTACACCAGAGCGCTCAAATGCATAGTTTGAAATACTTTCTATTTATAACAATCCAAATTATTATACGGGTTCAGAGTAAATTGCTTCCGATGAAATGATACATACCTAAGTATGTACATCTGTGAAATGAATCATTCTATGAAACGTTTGTTTATAAAAGATGGTTAAACCAATGAACTATAGATAACAAGATGAACTTCAAATCGCCACGCTAATGTCGGATACGATCTAAGGAAGTTGCTAGCAGAACAGGTTTAAATATTAAAATGTTTTACCGTTTACTTATCCTGCTTGAATTCGATGCTTTTCTCTTCACACTGAATGGGGATTCTAGAACGTTCCATGTAAATCTTTAGTGTAAGAATGGCCCGGATAACGTCACATGTATCCTCGTTCTGTTTCTGGGTTTTTTCAATGTAATACAATTTTTATTAAAAAAAATTGGGCAACTAACAGCCGGTAATCCGGAAAACCGGGCATAGGAAAGAATTTTAGAACAAACTGAAACTGAGATGCTTCGGTCACTTGGGTCAAAAATCGGAAATACTTAATTAATAAAAAAAACAGGTTAGGTACCTACCCATTTTAGCGGCCAGTATTCTCGATTCGTCTATGACAGCTTCCTATCAAGTTGAATGTTCGAATTACAAATCGTGTCGATTCGCTCCCTCTTATATGCAATAGTAGAGGGGGATGGAATATGCGATCCCACAAAAAACATTTCATGTAAAGTTGGTGGCCAAGACTCACATGCTCATAACGCTTTCGCTGTAAAAAAGTTGTCAGATCCCTCGAAAAGCCAAGCCCCTAAGCCCTGAGTTTACTAATGCTACTTGGCTTCAAAAGTATGGCTTGGCCGTTTCATAGAGTAACGTAAATAAGTCCAACGGACCGTCTGGCCCATACGGTATCAAGAAATTAAGTTTATATCTTCATGATAAAATATATAAACTTAATTCCTTACCATATAGGCCGGACAGTCCGTTAGACTTATTTACGGTACCAGTCCGTTAGACTTATTTACGGTACTTTATGAAACGGCCAAGCCATACTTTTGAGGCTAAGGTGTAGCATTAGTAAACTCAGGGCTTAGGGGCTTGGCTTTTCGAGGGATCTGACAACTTTTTTACAGCGAAAGCGTTATGAGCATGTGAGTCTTGGCCACCAACTTTACATGAAATGTTTTTTGTGGGATCTCATTTCTTTTTGTAAGGTTCAGTTTTTTTTTTTTCATTTATTTGGGCCTTAGCGTCTCTAAGTAAGAAGTAATAATAGCAAAAGCGTTATGAGCATGTGAGTCTTGGCCGCCAATTTTACCTACATGAAATGTTTTTGGTGGGATCTCATTTCTTTTTGTAAGGTAATTTTTAATTTATAGGTTTTTTTTTTTTTTTGTGCTGCAGTGTTTCTAAGTAAGTAGTAATAATAATTGTGTATTTAAGAAAACTTACGTTTAGCCCCATATATATATGTACACTTTTATCCCCCATTATGGAAAGACCACACAAACTTTCATCCCCTTATTTTAAGGGTGGGGGGTGATTTTCCAAAAATCCTTGAATGTGTAGTTTATTTATAACAATGAGCCCAATAGGTATAAATAAATATTCAGACCTCTAGTATCAAAATTTGCGAAAGTCTCATACAAACTTTCATCCCTTAGTTTAAGGGGTTGGGGGGTAAAAGTTCCAAGTTTTAGAATTATTCTATTGTTAGTGTACTAATACTAGCTTACATACCAAATTTCAGCTTTCTAGGTCATCGGGAAGTACCCGAGAGGTTTTGATACGTCAGTGAGTGAGTGGCAAAATCGGCGTATTTTAGGTACCAATAAAACCTAAAGTATAAAAGCTAGATCAATGAAATTAAGTACATTTTATATGTTCCCTAACAGCATCTTAACCTGTTAATTTGGGCGCTCTGGTGTTAACTGGGCCAAAGCTATGAGGGTTTGAAAATTAGACGAAACGGTTCGAGAAAAGGTAGGTAGTGCCCCGCTTCTTTTTTGCTCGTCTTAGTCGTCGTAGTTAGGTACCAAAATCTGGTAGCGCTCTAAGATATGATGGTTCTAACACCATATATAGTTGTTTAGACGAACTTAAACTGTACTTAGTTACACGATAGGCAACTACGAAAATTTCCCGGCAAATTAGTTTGATTGCGTTAAATAGACGTTTTTTATAAACCGTGAATTTTTAATATATTTTTCGGAGACAAACCTAAAATATAAAGGTACCTACTCCTGGGATTTGCACAGCAATTTGTTTTGGAAAAATGGTGATTTAGGAAGTAACACAATTTTTTTTGCGAAAATTAACAATTTAATTAATTTAAGATGACCTAATCGTCACGTTGAATAATGGTGTAAGCAAATAAACTTCAAGGTGTTCATTCGTAAATCCGGTACTTACCTAAATGTCTCAAGGAAGAGATAGCTCTTTAGCGATAACACCGCCTTTTGTATACCTAGGTATATTGTAATTTTACTAGTTATCCATGTTTGTTTTTTCTTTATTGTGTTGGGGCTTTCAATACTAGGTCGATGCAGAGTCAGCCACCGGCTAAGCTTGCACCATAGATTGGAGCAACGTGGTGATTACATACTCTTTGGATTGGAGCGGAGTTTTTTTTTTTTTCGAAATTTTCTCTTTGTTGCGACCTAGCGAAATTTAATTTGTGCATTTTAAAACAAAAATTTCTACAATCGGTTGAGAACTCGCTGAGATCTGCGCATTGTTACGAAGTTCATTCGAGTCGATCCATGGGAGCTTCGCTCCAAAAATATTCTAGACTGCAATATCATATCTTTCCGACACCGTACCTAGGTCTCTGCAGAACTAGTTTTCAGTTTACAGACGTTTGACGGTGCTAAACGTGTAAGTGATTGACCACACTCTCGTAATTTACGACTACATAATATAGGTTCAATTTAGTGGTTTGAAGACATTCATCGCCACCCTTTCTGTACTTATAAACTGAACAAACGGCTGAAAGTAGAGTTTCCTGTACGGGGTGGGTTGTGTCAACACAAATAAGGAATCACTTGTTAAATGTGAGGGCACGGAGGCCACAGTAAAGCAATTATTTTTCCAAAGCCAGGAGTAACAAGTAACTGTCTGGTACAAAGTTATATAAACATCATTATCGGAAAAATATTGGAAGGAAGACCATCGTCAGCTTTATATTGTTTTCTAAATCGGAAACAGTAGTGCCTGACGCTTCCGGCGATTCAGCTTGTTTAGCGGGAAAATTTACTTTTTCTTGTCTCTTTGATTTCTTTTTACGGCGTTCGATGTTAGTTTGGAGGAACTGGAGCGTGCGACCACTGTTATGCTACATTTAGAAATGTTCGGAATTGGCATATTGTTTTTGGTAAGGTTAGATAGATAATACAGACTAAATTCAACATTTTAAAAACCGCCGACCCAAGTGTCTGATCATCATGAGACCTACATTTTGATGAGTGGCACAAAAAATATACTAGACCTGAACATAACCACGAAGTTAGGCAGTCTTCAGAACTGGAGTTAAGAAATAGTCCTCCTGCGGCAGAGACTTTCAATATTACCTGAGATTCTGTAACTTGTTACAATCAAAATCTAAATATCTTAGAAACTCTATATCTTAGAAAATCTGAATATCTTAGAAACGACTGCGGTAATTTTTATCAAACATAGCTAAGAACCATATCAACATAAAAGACTTTCAAACAAATAACAACAATTAAAATACAAGGCCTAGCACGTAAGAAGGGGGCATTAAAGTAGAGTGTCTAATTAAATTAGTTACCCGTCGGCATAAAGCTACGTTTGGGCGACGGCGGAGCATTTGAATCGCGGTGTTGTGAAGGCGGCGCACGTCGCGCACTGAATCAATTCCGCGTCAGCCGCCGCTCGACGGCTCGACTCGCAATACTTACACCGCGTTTACTACTCATTTGATGACACTGTTGGCGCAGTGGTTAAGCAAATGCCTGCTGAGCCGACGGTCCTGGGTTCGCATCACGGCAAGGTCAAATATTTGTGTGATGAACTCGAACTATTTGTGCGATGAACTCGAACTATATTTTGTGCCTGTATATTAAGTATGTATTTATCTATATAAGTAATGTTAATCCATAACACAATCTTACTAGAGCTTACTGTGGAACTAGATTGATTTGTGTGAGGTTGTCCGATATTTATTCATTTATACTAGGTTTAGTATAAGGCCCAGTGGACGCTCGTGTTGAGCATACATCAGCACCCTTACCATGAGTTAACGTGACGGTACTCGCTAGTGACAGCGTAAACAATTAGTAATGTCACTGTAAACTCGTGGTAAGGGTGCAAGTATCGAATCAATCAATACAAGTATCTTGCGTTTACGGTCCCTACTCTTTGCTGCTTATCCACCACGCTGCTCATCAAAGTATTATAATCTAAAGCGAAAAGTAAGTGTAAAAAGAATAAGTGTGTCGGATCTTGACTTAATTACTTAGCTGTCAGCATGCCGCTTTATTTAGGCAACTTTGGTGCGTTTGAATCACGCTATGCGAAGCCGACGTACAATATGTCACGGAGTGAATGAATTCTGCGCCAACCGCTGCTCGACAGATCCACTCGTTATATATACGCCGCGTTAACAAATAACACTAGTGTAACGCGTTTTTTTTTTACGTTTCATCAAGAGCTACTTGAGTGCCAAATTCGCGCAGTAAAAACTCAAGGTTTGTTTATTCTATGCTAAATAATTGTTTATAGAAAAAATATCAAGCAACACGTACACGGTACATGTGAGACTCAGAATTACTAGGTTCAGTTACATGTCAGTCCTTAGCTTCCAGCCAATTTGCTAGAGATTCACTACGGTGTCACAAACGCGAATACCCTGAGTTAGCTGGGATGCACTCGCCACCATAACGGGGCGATAAATTTAAAATAGTGCTACTATCTCGTGTAATGTAAACGTTGTCTAGTTAATCGGAAAATATATCTAGCACCCAGTAACTGGCCTTTAATACACTGAGCTTCTTTTATACTGCAAGCAGAAATAGTACGGGCAAGTGTATGGAATTTAGCAGTTAAAAGCCTTTAGAAGTTATTTAATGAAGTACTAAGCATGAACAAGTTTCATTCGTGGAAATCTTGGGGCAGGGATGCCGAACTGATGGGACGCGTGCCAAAGATAGCACGGTACTGGACTAATTAATTCACACACGCATGCATTAAAAAATTTCCTGAGGCACTGAATTATACAATGATAGAGGTTACTTATATTTATAGAACCGTTCTGTGGAATCACAAAACGCCAGGCTTACTCTCTGCTCAGCGATTTACACAAATCTAAGGCGATCGAGATGTGGGTGGCTGTGAAAGGACAAAATCACTCGAAAGCCCTTATAAATGGCTTTGTTCAAAAGTTATCTAAAGAGTTACTACAGCTCAAAAGGTCAAAAGTGTGTGCGGTGACTAGAACTCTGACCGGTCACTGCAAGCTGAAAAAACACTTGTTCCTAATGGGTATGGAACAGGACGCAACGTGCAGGTTCTGCCAAGAGTCAGAGGAGACAGCTATGCATATCCTCTGCTCCTGTGAACCACTTATGCACAAAAGAAGTATCCACTTAGGGCAACACTGTGCCCCCAGAGGAGATACAACATCTCACTGCCCAAAGAATCTGGGAATTCCTGGACTCAACGGGCCTCAGCAGTGAGCTTTAAGACAGGGCTGCCACAATAGATCAATTATGGTCGACGCGGCACACAAAAGGCCCAATTGAAAATAATAATAATAATACTTATATTTACGACGGTATTATCTAGCCGTCAGACGTTCATATTCACACCAGACTTACAAATATTTCGCGTTTCTTTTACCAACAGATGGTGTTATACGTCTGCATCGCGCTGTTTAGATTTTTCCTGAAATAAATACCTCTATAGAAAACAAATCCTTCTTACAACCTTCAAACGAAGCGTGAAAAACTATCTTTCGGGCCGGCATGGCAGTGTCAACTGATCGTTGTTTTCTTCTCAGTAGCCATTGCGACTTGGGCTCCCCTTCTTGCTTACCATCAGGCGAAGTGGAGCCACTATGTTGGCCCTTATAAAAAAAAACAATACCTACTTTTGGAATTGTGTAATACTTAGTGTAGATATATATACTCGTATATCCCTCATTTAGCATACTCAATGGAACTTGTGTTCCATGAAAATTTGCTTACGCGATTCATGGAATAAAGGTGGCGAGTAGAGCAGAACTTACTGCTATTCATTCATAGGATTGCTGGAAACTCTTTGAAGCCAACACTCGTAATTAACTATTAATATTGGCTTTCATCGTTACTTTCAATATGTACTTTACTTGCTATTAGAATTCCTTGTACCATGACTATATTCATAGCATTGGACGTAAATCTTAGACGACGCGATTGGCGCAGTGGTAGTGCAGCTGACTACTGAGCGGGCGGTCCTGGGTTCGAATCCCGGCAAGGGCAAATATTTGTGTGATGAACTGATGACCTCGAATATTTGTTCTCGAGTCGTGGATGTTTTCTATATATTGAAGTATATATTTATATACTTACATATATAAGTATTTATATCGTCGTCGTCGTCCTAGTACCTTTTTTTTTAAAGACATGTCTTGAACTGTATCAGGGCTGTTTAGCCGTCACTACCAGTGAGTCGGACTTTGTGTGGGAGTATAACCCGCTAATGGGATTATCTCCGCGCCACTGGAGTAATTTTGGGGTACCTAGTACCCATAACACAAGCCTACTAATAGAGCGTAATTTGTGACTAGCTCAATTTGTGTGACGTTGTCCGATATTTATTTATTTGTGTGATTCCGATGTGAATTTAAGTATAGCGACGTGATAGTATATATAAACAATATGTTGTTGTCGTTCGTCCTTAAAAATAAAAGTACCCTAGAAAATTCATAGCATAAGTATTGCGGACGCACAAAGGGTGCATGCGTACTTACATCTAAACAATGTACGCTACCTCGCCGCTCGAGTGTTAATGGCGCTAAAATGACGTTTTTTGGACTATATTTCAATTTCATTACTAGCTGCCGCGCAGTGTTACCCGTTTGTCCCACGGGAACACTTCATTTTTTCGAGATAAAAAGTAGCCTCTGTGTTAATTCAGAGTATCATCTACCTTCATACCAAAATTTATCTAAATTGGTCAAGCCAATTGAGCATGAAAAAGTAACAAACAACACATAAACACACTCACTACATTTTGCCATTATAAACCAGCACACACTAATATGATTAATATATTTGTCATAGATCTATTATGAAGAAGTACCTATTGTCGTAGTTGTATTTTAACACGGATCATTTTGACAAGCTGGCGCAGACACAACTCGTACAAAAAAGTTCTAGCCAAAAGCGACACAAGGCACTTGCCATTAAATATAAAAACTACGAGAAATGTTCGGCGGTCCTTATTTACATACGTATCTCGACGTATATCTAACATAAACCGTCGTGTCTCTCGGTTGTGTTAGACATACAAACAGCCTCCGTTTTTCTGTCACCACTGTGTCACAAGACACGACCAAAATGCCGCTTTATTTTTCTCTGTGTCTCAGGTGTAGCGTCATTTTACCGCCACCACGCACCGACGATGCCGCCCCTGGCGCAAGCAGCTCGCGCCGAGTAGCCCACTTAAGCAAAATTAGCTTCTTCTGTAAGCGTAAAGAACACTATCGGATGTTTTGTGCCTGCGCTAATACGTCCCCCGTTTGACGTTCCTAGATTAAAAGGCAAGGGGGCGCGTAGACTCTGAAGATTTCACAGCCTTCGCGGAATAAAGGCATTTGTGGATATTGGTGTGATAGTCGCATTGGACCTTACGGTGTTGAAGGTGGGATTTGTCAATAACTGTCTGACTGGGGTGCGTTTATCGGATCGTGACGAATGCGTGCCTTTAGTGCTTGTGAGACGCAGTACTTTACATAAAGGTCCACTGCTGATACCGTTCGATTGTCTTTTAAAGAAGATGTTAGAGTTTTTCGGTAATTGTGCGGCGAAACTTCATACAGTTGGTTGGTTGGTCTTCAAATTAGTTCAAAATCACTTGTTCATTAGCAACTAGCTTCACTATTCAATTGGATTTCCTTTTTCATACAAAGAGTAATTTTCTGTTCAAAAGCCATCTCCTTCGGAGTTGATTCTCCGAAATTATTTTACTTTGCGCCGTTTGCCTGCTAAGCAACATACATTAGGGCCCCAAACCTAATATTTCATCTTCAGTGTTTTTAAACTGTTGTTAAATGGTACTAATGTCCGTTTTAAAATTATTTGTGAATAAGTTCAATATACTTACTACATAATATACACATGTGTCTAAAACCCAAAACCCAAATACGTAATTAAATTATATTATATTATATATCCGTCGGTAGTTAATAAAAGCTCATTTATCATCAATCAGACAGCTTTATCTGCCTGTTAATTGTAAATTTTACGGTGACCACTGATCACGTCTCATTAACGAAATTTCAGGTAGGTAAAGACATTGTATATTAATTGCTGTATATTTTTTCAGTAAATACCAATAAAATGAGCAGAAACACATGTATTATATTGTAATTACCGATAAGCTAATTATGTGTATCATGTCTGGTATGGTATGGTACCTATAGTACCTACTTATTTGTATGCATTTAATATGTATCTATATAAGCAGGTATATACGATTGTCGTTAAAGGTGATAACGCGGAAACATTCGATTCACAGATTAACGAAATTCTATCTAAAACTATGCAGTGGCTAAAAGTAAATAATCTTAAAACTAATCTTGATAAAACTAAGATAATGCTATTCCACAATAATAAAAGAAAACTTGAAAATCTAGATGTTAATTACAAACGTCACAAAATCGTTGAAGTATTGAACATAATTTTTTTAGGTATACTCTTGATCGATTTTGCAGCTCGCGTGATCATGACCTTTGTTCTAGAGTCAATCGTTTTATCTTTGCACTAAGAAGAATAAGTCTAGTCGTTTCTAAAGAAGCAGTGCTAATTTCTTACTATGGATATATACACTCCATGTTACAGTACGGAATAACGATGTGGGGCAGATCTTCCGATATTGACAGTGTATTTATAATGCAGAAGAAGTGTACTCGTATACGAGCTATATTTAAACTCAAAACTGTAGAATCATGCACCCCTTACTTAAAACTTCATGGAATATAATTTCGTCCGCGTATTTACATTTTCAATGCATGTCTATTTGTGTTTAAACATGGTCATATGTTTCAACAAGTTAAAGATGTATATAAAATTCCCAGACGATCACAATATCCTAATAAACTGCATGTTCCTTCAACTAAATTCTCACTTCTTGCAAAGAATTCCTACATTATGTGCATTAAATTGTTCAACAGACTCCCAGATACCATTAAAGGACTTGTGTTTTTATAGCATTCAGGAGTTTCTAGATTATGTAAATAGTCCTAAGATTATTGTTTGCATGCCGTGATTCGGTCGATTTTAGTGATACCCTAATGTACGTGTTTTATTAATATCTTAATGTACCTAAAATCATGCAAAATAAATAAAGTTCATTGCATTTAATTTCATTTCATATTATCGTTCAGTACTTATAACTACTAGACCTTAATTTCGGACTAAATCGATTTGTGATAGTGTATGACATTTAATTAATTAATGACATTTAACTAAAAGTCTATCTTAATGATACGAAGCGAGGAATAGGCAGGGCACAGCTACGTTTTGAATACGCATGGCGGCATTCAACATCAATCGCTTTTCAAACCAAAAAATCGCAATCATTTCCGTGTTGTAAAGTACAACAAGCTACGTTTTATGACCATGCGGCGGCGCCTTACGGGCGACACTTTACGATGCAGTACGCACCGCCTGCGCACTTTGCTCGTAATTGAATAGCAGGCGTTTGTAGTAAACGTGGATTTGCCGGTACCAACAATGGCGATCCCGGTCAACAAAGTATTATACCTCTAGGTTGAGATCCCACTACTTTCTGCACCTAGCTGTGTTTTCGAGTAATCTGTTCTAAATGGTTTCTCTTAATTGAATTGAGGGATTTTGTAGTAAACGCGGATTCGCCAATGCGAACGCATGGGGCAAGATCCCACACTTATTTCATTAATACTGGCTACCCACAGTTGAATCCACAACTGAGCTGGCAACCCTATAGTACCTTGTTCAAGTTGTCTAATGAAGGACACCGATGTATAAATAAAGAAATAAAGGCTTCAGGTTGACACCAACTTCTATTTAAGTATTTCTATTTAGCGTTAATTTTATAAAAATCGAAAAAGACATAAGCGCCGATTAAACCAATGAAAAGTCAAACCTTCGGCCAGGGCTGTCGAAGTGGCGGCCAAATGCTGACTGGTAATAACCCATTTTCACTGTATTATCCTACGGCTAAACTATGAATTAAAATATATTTTATTAAAAATCCATGTGCTGAAAAGTGCGGTGGGATCTTAACCTATTACAGGCTAAATGCACACTATTGTTCCGCGGTAATGTGATTAACGCTTCTTTTCTGTAAATGGGTTTGTCTTAAAACAAGATGCTTAGCCGCAACTGAAGTCGAGCAGATCTTGTAAGTATGTAAGTAGTCAGTATACTCAGTAGGTAGTAGAAAAGAAAAGCGAAATAATGAATTAGGTAGGTACAATTAGAGTCACTTTATGGCATTTATTTTATATGTCATAAGGGGCAAACCAGCAAATGGATGTCAGATGGAAAGCGATTACTGGTGCCCATAGGCACCTGCAACACCAGAGAAGTCCCTAGTGCGTTGCCCGCCTTTCACGTGGGAGTACGCTCTTTTCTTGAAGGTTTGAAGGTCGTATCGATCCGGAAATACCGGACACGACAATTAATTCTACAATGCAGTCGTGCGAGGCAGGAAATTACTAGAAAAAGTTGTGGACAGGCAACTACCTAAGTGGTAAGAATGAAAGAATAGAAAGATGGCGGAAATGCGGCAGGGATCAATTCAAGTTGCGGGAGGATTCTCAGAGCGCTTCAACCGTTATCACTTTCCTGTTGCTTAAATATTGAAAAAAAAATTGCTACATTAGCCTATTTTTTAATAAAACAATATACTGTGCTTGCGATTATATACATAAATATCTAAGAAAATATGTATCTATTAACTATGACAGTTTCTTTAATATATGCGATAGGAATTTAATAGCGGTAGAACGCTCTAAGAACTACCCTTAACACTAAAGTCCTGAGATCATACACCTAGATAATTGATACGTTCTTAGAGGCAAGTTTCTAAATATCTAACGTCCAAAGAACGTTGACAAGGACCTGAAACAGATACATCAATTGTTACAATAGAATGAAAACAACAATCTTAGGAAACCAAATAATTTATCAAGTACCAATACCCCGTACGTTAATCCTCTTCACATACATACCTACTTACATTTACAAAGTACAGGTGACTAGGTAAGCAGTTAAATAACCTAGGCGGTCACGAGTCTCAGATAGGTGCCGCCGCGAACTGCTAAGTACTCGCCGGGGGGACATTCAGGCGGTTTATGCGGTCACATCTTTTACTTAGTCCGGCTTCATCCTACAAAATATGCGTTCTGTCTTACAATTCAAAACTTATATTGAAAATCAGTTTTCTATGGAGAGGGCTAATTATTTCAGGATTGTATAACAGAGCGATACGGGGCGTGTATAGTGGCACCAGCCGTATTGCGCCATCTGTTCGTAAAATGTTCGTCGTCCTCTTATCATGGCGAAACGGCTGGACAGATAACCAATTTTGGTACAGGGATAGCTGGCCATCCAAAGATGGTAATCTATTTTGGTTTGCGAACAAAAAAATACGTGGGTGAAGTTCCCCTGTTATACCTAACCTAAGATATATACGAAACACAATAAGACCATTTACGTTTATTTTGTACAACGAACTTTGAATGAATAAATAATGACCTCTCCCCATAGGAAATTGGTTTTAATATAATGTTAATTTTATAATTTGAAGCATACATACCCCTAATATCCTAAAACAACACTAAAACTCCACAAAATGAAAACATCCACAAACCTGTTACCCAATGAACTTAACCTTCACCGACTCAAACGTAGGGTTTTCTTCAAGTTCCCCGATCCAGTCAAGGCACAAAGTGAATCGTTTATATTTCGATCCGTGCGCCCGAGTGCTCCCCTAAGACCGAACGCAATAAACTTCCTTCTATTGTAATTTTGTTTTGTTTCAAACTCCACGCCTTTACGTCGGACCGACTCCAAAGTTTCGGCGTTTACAAAACTACAGCGATTCATATAAATTATAAACCCCAAAATGAAATTTAATTCTTGCCGGGTTGTCGCTAACCGTAATGCTTTCGGAAAAGTTTGGACGGCATGATTTAGTGAAAGTTAGAAATGATTTAAAGTTCAGCGTTCCAGAATGTCAACTATTATATTTCCATTTCATAAATTTTTCATATGCCGCTGTGCGTAGCGTAGATATATAGAGCGGCATGAATCCAAATGGAATGGAATGGTATTTAGAAGTCAAATATTACTTAGGAACCATGGTGTCCATTTTAGATTGTAATACAATTGTACCTTTTTGAATTGATTTTTGATTGAGGCTCAATGCCTATGCAAAACAACATGTCGCTGACATATAGGGCCAACTAAGTGAAGTTTTTGCAAGTATTTTTAAGACTGTCACACTCAATGTATGAAACAAGACTTCGCTTAGGCTCCACTTTCTTCGTCTTCAAAAGGTAATTCCCGTTCAAACGTTAGATAAAAAACGTAGAAAACTTTAAATGAATGCGTCCTCTACCATGGGGACCCTTTATTTTTTTACTTTTTTAATTTACAATTATTTTTTTCTTTAATATAGCGGCCATACTAAGTAATTCGTGGCTACCTATTATGTTTAGAAAGATGCAGTCCTGCGACCGACGGACTGACAACGGAGGCTTAGTAGGGCCCCTTAGCACCATTTGGGTTTGATATGGAACCCTAAAAAAGTCAACAAAAGGTGGAACACAACTTTTAATAAATATTGTCTTCTAGAATTATTGGTCCATTCCAACTAAATATTCAATAGACATGAAAGCTTATCTTATATATCAGAAGATCATTATTTATGCTAACAAGCATAACTTCCATAAAATATTCATCAGGGTCTAAATTGAATGACGAATGCTCTCGAATATAGAGTACGAGTATAGTTCAGAGTATAGGAGGTCGATCAGACTCCTCGTGAATCTCGTGATGGGTGCGCGATATCCCTTCTCCGCGCGACTCATTGAGAGGGAATTACGGCGGTACGTTGACGAATTGGCCCTCACATAAGAGGGTCTATTGAGTTTAATGCTGCCGCTCACCATAAACAACTGAAAATAGCAGAAAATAATAAGGCGGATGATGGAGTTACATCGGAGCTTCTAAATCCAGGTGGGAAACCGGTCACAACCGGACAAAGGCGGTGCAAGACCGATCATTGTCACCGAACTATCGGAGACGCCTTTATCCAGCAGTGGACGTCCATCGGTATGACGATGATAATCATGGCTGACTAGAAACAACGTCATTTACAAAGTTATAAAAGATTTTGTCCGACCAGGCTCCACTTTCTGCTTTTGCTCAGCGCACAATCTTAACCTGGCGCAGCGGTGCACACGCGTCTTACGCTACCATTTGACACAAAAAACCAATGACAGCTAATCTTAAGCGGTTTTTGTTTCAAAGATCAAAAGATAGATCCATCTCCAATATTCCTATTAAAATGAAGTAGGTACTTATATTAATCTAAATTTAATGAATTAGGCCTCAAGAACTTAGATAGTTTGATCGCATGAGTTAGCAGCGATCGTGATGGATGCGCGACAGCCCTCCTCAGCGCGACTCATTGAGGGAGAATTACGGCGGGACATTGACGAATTGCCCCACACGTAGATAGCACTATTGAATTTAAAACTTCCACTGACCAGTCTCGGCCAATTTGTCCCGGCGTAGACAGATCATTAAAGCGGTTGGTGTTTCTTTATTTGTAACGTTCGCTACGAGCTACGTTTTATTGAGCGTCGGGGTGAATTACTGCGAAGTATTTTGTAGACAATATTATTAACTTCGAGATGGCACACCAAAGTCGTTCCTCAAATAGGTACAATAAAGTATTGTTATTTGCCTTAATATTAAATCGCTAAAAAGTGTCTAAAGATATTCAATATAGGTAGTTACTTTCATATACCAAAACCCGATTTCACTTTAGAACGTCATTAGGCGATAATAATGGAACAAAACATAACCATAAAGCTATAGGATAGCTGTATTATTAGGTAGTAACGAGACATACCCATTTGAAAAGCTGATGAGATCATAAAGCAATTAGTCAGCAAAAGATAAAAATGGTTTTCATTGTGTATTAGTCTCACATGGAATTGGGCATTGGTGTATGAAATGAAATTAACTATAAATTCGGATCACATCTGATCAGAATCGAGCGTTACTTCGTCTGCATACACCCTCGGCCTTTCCCCACGACGTATTACGGATTAGGGCACGGTTCACAAGCGATGTAAGACTTGTACAAATAGTTTTAGTCAATATGAATCACACACAGGCTTGAATTATGAGACACTTGAATTGATAGTCTTTAGGTGATTTGAAGACATCGGAGGAAAAATCTAGGTGAACCCAGAATACAATCTGCTGAAGTAAACACTAATTAGGTACTGCTACAATGCACAGTGATTTAAAAACGTATCACGTACTTTACTGTATCAACAAATATCGTGTCAATATTTGAAAAATAATTTGGTACAAACTAATCGTTATTTTATAGACTAAATCCAAGTTCAAAAGCGCACATTTTTTACTAAAAATGTACCGTCCTTCTGAGAACTACCGTCTTCCCTACATCATGCTCACAGCATTATCTGACACCTCACCGACACAAATCCACGTGTAGACGTACGAACAAAATCTCCCAATGCGAACTGAAAATAATGTAGAGAAAAAGTGCTAGTGAAATATTTGGTCGTGTCGCGAGCCGCGCACATCTGGTACCAAATCAATTTATCGCATGAACGTGATGTTCGGGCGCCAAGTGTGGCTTACCTACATACTTGTGCGGTATTAAGACGTCGCGGATACAGGGAGATACAAGCACTGGGAAATTCTCAAATCGGATTGAGCACGGGATAGTATTCACCTTTTGCACCGTTGTCTTACTTCTGGAAGTCGGTACTTGTGAACCAACAAAACAAGGTTTAGTGTAGATGGAAGAGGAAAATTTCAACCTGGTTTCAAATTTAAAGGGTTTTATTATAAAACATAAAACAATGGGAGGGCTTAATATGATTATTATTAATATTTACACACTTATCAACGCATTGTCTAAGCAATTCAGTGCTATTTGGAGTACCTACTTAATCTTTAATTTCATTTCGACTAATAAAATGACCTTACGGTAACAGACTAACAATCCAATAGCGCATATCGCTAAAGTAGAAATATCAGGAATTGAGAGCCTGACGACACCGAATATTGTCACAATCTTAACAAATGATATGAGAAAGTTAGCAGAAAATAGTCCATAAATAAAATTAATGCTAAAATGCCTTAATAGTTACCTACCTCTGTTTATACTGTCTATCATTCACAGAAAATTGTGGGTCTGGCAGCCTTTTTCTTTTATCTAAGGATTTATTTTCTAGTGGTAGATTGTTACAATTTTATAAGTGAAAAATGTACATGAACTTGTCTACCAGGCCGGATACTTGGGTATCAAGAATTATTATACTAGCTTACTACTACTTCCAACCATACTGCGTACAAGTTTTAGCACTACTGTACACAATGGTCTTTAGGAACAGATGGCGGCGCATCATCTGAGAGAGACTGTTCTGAGAGAACGACCACGACCCTCTGTAATGAGGCGTCTGACGCAAGGAAGGAGGACCTACTCCCAAAACTATAATATAATATATTGAAATGAAATAGCGTTTTGCGACATTAGACATTTTGCCATTTGGCAATAATATGTAAAAAAAAAACTATATTTATACAAAAACAAAATAAATAAACAATAAGTCACATTAACAAGTTAACATTTTAAAGAAAATATGGATCGATGTATAAAATCTAGGTATTGATTATATCGCACAGATTTAGACCCAAAGTCAACGTATTTTGTTGATATTGATTCTGATTATGCATGAACATGACTAAACATCTATGCGAATCATCCACTAATTTCATAATAAACAAATTGATCCATTGTTACCTTCCTCCGCAGCATAAATGACTTTATTTCATTCTAAAGCAGTTAGCGACTCCGCCTTTATTTACCTGCTTCCGGTTTCATTATTTTATGTAAATCGTTGCCCGTTGAAAAGCATAGGTCGTGTCGGTAGACTTTGTTGCAAAACACTGAGGTGTAATGTTTATAGGTACAGTAGGTTCGCTCTGACTATAGTTTCAACTTTAACTGGGTGATTCTGCACCCGTTCCAACCGTTGTCAGTCCACTGCCATAAATATCAAAGAAACGGGCCATAGTATGCTTTGAATTCGATCAATAATGACAAAAAGTATGAAATACTGTAGTATTTAATTATTTGAAATTTTTCTGCGTAGCGTAGCTTATTCTTTTAATATTTATGACATGGGACTGTAGGCAGTTGAAACGTTCCCCGTAGAATTACCTAACTAAGCCCCCTGCTTCACCTGCTCGCTACAGCAATGTTGCCAGGAACCTTATCCAAACATGGAAGGATGGAATGTATAGAAGCTAACTTACTTGACAACACCTTGGCAACGCATTTTTTTACGCTATACGTAGTCAGCGGGACAAAAACTCTTACTATTTTAATACAAATTTGATAGCGCCTCCACGCGATTAGGACTATCGGTGGCGACTGGCGACAGAACGAGATTGTATGGTAAAAACCAAAAATGTGCGAATACGCGTAGCAAAGCTATGGTTTTTTTTTGTTTGCAAATAATATTCATTAACAACCTGTCATACATTCCTGACGTCCTATCCTAGCCGCCTAATACCTATACCTATACAAAAAAATTCAACAAAAAAGGTAAACTAATTCATAAAATCGGCCATAAAAGCATAGAGTTATTTTACTTTCAGATTTAAAAGATTAGATTGTAAATAAACGCAACTTCTATCATCCCCTAGGGAAATACTCCAAAGATCACCCCGTCCTTCTCTTACCCCTTTCGGGTGACTGGGTCGACATGGACGTCCAATGACGACCTGTCTCTGTTTTAAAGTGTGTGACACGAACGTTCTGTTAGTATGTGTCCTTTGTGGCATCGCTGTCTACCTCGCAAAATTTAAATCATGTTACCATTAATTAGGGTTCCGTCGGGAATGGAAAACGGCTTGGATAAGCATTTTCATTCGCCTGTTGCCGTTACTCAAAATAATCAAGATCCTGATAAGGTTCAGCTGGAAGTGTGAGTTTGGTTTAAACGTTGATTGTTAACGATGGTTTATGAAGTGAAGTTAAAATTCCACACGGATGAAATCATTTATACGTGATCTAAACAAATAAAAATGGATCATTTAGAAAACCTTGAAAAGTAATTTAGATTATAACAATAAACTATACGAAAGGACACTTTTTTATGCTAGTGGTAAAATCAGTTTTGCTTATACTTACTTCTTTAATCTTCTATTTTCTAGGATACAGAGTTAAATTAAATTATATCAGCGTCTGGCCCACAATCTGTAAGTATATATCCGTACTTCAGTCAGGTTGACCTTGTTACGTAAAAGTGCCTACCTACCCTATGAAACCAAGGCAAATCAGCCAACACACTTTTACATTTAGAAAGGTAAGGCTACCTGTCCACAGAAGCGAAGCGGAGCCAAGATGTGTAAAATGGACCAATCGCATTTCTCAGATTTAAATGGTCTGTTGGTAAATTCAAGAACTATGTACAACGTAAACTTATTTCTAAAGCCTATTATAGCACACAAGACTACATGAATGATAACGTGTCGTGGGATTAGTGAAAATCAAGCAATCTTGTGTGTAATTATTGTAACGAGTACCTATCAGGGTACTGATATTTTAATTTTAACTATTTTTATTATAATTTTTGACATTTAGAAATTTATTCTAGATATATTCTAGCCTCTAGTTTTTTATTTATATAGTTTTTTTATGTGTCGACGACCCTTTTAGGATTTTTTTTTATTTTTATAATGTTGCTTTTTATGGTTTTTATTTTATTTTTAGTTATAAGTTTATCAATAAATTGCTCTGCTCTTTGTAACTGACGATTCGAAAGTGCTTGTAGCTAGGCCTACTTGAATAAATAATATTTTGACTTTGACTTTGACTTTGGTCTTCTTCCGGACTTCACGAAGACGCAGCCTGATTGGTTCATTTTCTCCGCTCCGCTTCAGTGGACAAGCAACCTAAGGTAAGTTAATTTCATACCAATACCATACATATAAATCACAATATACATCTATAGCTTATCTAAAGTATATTTGGAGTTGTCTCGTGCTTTATTTATTCAAACAAACGAAAAATTATACTTATACGTTTTCTACGAAAAGTGAACTACCTACTAGTTATTCCCTTTCTATCTTCAACTCAATGGGTAAATATTCTTTAAGTGGGCACTTTATTTGTGTAATGCTTGTGCATAATGTTCGTGCACGGTATCCGATGATAGTAAAATAGGTGGTGAATTACGTGAATAATATTATAGATTCATGTAACTTCTAATATATACCCATCGCACGAATAAATTCACAACTTGTGTATGAGGAGCGTGGACTGTACTTGAAACTGAATTTAAACTGGACTTGGAGGTCTTCGATAGTAGAGGGAAGCTCCTAATAAAATAATAACACTTGAAGATAATTCACATAATGCTGTGTGGAGTGTTGCTTGATCGGAGGCCGCTGAGAGAATGAATCAATTTAATCGAGCGCCCATATAAATACTGAGCGCTTGATTAAGCGTGTATGGCCTATTAGACGAGTGGGCGTTCCCCAATCCTCGTGTGTGTGCGGTGTGGATGAGTAGGTGCAAGTGAACAACATTATCCCTTTATTTAGTATATAGAACATTCACATAAGGTACATAATATACATTGGTCGAGTATATATTTATCGACAAGTTTTCATATAAGATTCTTATTGGATAATTTTAGTGTTTACAGTATCATCAACCTACTTTATGAAGCTTTCTATATGTCTTCGTTATATATTTATTCAGGTGGTTTTACATAATAATCAACCAAAGCTTCATATCTTATCCTAACACAATAATGAGAGCAATTAACCTTATATACTAAGTCAAAATAAGAGAAAAGAAATATGATTGTGTATATAATGATTTCTTATTCTAAGCTGATTACTTACTGCTATATATGATCGAGCTAACTTATAATTATTACATAATATACCTAGCCTACATGCGACATTGTGTTTGTTTCAAACATTCAGCTCACGTCAAGCAAGACAGATTAAGCCTCAAGCAAGTAGCTCGAAACGTGCAGCACAAACAACTATGATCAGTAAGGCAAATAAACACGGGCTTACATCAGAGATAAGCCCTTATTCCACACACGCGCATAAACAAGACGCGATATCGCTAACTTGCTCTCTCTTACATATTCGGCGAAGTACCAGAAGAAGCTAGAGCATCGCGAGCGATATCGCGCGAAGTCTTTATGCTTATGTGGAATAAAAGCCAAAGAGGTCTCATTCGAGAGTGGCGTTGCGATGCTAACTCGTCTGAACATTGAGTAAAACCACCTGAAACTAAGATATGAAGATGATATTTATTCATCTTCAAAATACTAATGCAAATTCCGTGTAAAAATTGGTTACTGGATAGATAGTGTTCTCGTTTATCTACTCAAATATTTGCTTCTTACTTTCCCTCCCCCTTTTACTGGTACAGCATATTTTTTCTTCCAAATCTCTATGCCACTCGTCGTCACGCTCATTTTATTTCTGGGTCTACCTTAACCCCTAAACCTCCATAAGGCTACCCCAGCTGGCAGCACCAGGTAATAGACAGGCAATGCCAGCTCGTATGACGGCCGTCGTCTCCACGCTCATGTTATTTTTTTTCTAGGTCTACCTTTCCTTTTAAACCCCCAGAAATCTACCTACTCAATGCCGGAAAAAATCTAAGGACTAACATCGCAATTCCAATTTTAAATAAGAATCAAGGAGCAAACAAGCTGACGGCCGGATACTGCGCTCCGTCAGTTCCTCTCCGCCCCGGAAATCTACCACGGCATTAACGTCGTAAATACTGAGAGGGAAAGAAATGGCCAACTTAAACATGTCATATGAGGACTCTTGACCTATTTCAATGGAGCTCGTATGAAAGTGTGAGGATTAAAGGTGAGAGTTTGCGATGTATGCAGTGGTCTCAAGTAAGTAAGAGTTGTTGTTTTGGTTTGAGATGATTTTTGAAATAAACATTGCAATGATTTTTTGCTTAATTTATGCTGGTTGAGTAATGTTTCCGGGGTATATACTTATTAAAGATATGTTAAACACGTACAATTTAATACCATTCAGCCCATGAAAACCTTGAGCATACCTATTTATTTCAATTTATTATTTGCTCAGCAAGTACAGTTTTACAACCAAACAGCTGAGGAAAGTGTCTCTTTTCCACGTATTGGTCTTCATATTCCAAGTTAAAAACTCCTGAAAACAAAGTCAACATCGATTGAAGTCACTGCATACAACTTGCCATATTTTAAAAACGAAAAAACGCAAATAAGTTTGATGGCAAACAACAACACAAAACGCATACAATGAATTTTATTAAACGATTGGTTTACATCCGATATACTTCAATATTTGGCAACTTACTAAGGTAAAATCTTAATATAAAATAACGTAAATCCTTATTTCAGAAAATATTAGAAGTTATCGCCTACATTATTTTCTTTCTCCTCGTACAAGTATAATGCAATGTAAAGTGTTTTATGATATTCGTGCTGAAAAATAGGTGATTCCAAACTCGTGTGGAAAAAAGATCACCGAGACTCCTTGGGCATTGGCATAACCAACGCACTCGATTCGTAAAATAAGTATTTTATATCCCACCAAAAACATTCTGTAAAAAACTAGCCAAGTCTCAATGGAGCTGCTTGTTTGTCTCTAAAAAGTAATGAAATCTAAACAAAGTCGTACCAAGTCTAAGGTTCCTTACTGCGATTTCTTTATTATTATAGTTAATGTTATGTGACTAGGCCGTTGAAGGGTACACCAGTATGAGCTATTATCTCGCTTAACAAACATAGGTAGTTACAACAGATATAACATTACGTGTAAACAAAATTGACTTATAGCGGTTCTGGCGACAGATTGGTGCAATGGTGTCATGGAGCACCTGGTTTTGTACCCTTGTGCACCCTTCAACGGCCAAGTCACATAACATTAACTATAATAATAAAGAAATCGCAGTAAGGAACCTTAGACTTGGTACGACTTTGTTTAGATTTCATTACTTTTTAGAGACAAACAAGCAGCTCCATTGAGACTTGGCTAGTTTTTTACAGAATGTTTTTGGTGGGATTTCACTTCTTTTTGTAGAAACGTGGGCATATTGTTTTATAACAACCTGCTAATTCACTTTAGCAAACCTCACGAAATAATAAGCGAAATCAACGAAATGCAAATAATCCCTCCTAATCCATAGCAAACGTTTCCAAGCGCAGTAGAAGATGGTCGTAAACAACTGTAACGCGGCCGGTTGCCACTTCGCCATGTAAGATTATCGGAAAAACAAACGACGGCGCGTTTTAAAATACAGTCAGCGCCGTCTAGCGACGTGTGCGGGTATCACCGCCACTCTTAGTCCAATGCATTATATTTTGACCAAATTTTGAGCGAAATTAATATTTTGGTGTAATTTGTTTATTTAATTTGTGTAATGTTCGAGTAGAATAAAGTTAATCGTTCGACTATTTCTTCTTGTAAACTTGTAAGTATATAAACCAGTCTAGTCTTGTCCAGAGTTTTCCTTTAATTTTATTTATATGCGTATTAAAAGCAGAAGGGGAGGCATTCGCCCAGCGGGTACGTATTACAATGCCGAAGTTCAAAATACCGAATATCATAAGACCTATGGACGGAAGGCCGAAAATTAAAATGTCGAATGTTTATTTGACCGAAAGTTTAAAATCCCGAAAGAACGTTTGATCGAAAGGATGAAATACCGAATATTATAATCCCGAAGACTGTAATCCCGAAGAATGTTATCCCGAAGACTGTAATCCCGAAGATTATAATCCCGAAGACTATGATCCCGCCTGAAGGTTGTAATCCGGAATATTATTTAAACTCTCGAGAATTATCTCGTATTTCTGTAGTCTTACAGATTCTAATGTTTATTTTATACAAAGAATATTAACCTAAATTACGTAACCTACTTGCCTACTACTACATATACTTACTATTTAAAAGTGAACTCTTCTGTGGAGCCGATCTGCTCCGGCGCTGTGGGATGTGCAGCCCCTCCGCCCTAGTACGTTAGTACTCTTTATTATACTGTGGCCCTAGCGTAAGAAAGTGCGGGCATCAAGCGAGTCGCAGCGGCTGAGGTTGGTCGCCGAAGGTCACTAAAAAGCCGAAGCTGCGGAGGCGAGCGTTGACAGCTTCGGTTCCAGACAAGTTCGGTTCGGTTGGCAGTCCATGACAGAATATTTTATCATAATATCGAATATTTAGAGTCATACTTAATTTCCCACTTTCCCGGACTCTTTCCTTTTCTTAATCGACTTGCCACAGAACCGAAGCTGTCAACCCCGATTCCACGTGGTCTTGTCTGCCCTACCCCTAGAGTGTATATAAAAGCCCGGAGGCGCGGAGGGAGGGCAGCCCCCGGCCGCCGTAAGAAAGTGCCGGCATCAAGCGAGGCGCAGCGGCTGAGGCTGGTCGCCGAAGGTGACCAAAAAGCCGAAGCTGCGGAGGCGAGCGTAGGTGCCGCACTTTCTTACGCTACACTGAGAAAAATGTCGTTTCGGCTTAATTTTAAAATATCGTTATATTGATCAGGAATATGATTAATTATACTAAAATAAAGTGATCCTCGGTAAATATCACGCTAGAATTGTACCATATAACGAAATAACTGTATTTCTAGATGAAGTAATGTAATAATGTGATGACCTTTCATCATAAGATTTAGTCACCGAATATAATATTACTATCTCGATACAATATCATGCTGTCCTGTTAAAATAAAACTATATTACAGAAATACGATGATACTCCAAAGACAGATTATAATTATATTACACGAGGAAACTGTCACCATATTGTATTAAGAAATTACTAGTAAAATTGCAGGACGTAAATTAAAATACGGTGAAAGCACCGTACTGAAACAAGGTATGACTTGTCATATTATTTACGTTGCTAGCATCATATTTTTTAACACTGGTAATTCTGGAATATCATGACATCCTAGTAATATACAAAGCTATCACACAAAAATACGCGGAAAGTACAAAATTTTGACGAACCGCGCGCCATTACCGCGCCAAGCAACGGTCCAACGGTCACTAGAGCGAATGACAGTCGTTAGTTGCTTTTTCTTTCCCAATGAACGTGGACGCTGCGCTCGCGCCTCGTGTTATTAGTTATTAATTGTGATGGATCAACCCATGGGAGATTTACTACACAAATGGAACTTAGGCAGCTACATTGAGAAGTTTGCTGGTAAGTTGAAGTATATTTATAACCTGGTACTTACTAGTCGTATTGTTTGTTGATTGCTAACCTACCTAATTTCCGCCATGTCTTTGTTGTGCCTTGTGGTTTTTACCGGTGGTATAAAGTGCGCGCTAATATGTAAGTGATATGATATGGATCAATGGATGAAATGGAATGGGTCATACGTTAGTTTACTTAATCGACTTCGATAGATGCATGTTACGTGCGGCGCACTAGCCATACAGGTTGCGTCATGTAATCAAGTACTAGGGGCTGCACGCGGGCTGATTATAATGTATTTTTTATGTACATTTTAGCCGAGAATATAGATATCGCGACAATGCTTCTACTCCAAAAGGAGGAAATAAAATATATATTTCCTCAAATTGGCGACAGAGTCCGTTTTGAGACCTCCTTGTCAATGTACAAAAAGGACCAAAGTGAAGTAGACTCCTTTATAACGGTTAGTGATTTTTTTTACTTACAATTTCGGCATATCGTAATATCTCTATAATTTATATTAATACTTCCTATTATGGCTCGGTGTGTGATGGTGTGTGTAGTGTGTGGTGCATGATGCTTTGATGCAGTAAAGTGTGAAACCAAATTAAAAATGAATGTCCCTCTACTAACCAACCTACTAAACATGCATCCATCCAAATCTAGTAGAGGGGCGTTATTTTAAGACTGGCTTTTTTAAATTCAATTCATATTTTTAGGGTTCTGTACCCAAAGGGTAAAAACGGGACCCTATTACTGAGACTTCGCTGTCCGTCCGTCCGTCCGTCTGTCACCAGGCTGTATCTCAAGGACGGTGATGGCTAGACAGTTGAAATTTTCACAGATGATGTATTTCTATTGCCGCTATAACAACAAATACTAAAAATAAAATAAATATTTAAGGAGGACTCCCATACAACAAATGGGATTGCTTGCGTTAACTTTGCACCTCATTTGTATGGGGCGCTATACATAACAGGTGCAAACTTAACTTAACCACTTAAGGATGGAAAGTGTTTGTACGGAACCCTCGGTGCGCGAGTCCGACTCGCACTTGACCGGTTTTTTATTTGATACATCAAAGGCCCATAGATAAAATTAAACCTTACAATCTAACATACAATATTATGTATTATGGTTTTACTCTAACTATTTATAGTAGGTACTCTGGGCAATTTAGTTTGGGTTGTATTAACAATTTACAATAATTGAAGTAATTGATGCAGAAAAAAATACATTTTGAATGATCCCTTATACCTATATTTGGTAACGGATTCAGATTGAAGTCAGTTTTTTATCTAATAGTTAATTGACTGGTCCTATAATATGGAAAACATGGATATTTTTTAATAAAACCTAATTTGTATTTGTTAATATAATTTACAGTTTAATCGAGACTCATCACCGATAAGTTTGAGTGCATCATTAATTGAAGAGGTTTTGGGTGGTCAAAAGGATATCCCAGTTATACAATTGAACGACCACACAACATCAAGCTGTACTGTTATTGATGCAACCATTGATAAGACTCTCCCCTCCACTTCAGAAGAAAGTACTGAGGTCACCAAAGAACCAAACGTGGTAAGTGAATCTAGCATTGTAAAAAATATTTTAATAGACATGGCAACCTAAATAGAAAATAAAGATTCAAGGATGTTTTCAACCGAGACATTATTATCTTGAAAATTTCCCGCTCATAACTATTTATTTATTTATTTATTGGAACACTTAACATATAACATTTGTTACAAGTAAAAATAGGAGGTAAACAGACTTACGGTTTTAAACAAAAATGCTAACCATAACAGGTATACATGGTGTGGCATGAGCGAAAGAATCAAGTACTTAATTCTAACTAAATTATATTAGTAGATAATTGTACTGGAAAATAGAACTCTAGTCTTCATTTATGAGTATTTTAGTGACAACAATTACACCCCTTTTATTTCTGAAATGATGCCATTAGCAATCATTAGTTTGAGATTTCGGGACGGGTCTTTATTGACATTATTCAGATTTTGACTTGTTTGGAATTTCACAAAGGAATTTAGTTTTCCTATGCAGATATGCTCTTTTATTCACATGTCCTCTGTTGTATATTTATTCAATAAATACACAACAGGGAGCAATGTTTTCTGTTGTGTATTTATTGACTAAATATACAACAGAGGACATTGCTCCCGAAGTGTCAATCACTGGTCATCAGTGTATGGTTCCATAACCACTACTACAATAAACTTTTTTGATTGGCCCTTCGGGAGCAATGTCCTCTCTTGTGTATTTATTGTAGTAGTGGTTATGGTACCATACACTGATGACCAGTGATTGGCACTTCGGGAGAAATACTTTTACAATACTCTAACAGCACTTTTATATCCGCTTGGCAAGTATTGTAAAAGTTTAGCTCCCGAAGTTCAGTTCCAATCACTGCTGATGACTGCTGGTTATAACAACTAAATGAAATGAAATGAAATAATTTATTCAGTAAGTAGGCCACAGGGGCACTTTTACAAGTCAAATTGTGAATCTACCGGCATTTCGCAAGAGGAGACCGCTGTTGAGAAGAAAGCCGAAAGAAACTCAACAGTAAGTCATTTTTTCGTAAATAATAATTTTTAATAAATGCATTCTTGTTTTAGGTACGAGACATACTAGAAACATCGGCCGAAGGCCGCCAAATTCTGGAACTTGGCCTGCAAACAGGAGCCTTAGCCGCTACATTACGCGGGCGGTTATGTAAACTAATTTTAGAAAAGCTGGTTACGGCAGACAACCCAATACTGCCGACAGACGCCCAGCTTTTAAAAATATCGAATGATATTGGGCGATTGTTTATTCGCGAGTCCCCGCCGCTCTATTATGCGCCGTACCTTCCGGCCGACGCTTTCCAAGCGAAGCGTAATACCTCCGGCTGGCTAGTGAACGCCAGAAGGGCTCGGAGAAGTTATTTAATAACTTTAAACCTCTTGGCGAAGCCTAAGTCCCGCTCCAGCTCTGCATCGAGCTCCAAGTCAGGTGACACACCTCTGCCTGGGATTGACTTGGGGGCACTTGAAGAAGGTAAATTTGTTTCACTAGAGCTTTTAGAACTTAAAAATAATTTAATTTAGTTCAGCTGTTCTTGCAGCTAAAAAAATAAATAATTGTATATTCTTAATCGTACCTATATGGCAGATGTACATTCAACAACATTTACATCAATTTAAATTTCAAACAGCCTTTATTTCTGACACAATTAGATAATTTTATATTTGCAGTTTAAGTGCAATTAAAATAGTTCAACATTTTGATTATTTTATTTAAATTGCTTGTTTATGCTTTATGCATTTACAGTTTTTAATTTATATATACCATATTTATATGTATATTTACAATTGTTGACTGTACAGTCAGCGTCAGATAGTTAGTAGCAGTCAAAGTGGCCAAATATATCGGAACAGATCTTTATTTGTATAGACGTAATGTTGTGTTACGATATATTTTGCCATTTTGACTGCTACGAACTATCTGACGCTGACTGTACCTATAACAAAATCCGAATATAAGAATCTTTATCATTTGTACAGGGGATACGGATACGGTGTTGTCGGCGTTGGAGCAGCTCACAAGTCCCGCAACTGGACCCTGGCACGAAATCAGCGCTTTATGGCGCGAGACGACTAAAGCCCGCCTTCGTTATGTGTACTATGAAAAGGGGACACTGCAGATGTATTTAGATAAATACCCCATTTTACAGTCACCAAAAGGCTGGCGGCTGCTTATATCAGACTATGATGCGGTCTACCCTGACAAAGCTGGGGGACTACAAGCCTTATCAACATTGACTAATAAAATCATAGAGACAGCCAGGAACAAGCAAATTAATACGAAAGATAAATTTCTGCGAAAAACGATATCAGATACACTGGCCATTTATAAAGGTGAGCTTACATAACTCTTTTTTTACTCTACCACGGACACAGGACATACGATTCTGTTTTACTTTGTAGCCAGGGTTCAGTTTTGTTTACTTACAATTTAATAACGAGTTTCAATTAAAAAATAATGTCTTCCTTTTTAGAAGCGGACTCGGAATCTTCAGTGATTGCTGCAATTCTTTTAATTGGATGCCTATTTAATATTCCTCCTGCTCGTCGGTCGAAGAAGGAATGGCATGCGTCGCGGGCAGAAATTCTTGATAGTTTCGTGACAACTGTCAATACCGAGGCCGATGTCAACGTTACCATAGAGGAGCGGCGCCAAAAATATGAAGTTCTGAAAGTAACCCTACAACCATTCATCATATGGTGCCGTGAGTCAAACGTTTCATTCGCAGTGTGTGATAAGGTTTTGTACAAATTTCCGTCCTTGCCCGAGGCACTGGACGTAATTTTTAAGACATTTCACGCCACTGGGACGCAATACCCTAGTGAAAGTTACAATATTTGGATTATTATTCAAATCGCCTTTTACAAAGTACACACGTCGTACGATCGGCTATCACAGTCAGTTAAGGAGATTTTGGTTACCCTTGGTGTAACAATATAACTTAATCTTTCGACCGCTCAGCTCTTCAACGAAAAATTGTGTCCCTGACAAGCCTGCGCCAAGCTGACAGCAGAGAGTATGACATTGTATAGCGGCAAATGACGTCGTGGCGTCTGGGGCACGGCTTTCCGTCGAAGTGATTTGCCGTCTTTGGCGCTCAAAAGGTTAAATTAAATCTAGCTCTTCCGATGTTTCGAATCCCTTACAGCACTCTTGTTCACGGGTAGAATAAAGAATAAAATATTTTTCCTGCCAAAGTTGCAATTGTACAAACTACTTACTTTAAAATTCTAGATAAAACGTTATATTTGCTTGAAACCGTAGTGTTTATATACTTTACGATGAAGTGCGCAAAGTGTAAAAAGACGTTCGAAACATTTTTTGCCCTCATTTCCCATATGAGGAAGGAATGTGAAAAAATTGACATTACTGGAACTTTTAAATGTGGCGAAGATAGATGCTATCGCTATTTCACAGATGTCAGGGCATTTAGACGGCATGTTCAGTCAAAGCATTTAGAAAATGTAGATCCTATTGACATACCGTCCACATCAAACGAGGATTGTTTCGTTGCTGAAGACGAAACAGCCATTTCCGAACAAGAGACAGAGCTCATGGATATTGATACTGAATCTGTAGTCATTGAACATGCCGATACTACTATTCGTAAAGAAGTTATTAATTTTATATCATCTCTCTATATTAATGCAACTGTATCTCGATCAGCTGTTCAAGTTGTAGTTAGTAATTTGCAAACCTTACTTGCTAATATCGCACACCCTCTGATGTCTGCATTCGGCCCGGAACTAAATGATGATGAAAGTATGCCTGGAAATGAAATTAAAGAGCGACTGCTTAGGTTAAATACAGCCCTGAAAGGCATTCTATCTCCGTTTAGTTCAGAATTTTTGAGGTTACGGGAATTTTCTTTAATGGGTTCTTTCATCCCACCAAATGAAGTAACTGTTGGTTACGGTACTGACACTTCACAACATAGGAACACTTTGTCATTGCACACCAAAAAAATGACTATGCAAATAATTCCGCTTCGGCGGGTTTTGGCAAATTTTTTTTCCATTAAGAGAATTTGGATCGATGTAATGGATTATTTAGAACATTTAAGAGGTAGTTTACAAGTCAGGGAACGGGATTCGACGAGGCCATTATGCCTTGAAAATGTAATGCAGGGGTCTGTTTGGCGGGAAATGTGTATATCAGATGGCTCCGATATTATTTTGCCCTTAATAGTTTACTACGATGACTTTGAAATTGGCAATCCTTTGGGAAGTCACGCTGGCGTACATAAGCTCGGAGGTATTTATGTTTCACTTCCAGCACTTCCTCCACAATTGTTCTCATTGTTAAGTAACATATTTTTGCTGGGTGTTTGCCATTCCGCCGACAAAACTCGCTATGGAAACAAAGCTATTTTTGACCCCATCATTGAGGAGTTAAATTACTTGAAAAACACTGGAATCTGTATTGATACAGAGTTTTATAAAGGGACTGTCAAATTTAAAGTAGTGGCTATCACTGGAGATAATCTAGGATTAAATTCAATTTTAGGTTTCACTGAAAGTTTTTCAGCTAACATGTGTTGTAGAATCTGTAATATAGACAAAAAAGGTTTGCAAACCGCTTTATATGAAAACACTGACTTGCTTAGAAATATGACATCTTACAACAGTCAGCTAGAAGTCAACGACTTATCTCAAACTGGAATTAAAGAATCATGTTGTTGGCTTAAGTTAAATGGGTTTAATTTATTTGATAATGTTGCAGTAGATCCAATGCACGATATATTGGAAGGTGTTGCTCGTTATGTAATGCAGTTTGTATTAAATCACTATATAGACGAAGGCTTTTTAAGTACTAAGACGTTGCAAGAAATGTTGTCAAATTTTGATTATGGCCCGGATAAGGGATCGAAACCATGTAATTGTTTAGTTGTTGTAGGTGCGAAGATAAAACTTCGAACTTCAGCATCGGAAATGCTTACCCTTATTAGGTATTTTGGACTTATGGTTGGATATTATATTCCGTTGGACGATGAAGTGTGGAAATTGTATATTAGTTTGCGTCAAATCACCGACAGACTGTTAAGTCACAGGGTCTTCAGTGACACAATAGTTCAACTTACGGAAATTATAGCAGAATTTAACGAGCTGTACATAAAGCTCACGAAATCTCCTTTGCAGCCAAAATTTCACTTTTTAACGCACTATCCTACCATGTTGATGAAGTTTGGCCCCGCGCGTAACTTGTGGGCCATGCGTTTTGAAGCCAAACACAGAGTGTCCAAATTAGTTGCTAGGGCTTCTTTTAATCGCATTAATATTTGCAAGAGTCTTGCAATAAAAAATCAGCTCATACTGAATGATTTGTTTGTAAAGAAAACAATCCCTTCTACAAAGACATTCGGAAAGAAGACTGCTTTAGGTTCTAGCGACGCTACTCAGTTTTCTCTCGGCACTGGTGTTACGATCGAATATTCAGTTCCATCGGTAACGATAGCAGGCGTTTTGTGGCAGCTAAATTCTATTGTCACTGTAGATATAGATATTGAAGCGTACTTACCTATTTTTGGAAAGATTGAAACAATTTTGTTGACAGACACTGAAAATGTTTATTTTCGTTGCTGTATGTTAGAAACTATTGAGTTTAATGATCATTATAATGCTTATGAAGTTAAACGCACACAAGAGTATGAATATGTTCCATACAAAAATGCAGTTGCTCCATACCCAAATACACTCACTTTTATGAGAGGTAACACGTCTTACGTGACGAGCAGATGGCATTTAGATTAAAGCAGCGGCCTAATAATGATTCAGTATTTGTATATTTGCGATTTTCAACACTTGATATAACTCCAACTGGTGGGCGGTGTGTATAAGCATAAGTACTTATATTACATACGGCATTTGATGATTAGAAAGTTTCCTTTGGCAGGATGAAACTTGAACCCTAACAACATTTTAAGGAGAGTTATCTTGATTTTTTTGCCTTAAGAGACCTTATTCCTTTTAAATTTTATTTTTTTCATATCATGACAAATATATTTATAATTTTAACCAACTATTTAAAATGAATACTTTTCCCCGAGTTCTAGGTAGTAACATAGCTATTTCATGCGTTCATTGCGTTCAATCGAAAATAAGTTGAATAAACTAATTTTCCGCATGAATTTTGTCAACTTCGAGTAGTTTTTGAAACATAAATTGTCAATTAAAAATTCAAACTGTAGGTTTCAAATATATATCAATAAATCCCAATAGCCCTGTTCTAGGCAGTAACATCAATTAAATGTTAAAAAACATGTTTGATCATAGAGAAAACAGTCTAAAACAATTAGTATTTTAAAAGGAATAAGGCCTCTTAACAGCACAAAATTCATGATGGCTCTCTTAGAATGTTCTTACGCTTCAAACGATTCATCTTTCAGCAAATTAAGATGATAAAAGTAGGTGTAAACAAAACGCGGTCTTATCGCTAAAGAGCAATCTCATTCTGATAACTTTTGAGTATTCAATTAAACAATTAAAAGTTAAAAAGTAGTTAATAGTTTCAGCTCAGTGTTTTATCAATTTCATGTTCAAAGTCTGTTTTGGTGCTAAAAATAAAATATAATAATTATATTTCCTATCAAAAAATTCCAATATGTAGGTATCCAAAGGTTACCACACAGAGATCGCCCCTTAGCGATAAGTCTACTTACTGTTTAATTATACCCTTAATCATTTTTTAAATATTTTATTTTGTATTTATCGATATTACACATGTACCTATATCGGAAGTCGATAAACGAGAAGTCTTTATGACAGCTCAAAAGTGCCACGATAAATTCGGTCTCTGTTGATTATGTTATAACTGTATTAGACCTTGTCATGTAAATTATGCACTTACTAATCTTACTATGTATGTTCTAGTTGATTCCAATTTAGCAGAACGGTAATATGACATTCAGTTTTTAAATATTATGCTGTATGTGTTTCATTAAAAAGAAAATACAGGGTGGCCCATTTAGATCAGTCTGTATGGGAAAGTCTGAAACTATAAGACATACGAAGATCTGTTCTCAAGACCAAAAAAAACTGCATTCATCGTGCAGGCCGGGATATGAACCCAGATCTTTTGAAAAATAAAACTAACATTATTTCTTACTAGATATCAATTGTGTAGGTCTTAAATGAATGAATAAAATGCATTGTTTTCATTGTCTTTGATTTATTTTAGTAAGTGTTCGAAATTACCACCGCCTTTTTCAATACAATATTCAACACATTTAGGTAACGATCTCACAATTGCATTTTGTATCTTCATGTGGTGAATGTTCGTTAAAATTGACTCTATGGCTGCTTTTAGCTCTTCAACGTTATCGTAGCTGGTTTTGGATACTTAATCATGTAGGTACATAACAAGTTGCGACACCAGCAAAGGGCTACAAACAACCATAGAGACAATTTTATGCATCTAAACATGTTGAATATTGTGTTGAAAAAATGGTGGTCATTTCGAAAACTGAAGAACTAAAATGAATTAAAGAATACGAAAACAATGCATTTTATTCATTTTAGACATCATGTTTCATAGTAAAATTTACTGCTTAAGACCTACACAACTGATATCTAAGTAGAAATATGCTAGTGTTATTTTTTAAAACGTCCGAGCTGGATTCCCGGGCTGAGTACATTTTTTTTTAATGTATGAATGTAGTTTTTATTATTATGAAAATCGATGACATGGTTCCTAAGAACAGATCTTCATATGTCTACAGTCATATGTATACAGCGAGCTCATTTTTGAGAACCGTTTAAAACTTTCGCTCTAATCATAGTTAAATTAATTTCCATACAACTGCATACTTTTTCGAGCGCAAAAGTAAATAAATTCTCTCAAAAATCGACTCGCAAATAATTAACATCTTGTACAAACGAAGACACTGATAACTGTAAATTTTTAAACGAATATAAACCTTAGTACAACCTGTTAAGGTCTATGTGTATGCCTATTTTTGTGAATAAACCCTTTTTTATTTATATTTTCTTTTTATTTTTAACAACGACATCTCCTCTGGTATCTTGTGTAATTGTTTGGTTAAATATTTCTGATATCTTTCTTGTTATCTATGCCCACTATTTATGTATTTTAATAGGACACTGTGCTTATAATGACATTCTCGTCTCTGTAATTGTGTTTTCTATTAAACTAAACTACTTAATTAAAACCAAATATCGAATACAAATGAACTTTGTATTTGATATTTGACTTTAATAAAATAATTTAGTTTTTTAATAGAAAACACTATTATAGTGACATGAATGCCACTGTACGCATAGTGTCCTCTTAAAATAATAGGAAAGGATAGATAAAAAGTGGGAACAAATAACAAGACAGAATACAAAAATATAAGGAAAGCGTAGATAAAAAGTAGGAAGAGCTAATAGGAAAACAACAAAAATATGAAGAAAGCACATAAACAATACCAGGCAAGCATACAACAATATGAGGAAAGCACATAAACAATAGCAGGCAAGCATACAAAAATATGATGAAAGCACATAAACAATAGCAGGCAAGCATACAAAAATATCAGGAAAGCCTAGATAAGTAGTAGGAGTAAATAATATGATATTACTGAAATTAGATGAAAGACCGTATATAGAAGTAAGAAATCATACAAAAATACGATGACGGCATTTAAAGACAATAGGAAGAAATAAAAGGAAATATCGAAAGTAAGAGGAAATCACTTAAAATTATGAGGAAAGCATACTAAAGTATGATGACGGTAATATTGTCATATGGGGTCTTCCCACAACGTATGATGACTTTCACCATAAACGCTGGTTACAAAGTACGAAAATATGTGTCTGCTTCCTACTAAAACGTGGTGACAGTTCATCATATAATATAGTGAGCAACAGCAGCAGTAGTATCACCGTACCTTTTGGTGATATCAGTATGCTCCCTACTTTACGTGAAATCATCATAATTTTAACTGAATTCACCTATGTTTTTGATGAACAGTTTTCTCAGTGTAGGGCGGAGGGGCTGAACATCCCGCAGCACCGGAGCAGATCGGTTCCACGGAAAAGTCAGATTAGTTTAGTGTCCTGACACTTTTAAAGTGCTTATTGATTTTCGGGATTATAAAATTTGAGATTTTAAAAATTTCGGGATTATGAAATTTCGAGATTTTGAACTTTCGATTTTCTGAAAATAGGTAATTTGAGCTTCGGTTTATCGAATATCGGCTTTTTGAACTTTCGGTATTTTGACCATCGGTATTTCAACTGTCGGTATTATGAACTTTCGGGATTTTAATAAGTAACCCGCCCAGCTGTGGGGTGGGACGCTATAGGCTAGATTAAATTAGATGTATCCCACTACGCTGGATTTTTGCAATGACAGTCGATTTTTTTATGTACCAATAGTAGAAGGGGGCACCATATCTCTAATACAGCTGAGACCAGCTGAGGGTTCTTCATCAAATAAATAATAAATAAATAAATATCGGACAACCTCACACAAATCGATCTAGTCCCAAATTAAGCTCTAGAAGGCTTGTGTTATGGGTACTAGACGACGATATACATACTTATATAGATAAATATATACTTAAATACATAGAACAACCATGACCCAAGCACAAGGCGGTATGTCGATCTCTAATCGTTTGGTTGGGCTCTTGTGTTTTCTAATCAGAGTACTCCAGATCTTCGATTATCCTAGTTTTTAGGGTTCCGTACCCAAAGGGTAAAAACGGGACCCTATTACTGAGACTTCGCTGTCCGTCCGTCCGTCCGTCCGTCCGTCCGTCTGTCACCAGGCTGTATATCAAGAACGGTGATAGCTGGACAGTTGACATTTTCACAGATGATCTATTTCTATTGCCGCTATAACAACAAATACTAAAAATAAAATAAAATAAACATTTAAGGGCTCCCATACAACGAACTTGTTTTATTGTACGGAACTCTTCATGCGCGAGTCGGACTCGCCCTTGGCCAATTTTTATAGTTTTCGCTTTATGTGGCCATTAAACCCTAACTCTGTACCAAATTTCAGCTCTCTGAATTTATGGGAAGTACTAGTTCTTTACTGATGATCATGAGTGAGTGAGTGTCGTAAATGCGAAACTTTGCTTTCGCTTAACTTCGGAACTAAATGACCTACAGACTTGAAATTTTGGATTTTAAGTATGTGATTATAGCTTACTGGATGACGAAAATTTCTGCGTTCTGGTCTTATCCAGAGGTGCTCAAATAGGGGCCTGAAAATGCGGCGAAATGGTTCCAGTAAAGGATGGTACGGCAGTGTTTGCTTCGCGCTCGACTTGGCGGGGGCACTGCCGTGCCCCCCGATTTTGTTATTTGTTTTGAAGTTTATATTAATTGACTGATAGTAGGCACGATGAATAACAAAATAAAGTATGTATAAAAACTATATTCAATTGTACTTAGCTGTAGTTTAATCGAGAGTCTTATTTTTGATCAATCAATTTAACATCATCATCATCATTCCTCTGGCCTCCATTAAATTATTGATTAAAGAATGTTCTCGTAAATAATTACCTTACGTTAAATAAAAGTAATATGTTTCCGCATGTACCATCCTAAAATTTCATTCATACCGAAAAATCCGCGTAACATCCATAAAATTTTGCCGCAGTCACGGACCGGGAATTTGATTACACGTGAAGCGGTGTAATAAGCATATAATTTCTAATAAAACTGTATGTAGCACATGGGGGCGTACAGTGGGCCGATGATTTCCCATAACATTACCATACAGACGGCCAAACTCGCTCGTCTTCACAACGGATTGCGATGGCTGCCGTTCAGAAGAATGTAACAATGTATGAGTTTCCTGCACCCTTAATACTTTTCTCCCTCGGGAGGCAATAGTGCTATCGAATTACTGTCACATTCTTGTTACATAACCGTTTAACCGCGTATTATCGTGTATGACGTCGTTTTATGATGATGGGATATCCTAGCTTTAACCAACCAGGTAGTAGAAGTACTTATTATGAGAGTATTGAAAGTGATCTTGTAATAAAATGTTAACGGGTATTTAAAATTGGCCAGAAGATAGAGTATCGCTCCGATTGCAGAATGGTATTGATAATATCTATACCTATAATGCAATATGCATTCAATCTGTCGTCCTTCAATACTAATTGCATTGGATGATGTGTTCCTGAAACGACATGTTTACGAGTATTATGCTGCTTTAGATTTCATTGCCACGTGCTTGTAAATAACAATACTACTTACCTATATGGACAATACGTATATGATTTTGTGTGTATGTCTTATATCCATGTGCTAGGATGACTAATGTTAGAGTTAACCTCGTGAAATGTTACTACCTGCCCCTATTTTTATAATTTAAGAAACATGGTATCCCTTAGGATCATCACCACATAGTATAAAACAAATTCGCTACCGTATGTCTGTCCCTATGTATGCTTAAGATCTTTAAAACTACGAAACGGATTTTGACGCGGTGTTTTTATAGATAGACTGATTCAAAAGGAAGGTTTATATGTATAATACATGCATAACTTATCAGCATTGCACCCGTGCGAAGCCGGGGCGGGTCGCTAGTCATGAATATAATCAATTCGAATAAGAGACTATGCTTCTGTCTGCTGGGTCCCATAAGCTGCCTAGCGTTACTTTGTCGCCGCCGTAAAGCAGGTCCCGTCGGTTTAATGGCTTTTTATGGGCTATTGCAAAACCTCAGCCACTTTATGCGTCGGTTGTCAGCCTTTTATCGCCTTTCGAATAATCACCGTGGAAAGGGCACTTTTAAAATGAATGCCTACCCAATCTATAACATATTACTTATCTAGGTACCTACATAAGGTCTCAATAGCAATAGTCAAAAAATTACGAATCCTCCTTTTAAGTTGATTTCTTGTGGTAGGAGGTATTCTCTCTTTCATTCAAGTGATAACAAAGTTGACAGCAAATATGTAAGTGTATTTTGTTGTTATGTAATAACTGAAACCAAGTAAATTGGTGAACAAGAGTTTGTAGTAAGTGGGATAAGACTATAGCACATTTCAACTGCTGATTGTGTATAAAAATTGGGCAAGTGCGAGTCCGACTCGCGCATGAAGGGTTCCGTACCTATACATATATATAATCTATAACAAGTTTGTTGTATGGGAGCCCCCCTTAAATATTTATTTTATTTTGTTTTTAGTATTTGTTGTTATAGCGGCAATAGAAATACATCATCTGTGAAAATTTCAGCTGTCTAGCTATCACCGTTCTTGAGATACAGCCTGGTGACAGACGGACGGACGGACAGCGAAGTCTCAGTAATAGGGTCCCGTTTTTACCCTTTGGGTACGGAACCCTAAAAATGACAATTGTGGGCGACAGTTATGGTAATTATTTATGACAGTCGTGGGCACTGTTTTATTTAAAAGGATTTATCCTCGTAATTATAATATAACAGTGCCGACAACGAATAAGTGTAGTATCATCAGGCTATCAAATTTAATGTGCTTATTTCATCAAAATTACGAACTGGGGTAGGAGGAAGGAAGCATACTGTGCAGTTCAAATGCTTCTGCATCCATTCATGAGTTTTGATGATTATTGGTTACTGTCCACCAGAGATTGCTTCTTGGCCATTCTATAATAGTAGTTTATGCAACTGCTACAGTCATAATGAGAGATCTTAAAATACGAGTGTTACGGCTCGTTTCATAATAGGATCACACGAGTGTTTTAAGACCTAATTATTTACATTTGTATTCACTACTTTATCTAAACACATATTCATAATCATTATCATAGATTTTCTTTTATGAAAATATGAAACGATCAGTCCTGCCAGTGAGTCCGTGGAGCAGAGTACTGTTATGAAATTACATCTCTGAATTTGGTCGCTGCCAAGTAATGCAGGTCCTTACTTATAATATTTGAACTTGTAGGAATTTAACAAGATGGGTGTAGATAAAAATATGTGTTCACGATTTTTCAAGAATTATGTAATTTCGGATTATCCATTGGACGACTCTGGTTCCAAGTCCCATGATCTGCTTAGTTTTACATGGAGTACTTAAAGCTGCCCCCGCGGTTCCAATGGCTTTTTATGGGCTATTGCAAACCTCGGCTACTTTATGCGTCGGTTGTCAGCCTTTTAGCGCCTTTCGAATAATCACCATGGAAAGGTTTTTAAAGTATATTATAACTTTTGCTTATGGTTCACGAAATTTTCGCTAATACTGTAATGATGTTGTTGTATTTTAAAGGCAATAATATATAGTCTAGGTTAGTCCAACGAAGTCCTTAAAGCGAAGTGATGACCTCCCAACATTTGTTTTTGTCATTCCTTATGCGTCTTTCAAGTCAGTCCCCGAGGCAGGCAGGCAGAGGCGGAAATGACGACGTACATCAGTCTCTTTCCATAATATTGAAATTACAGATACTCTTTCAGAATCATAAATAATATGCGTTTCTAATAGGAAAATCTGCTTCTTGATCCCATAAGCCTAGCGTTACTTTGTCGCTGCCATAAAGCAGGCGCCGCCGTCGGTTTAATGGCTTTTTATGGGCTATTGCAAACCTCGGCCACTTTATGCGTCTCTTGTCAGCCTTTTATCGACTTTTGAATAATCACCGTGGAAACGGTTTTCTAAAACGAATACTCACGCGATCTACGTATGCATAAAAGTATGATCATGATGTCTCAAATGTAACAATTTGTGACCTTTTTGTATTAGGTACTGTCTATTTAAAAAAAAAAGTGCAGATTAGGGATCAGTACAGGTAAAAAAACAGTTCATTCGTGAGGTGTGTCCTTTCGTTATGACACGTTTCGTTGTGGCACGGACTTTTTATCAATAAAATTGTAAAAAGGGCATTCGAAGTGCAAAAACGCACTGGGCAATTAATCCGATGCTGCAAATTAACGTTTCTCCACTAATTGGTAACTCGTTGTCCTCGGGTTTTTCGAACAACGGCATAAATAGATAATATCAAGAAAATGTTTTATTTTGTTAATAGCTGACATGTTTTAAAAGTTGACTTATATATTACCCCTAATTCTAATTTAAGAAAAAAAAACGATAACATTGGCAGTCACAGACATATTTATATAAGTATACATAATATAAAATATTTTTGCTTTTCGATTCACTGCCATTTTCAGAAAAAAATGGCAGGGGACTGTTAAAAATTCTCAATATTGAAGAAACACCCGTATACCAATGTCTCGATAGCAAATAACATTAATAGTATAACACAACACCGTAATAATAGAGGCCTTAATCTATCTAAAGTCCACACGTTTACATGCAGGTGACGGTACGTTGGACCGTTTAATGACATATCAGCAGCTACAGCAGGCGGCGCTTTCACCGAGGCTTACAACTAATTAAACTGCATTGTAGCTGGCGCGCCGGTAATCGGTGACAAAGGGTAGCGAGGACATAGGGGACCTGCTGTTCTTGAGTGAATTAGTACATCAATGGAATACGGTTATAGTGAACTAGTGTAATACAAACCTTCATCAAATTTATCAGTTAACGTATACAAATTTAAAATCGAGTAAAATAGAGACGTTCAGTGAAAAGTATCTACTAAAGTGAAGATAGTAAAATGCAAACGGTCTTCAAATGACGAACTTCGAAGGTAAGCGCTCTACGCGCACGAGCCGCACTATAGCCTGCATAAGCTCTTATCAGCGCATCGGTTCCGTCTTCCACTTTTGTTTCAGCCTATATATCAGAACGCACTATTCAACTAGTTCCACCTTCGGTTTTTTTTGGGGCGCGTTCCAGCCGGTCCTAGATGTACGCATCCAAACAACGGAAAGTTATCCCTTTTGGTCTTCTGTTTTGAAAAATGCAACTCAATATTTATTTGGCACGTGATTCTCCCTAAATGACGGTGTCCTGTTTAATTACCAGAGAAGCCGAACAAAAGTTTTTGCAAATTAATTTGTACCATCATCAACAAGGATGTTTATAACCAGACATTGAAAGTCCATATTATTTCCACATTTCAATGCTGTATCTTCAAGATTTAATAGAAACTATCAAACAACACTATTACGTTATGGCACGAATAAAACTTGTGCGCTTTCAAAGCAATCTCACCCTTATGAAGCGAATCCGAACAAATTACAATAAACGGCAGGCCGTATTGGCAGCTAACAAATCCTGTTTCCGCCAAATATGTTGCTGTAACGCGGTTTGTGATTGATTTCCGACGGCGCATACATTTGCGACGCAGTACACAGATTATTTCTTAATATTTTTTATTTATTTTTTATTATAGGACGTTGATACACAAATATATGGATACTACACCGGAAACACCTTTACTCCAGATACGATAATTAATTAAACACTATTATGCCAGTAATAAATATCCTGCCTGTGTGTGTTTTTATGAAACAATAATTTTTCTTTTTCTTTCTTTCTTTCATATGAGTAGTATAATGAAAATATCCATGATCTAGTAACAAATATTTGAACTCAAACATACATTTGCCCTTAACGTGACTCAGTGCCTCTAGTTTTCTAGGCAGCTACACTACCAAGGAGCTAATCGTGTCAAATATCGCAATGCAAGCAAAATGTACAAAACACCTAATCTAGTTATAAAAACGCTTTAAACTCACGTAAAAATTAAATTTATGAAAATTTACATGAACAGTAGTGACAGTGCAGGAGCCCTCCCCTCGTCCCGCCGCAGGGCGGTGAGGCGAGCGAAAGCCAGTGAAAGTTAGTCGCGTAGTAGCACAGAAAGCTGTACCTGATGAAGGGCTCCAATATGAGGTTATAACATGTCGGGCCGATCCTGACAATTTTCTTCTTCTCATCATATAATATATGCGTCCACTGCTGGACATATGCCTCTTGCATGGATTTCCAAGCTGATCTTGATGCGGCGATCCTACTCCAGGTCGGCCCTGCCGTCTTTTTAATGTCGTCCGACCATCTGGCTTGCGGTCTTCCAACGCTTCTGCTACCCGTTCGCAGCCTCCAGTAAAGCGCTCGCTGACTCCATCTGTCATCGTCTCTGCGACATAATTATATGACCAGCCCATTGACAATTTTCAGGTGAGTTAAAACCGTATTTATAATTATTAATTAATTAAAGATGTCGCACGATAGGTTTAATAATATTAACACCTAATCTGCTTGTTTATAAGTAGGCGTAATTCGATTGGCATTGTAAATTTACCTAAGCAATTTGACTGCCATAATACCACACATATAAATAACTATATACCACGGGACGACTTATTTAAACTGCATTAAGTAGCATGCTAGTGGCCTATGTATTCAAAAGTTAAACTTTGAATGACTGAATAAGCCGAATCATGCTCTTTCTTTTTTCTCCTAAGAAATAATGTAGATTTAGGGACAAAAGCACACAATCTTAAATACTTAGTTTCAAAACATAGGGTGTGCAACTTATAATATCATTAAACTCCGTACGGCTTCTAAGATGGCTACTGCGAAAGGCGTCAGGTTCTAAGAAAATATTTTCCGTGCCTATATAATAGTTATTTTATACGACTGAAAGGAGATTGATCGCTTACGTACACATAGACTTTTCCGATTCTTTCTCTCTCGAGAATTAACATTGCTTTACGTATAAATCGGTATGTATTTAAAGGGTTTGACAAGGTTTGATAAGGTTATTTGGGGCTAATATACCGGTGATATTACAACGACATCCTATTATCACTTTTGGGCTAATGTAGGTAATGGATGTGTGTGGTAGAATAACACATGAACCACCATAATAGTAATTTAAAGTGACTGGAGTTTTTATACTCAGCAATTGTAACGTAAATTTTGCACCAAAAATACATACCTACATTTGCACATCAACAGTCTTCTTTGTGTATTAAAAAACATGCTAGAACTTACCATGGTACACAGCTCTGTTGGTATAATGCTGATAACAAATGCTTCTAAAGTAAATTGACTAGCCAATTTGCCTTCATCATTAAATTGACCACAAGTTATTAAGTGATAAATAATGTACCCATTACCTAAGCAAGAAATGTAGATTACTGCGTTTGTAAACAAGAAGCATAGATGCAAGTTTAACGCGAAATCACTTAAAGAGTTTGAAAACCCAGGTAAAAGCGCTCAATTTAATTAAAAGTATTTCCACCGATAGTGGTTCTGTTGCATTCAAATAATTTACTTCACCAACATTACATGTTTCAGATTACTACAACTGCAAAGGGAATCCAAGCTAAGCCAAGTAAAGTCCACAGTTTAAAACATTGGTGGCATAAGATATGAGGTTGTAAAAGTAAAAAGTTATTTTCAGTCGGCAAAATGGTCCGAGTCGTACATTTTTATAACATTTACTTACCGACCGGAATGAAATCGCGGCGGAGATAGAAAGTTAGCACATAATCCGTTGCAAAGTGTAAAACTGCATTTATTTTATTGTGCTCTTAAGGAGATTTTTGTACTTTCAGCACGAAGTTTCCTAATCTAATTTGAGTAGGTAAACCTAAACTGGAAATTGCATTGTTCTTTCTTCAGTTGACCGTATCACACTTTAAGATTCATAATAAGGTTGTAATTAGTTACCTATCTAAGTATGGCGGTATAACAGCCCATCGACATACTAGTATAGTATAGACACACAATCTCGAAGGACTTTAGTGACACGACGGAGCTATATTTTCGTTAATGTACTTAAGTTATCTCCTCATAATCATGACATGAAAATTACCTACATATTTGCAGTTTCTAGGTATGTAATAAGTATATGGCCTTTGGGGACTAAGCTAGTAATCAACAACAGACCGCGTTTTATACGCGTCACGACGTAAAATTTCGCATATTAATTACACAAACACCTGAGATCTGGAACATTCACGAATTCACCGCCCCGTAATGTAATGTGCATACTAAGTATTAAGTACAACACTTTTATTACGCACTAGTTCGCAACTTCATCCGCGTATTTTTTTTTGTTTCCGTAGCCGGGTAATAGTATCTATTAATCTATCAATCAGCTAGCTGTCCCTGTACCAAATTGAGTTAAAAAAAATTAGACGTTTAGGCGTGATGAGAAGGCAGATAAATTATGACAACAGATCGCACCAGACTGGCATGGCGCCGCGCGCCCATACAATCTTATAGAAAACGGATTTTAACACAATCTAGAACTTTATAATAGTATAGACATGTAAACAAATAACACTTCTACAATAAGAACCTATCTCTCCACGCATGCTTAACTCGCAATGGCGATAAACCGTCGTAAACTCTAGTTCTTGTCGCTAAAAAATCGGGAATGGTTGTAAAAACGGTCGCGCGACATTGTCGGCGGCGGTGGCCGCAAAAACTTTAATGGCTTCTTTTATCGACCATTTGCGAGTAATACCCGCTTTTGTTCTCATGCGGAGCCTAATCTTTTAAGCGCTTGTGTTAACTCCATACTTAAACTGCATTCTGTGATGCTTTAACTTTAATTAATACCTGTTGCAGCAGTAAAGTATAATATTTGCCGTATTATATTTTGTTTAGATTAGTTGTAGGTACAGTAATGAAAACCGTGCTTGAGCCACATTTTGTACCGGACAATCGATGGATGCGGTTTGTAAAGCCAAAGAGTATATTTCTTACGTATTGGCTCAGGTTAGGTACGACGACGAGCGTAGCGAGGAGGAGTGTTAGGTTGAGTTGCGACCCTAACGAGCGAGCGTATCGAGCGAGCCACGCGGCCCTATAGTGATAGCGAGTGGGCGAAACATCATAATATCACTTATTTCACCTTAAGGGAAATCCGACTTGGCTCAGGTTAGGTACGACGACGAGCGTAGCGAGGAGGAGTGTTAGGTTGAGTTGCGACCCTAACGAGCGAGCGTACCGAGCGAGCCACGCGGCCCTATAGTGATAGCGAGTGGGCGAAACATCATAATATCACTTATTTCACCTTAAGGGAAATCCGACTTGGCTCAGGTTAGAGGTACGACGACGAGCGTAGCGAGGAGGAGTGTTAGGTTGAGTTGCGACCTTAACGAGCGAGCGTAGCGAGCGAGCCACGCGGCCCTATAGTGAGTGGGCCAAACATCATAGTATTACTTATTTCACCTTATACTGGGATATAAATCGTATGCCATGCAATATTTTGGGATAAGAATGTTATGCCAAACGATATATTTGCAAAAAAAAATTGGGAAAGTAAAACTTGACAAGTAATTATTTGCTAAGCAACCACTTGCTAAACAAAATGTTTGCAAACTGTAAATTTGCGATACGTAGTTTTGCTAATTGCACTTTTTACCAAATAAAAATTTGGGAAACAAAATTTGCGATGTGATACTTTGGGAAAGATTATTTGCCAAACATTAGTAATCCATTTTCAACCCCCAGTATCCATTTAGAAAGTTTGGCTAAATCGAAAAAAATCCGTAAAATTATCGGACCTGCTCACAAAATTTCATTCAAGAATTGGTTAAGAAATCCGGACAAAAAATCGGAACAACAACATTCGGAATTCAGGACATAATATTTAGCCAAGCTGAAATGGAGACGCTTCGCTCGTTTCGCTCTCTCGGTCAATAAGCTGTGTTAGGAATAGTCAATTTACTTACTTTACGCAAAGAAGTAAGATAGAGTTATTAACACCCTCATGTCCCAGGACCTTAAGACTATTTTATTATTTCGGGATGCGGTGTTTTACGATAATTATTAAGTACGATTCAAATCTAGAACAGATTCTACTTACGTATTTGATGATCTTGAAGAAAGCTTCATAAAATAGGTACATGAACAAGGGAAAATAATATAGAAACCTCGATTTGTTTTGTTTACCATGTCAGTCACTAGATTTAAAAAAGCTGATATTTAAAGCTCGTATATAGGTAGCATCGCCCTGGTATTGGTAAAAAAAAACCTGATACTGGTTTTAAAATGTTCCGCATATCGGGATTAGGTGGTGTTAATAACTCTTAATTATTTACTCTCGCAAAGTTTAGGTAAATTGACTGTGCCTAATATTTTCTATCACACTGTGAATAAGTGAAAGGCAATAATCTTAGCCGTTACTTCAATAAACAAGATTTAGCCGCCATCATTGCAGTAGGTACCATCTGTAAGCAAACATCCCAAAACTATCTTTACACTGCCACTGAACGTGTATAATTTTTCCATTACCCACAGGTATCCGCAAACCGCAACAGACTTTCATGCATCTTAATGCACTCAGTAATTTAGGCATGCAAGTGTCGGGCTAAGGAATTTATCGTTTCGGCTGAACACAGTGAATACGTACCTCTGAGTGCTGGAATATGCAAAGCTTAATCCCGTGAATGCGTGTCGGCCGTCGGTCGTAAGGCGCCACAGCCGTCACTGTGACGTCACTAACACTGCAGCGACCAACTTACGCGTATTAACTTGGAACACTCCAGCTAGTATATATAATTTGTGACTCCTGTCACTCTGGCATGCGGCAGATGAAAATTATAGGTACTACTTATATAGACAACCTCTTTACTCAAGAATCTGCGTTACCCAATTACGGACTATGCCATATAATTAAAATTCTTTTTTTACAATTGAGACGATAATAGAGTAACGTAGGCTCGAATGAATAATGTGTGCAATTTTGGCATGGATATGTATCAAGTTACCTGCCAATTCAACGTTTCGGCGTACGTTCTTCCTCTGTCTACAGAGTGCTGGAATATGCAAACCTTAATCCCGTGAATACGTGTCGCTCGCAAGGCGCTGCGCTGTGGCGTCACGTCACGACCACGAATGAACCGGCGTTCGCAACTTACTCCACGTATTCATGTGGTTGTGGAACTATTTGGGCAGATGGTACGAGGAGATTTTTAAACAAAGCCTATATTTTTTAGGTTTTTTTATTTATTATTAAAGTATAGTTTTCAGATTATACGCTATACTTTACTTGTGATACAAGACGGTATTATTTTCTAAATTTCATAGTCCTAGGTCAACGGAAAATACCCTATAAATTTTAATTCCCATTGTATACTTCACGTTGTTTAATTCACATTGTGGAAATATACGCGTTTTGCAGCATAAACGGCCATACCTATCTTTTTTAGGGTTCCGTAGTCAACTAGGAACCCTTATAGTTTCGCCATGTCCGTCTGTCCGTCTGTCCGTCTGCCCGTCCGCGGCTTAGCTCCGTGATCATTAAAAAGAAAGAAAGCTAAAATTTGGTATGTATCACGCCGACAAGACGATAAAGTAAACTTTTTTTTTAGTTTCAACACTAGTGTGTCGGTTGTCGTTGAATAGGTCTTTTAAAAATAATAGGGGTCTCCAAACATTATTTTTTGATAAAGTCAGCAGTTTTGTAAATATTCACTAAATTTTCAACAACGGGTCAAAAAATAATGGAAAAATTCATGAACATGAGGCCTTATAAGTGCTTTCAATGAAAACTATATTGAATAAAATCGGTCGAGCCGTTTTTGAGTTATCGCAAAATTTCATAATTCTCTTAAAAGGACGTAAGTTGGCTTCCAGAAGGTAATAAGTAATTACAGTTACTTTGGCGTTTACGACCTTTTTATAGAGCTTGAAATCTTTCTCGTAATTTAAACCTAAAACCGCTGTTTTAAGCCCGCCTATTGTGGAGGATGGGCAACTACGGAACCCTACACTGAGCGTGGCCCGACATGCTCTTGGCCGGTTTTTATTTACAATAACTTATAAGTTTGATTTTCTCACAGCTTCAAGGAGCAGTAGATCTAAAGAGACGCGTTCTCGAAAAAAAATTACAGACAAAAATATGTTTATATTTTGTTGCCTGTACGTTAAACGTCCATCTGCAGGAAACTTTACAATACGCATAGCTTAATCCAGTGAAGGATGAGTGAAGGCGTGTCAGCCGTCAGTCGCTGTATGACATCACGACTGAACCAACATTTCTAACTCGCGTCACGTCACTTACAAACTATTTAGACAACCGCTTTGGTGTAGAATATGACTAGAATATGACGTAGTAGGCGTCAAAAATATGCATGGGTAAACTGTTTACGAATTGGATTTTGCCAACGACCAAAATGGATAGATGAAGTAGAATCGATGGATAGAGATAGTCTCAAACAAATGTAACCAAACCAAACATCGCTTGAACTACCTGCATACATAAAGTCTAACTGCAGTAAAAGCTGAATATGCATAGCTTAATCCGATGAATGCGTGTCAGCTGTAAGGCGCTGTGACGTCACGACTGAACCGGTGCGGCGCGGCGTATGGAACTCTCGTAACTCTGTGTATTAACTTCGAACAATTTTGTCGTATCGTATCCTCGTCAAGGTCTTTTAGCCTGTTAGTTCGAAACTAAACTCATGTCACCTATATGGGATTTAAGGTGCATGCAACGCGTACGTATTATGTGTGTATGCAGTAGTAAGGTAGAGGATGCAAGCTGCTGTTGACGACAATGTGATGTTTTTTATTTTTAAGTACTTATCTCAAAAAAAAATACATGGTACACTTTCATTCATCGCCAAACATTTGCTTATTTGCAATTACAGCACTCACTTTTATAAGTAAATAATATATCTAAAATGTTTATGAATTGAATTGCCTATGTTTCATCGGAAAGGGTTTTCCCAAGCAGCACATTAGTGAATTTTGCAGCTTATCTTATAGCTTTAAGTTCTAAATGAGTGGTTTAACAGTGTCTGATACAACATAGCTTTAAACACAACTCAAAACTGTATATGAGTTCATCCTATCACTTGTAGTTGCATAGGAACGTTTTTTGTTTCTACTTTATTACTTATGGTGGGATAAAGTCGATTTTGCTACTTAAAGTTGCATGCAGGTTCAAATTGTCACTCAATAAGAAGCAATAGTGCTATATAAGGCCTTAAAATCACTTATAAGCAACTTTTACATATAAGTGGGAACATACCCTTATTTGGAACTAAAAGTTCCAAATGACTAGTACAATAGCGAATTATATCACCAATAGTGGCTAAAGGGATAATTTTACGGCTCTTTTGGAACCAAAAAATATTGCAACTTTAAGGCCTAAGAAGTACCTTATTGCCACTCCAACGCATAAATAGGTCTCAGTAAGAGGTTCTTGGAACCAAAAGCAGTTATTTTCACTTATTTCAAACCACTAACGAACTAAAAGTTCTATTATTGTTCCTATTTGCGCCTTGTCAAAATATATTTAATAGTCTTGCTTGTTTAATAGTCTACAAAAGAGCAAATAATTACTATTGGTAATATCATTCACTGCTTTGCCACTCGCAAGATATAAATAAGTGATTATTAGACTTGATAGGAACAAATAAGTGAAAATAAACACTGTAGGATCTTTTTTGTTTCGCCATGTTTACAAATGGAAGCCTATGAAAATTGATTATTTTAACCAGAATTTTATCACACTCACGCATAATCACAGACTTTTGATAGTTGTGACGATGTTACTATAACATTGTACGTAACCTACAATCATTAGGTCAGGTTTTTAACAGTTTTATTTCTTATCAGTATCTATTCCTTATTTAATTTAGCACTCTCTTTTTTAATATTCCTGATCAAATGAAGGGCGCGTCGAAATTTACAAAGAAAACATACTATAGTTTCACAGTAAAAAAAAAATCTCAAGAATTTCGTGCCTATTTCAATGCTTGTATAACGTAAACTTTTAATCACTCACCAAACAGACATATAAATCCAAAATGAATATGGCAGATCACGTATTACTTTGAATAAAACACAATTTGACAGTTGCCTCGCCACTCAAAGATAATTTTGGCGACTCATTTATCACTCATTGACCGAACTGAAATGTTTTCATTCGTTCACTGCGCATAACTTTCACCCATAGTTCTAATTACCACTTAAGGTAATTGTGAGATCTCTTATGGATTCTATTTAGCACCAAAAATAGGCTGCAATTTTTCTCCTTTTGGTTCTATACTGGTGGCATAAGGGTTCTTGCCACCTATATAGCACTTAGGGCGGAGGTGGGTCCAGAACAAGACATAATTTGCGACCGGTCGCTACTCTTGTACTGGGTTTGTCTCTATGGTAACTACCTGCCCGGTAGTTAACTTGGTGAATGGCCTCGGGGGGAGCTCACAGTTGCCTTGATCCTCGAGGCAAAACTGGTTGGGCTCCTTCCCGCGGTTACTGCCTGTTAACTACCTGGTTCTAACGAGGAAACAGGTAGCACGGAAACAACCAGTTGAGCCTCTAGAAATCCAAACCCTCCTTACTCCGCATATCCCACACAGTCAGCTGCAAGCGATGACGTGGCATGTCGCAGCGGGCTTTCCATCCACTAAGAAGGATGGTTAGCGGTAGAATGCCACCCGCGTGTTTGTGCCGTGCGCGGGGACCCGTACGGATGGAGAACGAGATCCTGGTAGGTTGAGTCGGACGGGGGTCGGAGTCGTTACCCTTGAAAGACAACACGCCACTTTGGCTCGGGATTCATCTCACACGGGCGGTCACGTCCTAGCCAGACGTGATCAATCGGCTGTTGCGTCCAGTCAGATGGCCGCGGGCGAGTGCCCTGGGGTGATGGGGTCCGTAGTCGGCGGCGCACGATTCCTGAGTCGCCTGTGGAGGTGACGATGGTTTTGGTGCCGTGCGGACTCATGGATAACTCATCCGGGGGCGCTATATCGGGCTGGTATCCCTGATGCGTCAAAGCATCCCCAGTAGGAGGGCTCCAAGGAGGGTGGGGAGCCAGTCTGACGAAGTCTTATGTGGTAGGTTAAATGGATTTCTCATTACCTAAAACGACGAGAAAGGGAGGACAAGCCGTACCCGCAAGGGAGGAGGCTAATGCGCAAGGCGCTACACTGGGTGTTACTGCAGGCCGCAACACTGCCTCTGGCAGAGATGCGGGAGCGGGCCCCAGCCACATAGGTGGACGTGGAGGTAGAGGACATGCTGGACCTGTTCACTTCAAAGGTGCCGTCCGATCTTTTCCCCAAGGGTCGAAAAGCGGACTCGCTCAGAAGGGACCCGAAAGGGGACCCACTGAAGCGACCGGAGGAGTGAGCAGCAAAGGCATGCCGAAGCCTACCGGCCAACCGTGCCGTACAGCCCTTCCGAATCCGACTGGGAATGTGCCCCATGAAGCGAGTGTGCCCAAACCTCAGGGTGAGGGTGCACAAGCCGAGGGTTTCGTTCTCAGCAAGAGGCAGAAGCGGCGTAATAACGCGCGAGCAAGAGCCCGTCTGACTTCACAGACGGGCGCAGGTGTGACACCGGACGCACCTGCATCCGCGGCCCCTTCAGGGCAAAACAAAAGGCCACTGGGTTCGAGTGGCGACTCTACTCTGGTGGCTAGCGCCTCCAAAAGGACGAAGGTAGGGTCGTATGCGGAGGCGGTGGCGGCGGAGAGATTGGCCATTATCCCAGTGGACTACCCTGCCGTCAAGATTCAGGCTGGGCATCTGTCCGCTATCCAGGGCGCAGTACTAGCGCTCCTGGACGGTGCACCTGATCCCCTGCCGAGAATCGTGATCGGCAACATTGTGGGGGGCGCCCTCCACGTCAGTTGCCAAGGGAGGGGGGCCTCCACGTGGTTCAGCTCAGCAATCGGAGGAGTGGAGATTGCTGGACTGCACCTTAAGGTCGTGGACGCCAAGGATCTGCCGAAACCGGTCAAAATGGCCTGGAAGACGCGGGTCGTTGGCGCCCAGGACGTAAAACTAATGCTCCGTGTGCTGCAGAGGCTTAATCCTATGCTGCATACGGAGCAATGGAAGATAGTGGACACCCTGATGTCAGACGCAAGCACCCGACGCATCATCTTGATGGATCGGGAGTCGGCGGATGTCATCAAGGCGTCCAACTATCAACTCTTCTCGGGGGTGGATCTGAGCTCTTTCAAACTCCTCGAGGATGCGGAGGAGAGGATGCTTGGGAGGGCGGAGGTCGACCACCGGGCAACCGGGGGCGGGGCGGCCACAGAGGGCGATGTGGCCGCGTGTGGGGACGCGAACCCAGTGGGTGGTGCGGTACTGGAAGGCCCAGCCGATGACGCCGCAAACGTCGAGGCCAAGGAGGCACTGTTGGCAGACGGTGCGGAGGCCAAGACGGTAGAGGCAGAGGCGGGCACGGAGCCGGACGCGACGATGGTGGAGAGAGAGTGGAGGGAGGATCGTGCTGGGTCACGCATGGGTCGAGAGTCATCGCCGTTGTCAACGGTGGACTCGGAGGCCTTGCGTGATATGGCTGATCTGTACCTGGGATGCGACCTCTCCCCCATGTCTAGCGAGGCGCCACCACAGGCCGCTGATCTCAGCAGGCCCAAAACCACATAATGGCGCAATGGCGGGTGTAAGGTGTGTACAAATTAACCTACAACACAACAAAGCAGCCACAGCCCTTCTGGCGAGGCAGTTAATTAATGATAAATTCGATATTGCTCTAATACAAGAACCATATATTTATAAAGGGGAAATTAGAGGTCTGGGCGGAACTGGCGGTACCATACTGTACCACTGCTCCGATGATAATATGAGGACATGCATCTACGTCAGAAATGGCATCGATGCTATGCCTTTACATGCTTTCTGTTCCAGGGATCTTACCAGTGTTAAGATCCAGAATAAAGGGGAGGGGAAGGCTCTTATCTTCTCGTCAGCCTACCTCCCTTACGAGGCGACGGACCCGATAACACAACCACTGCGGGATCTTGTCGTCGAAGGCAGCAAGGCGAACACCGACCTGATCATCGGCTGCGACGCGAACGCTCACAATGTCATCTGGGGCAGCTCGGATGTCAACAAGAGAGGGGAGAAGGTACTGGATTTTCTGGTGAGTTCCTCCTTACAAATTCTTAATAAAGGCAATGAACCAACCTTTGTCAACGCAAGGCGAGGTCAGGTAATTGATATAACGTTGGCTTCCAATAACACTAGCAAAAGCATCAACTCATGGCATGTTTCTAAGGAAATTTCTCTATCAGACCACAGATACATATGCTTTAGGTACAATACGAAGATAGATGTAAAAACTGTACTCAAAAGGAACCCTAGGAACACTGACTGGGAAGCGTACAAGGCTGACCTGAAAGTGGAACTGGGTGATCCGAAAGGTAAGCTCAATTCCATTATTGATATAGAGTTTGAAGCTGACAAAATAGTTCAAGCGGTATACACAGCTTGGACCAATAACTGCCCGGAAAAGAAAACTCTGGCAAAAAGAATACCCTGGTGGAATCCAGAGATAGCAAAACTCAGGAAAGAAACCAGGGCTATATTCAACGACGCAAAAGCCTCAAAATACAAATACAAATACAAATACAAATTCTTTATTGGTAACACCAAGTTACATGTCAACAATTTTAAGCATAGGTAGGTAGTTACTTATTTCACGAATTAATTAATTTAATTTATGGTTATCACATTGTCTACATTTTCCACATTATTAATTGCGATAATAGATTCGTACGATATTATTATAATACATTTGACTAGCTGACGTGGTTATTTATAATATTTACATGTTTCTAATTCTACAAGTTATTTATAGTATTAAATTACTGAATGGGAAGCTCGTATAACTCGTCGATCGAATAAAATGTATGGTCAAGCAGCCATTTACGTAACCTCGACCTAAATACCGCCGTGGAAGTTGCATCCCTTTTAATTGTGTCCGGCAGCCTATTATAAACCGCCGGGCCCATGACGTATACAGATTTCTCTGACTTACGCAGTCTGTGTGCGGGCGTTACCAGGAGGTGGGCAAACTTGTCGCTGCGCATTGCGCGGGATGCATTAACTCCGCGCTCACGGAAAACGGCCAAGTTATTGTGTGTAAAGAGAGCTACCTGGTAGATGAGCTCGCAGGGAAGGGGCATAATGTTTAACTCCTTAAACAAGTCTCTGCACGACACATCATCATTAACGCCTATAATGGTTCGTATCGCCCGCTTCTGCATTCTAAAGGCTCGCCCGGCGTCCGCAGCTCGTGCCCACAGCTCCACACCGTAGGTAAGGAGACTGTGGACCGTCGCGAAATAACAAGACAATACTACGCTGCGCGACGCTGTGGCGGCTAAGCGGCGGAGTCCATAGCATGCGCGGCCCAGCTTGCAGCAGAGTTCGTCGATGTGGTGGTCCCAGGTAAGCGCACTATCGATATGAAAGCCCAGAAGTTTCGTTGTTTGGACCATCTGCAGAACAGTTTGTTCGTCAGCAGTGACTACACAGATTGGTGGTGGGGAGCCATTGAGCTGGAAGGAGACAAACATAGTTTTTTCCCTGTTTAAGGCAAGGCCGTTCAATTGAAACCACAACTCGAGCCTCCTGACTACGGAGGTCAACTTTAGTTGTAACTCCCGTGACGTTGGCGCGGTTACTACGGCGGCCACGTCGTCAGCGTACATATATATTTCTGCTTCATCCACGGCACCGGGCAGGTCGTTGAGCAATAAGCTGAAAAGGGTATTCGATAGGCACGAGCCCTGTGGCACACCAATCGCATTCGTCATTTCAGATGATTTAATCCGGCCGCTGTCACCGACAACCACCTGCGACCGATGCGACATAAAAGACGTCAGTAAGGATAAGACGGGGCCGCGTATACCGTAGAAACGAAGTTTGTTGGTGATAAGGTTGTGGTCGGCTGTGTCGAACGCGCGCGAGAGGTCGCAGCACAGCAGCGCGACTTGCTGGCCCGCCTCGCGCGCGCTCAGCACGCGCCACACCACTTCACGCACCAGGTCGGTGGTGGCACGTCCGGCTCTGTACGCGTACTGCCTATCCGTTATAACGTTTAATTCACTAATAAAGGCTAGGAGCCTTTTATTTAGACCCACTTCGAAAATTTTACTAATAACGGGAACGAGCGATATCGGCCTATATGATTTCATATCGGATTTTTTACCTTTTCCTTTGAAAAGCGGAGATATTTTTACTCTTTTCAGAGGCGTAGGGTATGCGCCCTCCTTTATACAGGTATTGAATAGGTAGGCTACGACATACGCTATTTGTCGGACTACATATTGCAGGAGATTGGGTGACATGCCGTACAGATCTGTGCTATTCTTTGGGGCTATATTTCTGTTTAATATTATGATAACCTCGTCGGGGGAGAACAGAGTAAGCCGTAGTGAAGAGTCGCTTTGGTGCGCAACAGCGCACAGAGCGGCGTGCGCGCTCGTAACATCGGCCGGCGGCGCACCGCATCTACTGGCAGCTGTCGTGAACTCTGTATTTAATGCGTTTACTAATTGTTGTTTAGTGTCGTAGGCTACTCCGTCGGCGTTTCGTAGTATTTCTGTGTAGTCAACCCTTTCGCGACTACGTCGCCCGAGTTCTGCAGATATTATGTTCCACATACATTTAACCTTATTTGGGTGATCACGAATAATTTTGGAGTAGTGATTGGTACGTTTCTCTTTTAGCATGACGTTATATTTTGTTGAGTAATTCTCGGCTATATTTGCCAATTCTATGTTATCAGGGAACACTTTTTTAAGTTGTAATATGTCAAATAATAAGTTTTTAGATTATGAATATCGCTATCGATCCAGGTATTGAATTTTGAACTGCATGATTGTTTACGTATAGGAGAACATATGTTAAATTTATCTAATATTATATTGGTTAGGGTTTGCGCAAGCGCATGACAACAGCGCCCCGACCGCTCCACCACAGCGGTCCAGTCGATTGACCCGAGTGCATTTGCGAAATTAAATTTATTTGCTTGACTCATCGACCGTCGTTCGACGCAGGGCGGCGGCGGCGCGGTGGCGCGCGCGATGTGCACGCGCTGCGCGTCGTGGTCGCTAAGGTGCGCCGCGACGCCGGCGACGCTCGTGATGCGGTGTGAGGGGAGGTTACTGTACACATGGTCCAATAATGTCGCCGTGTTTCCCTCTACCCTTGTTGCAAATTCGACCGCTTGAGAAAAATTATGTCTAGATAAAGTATCAATTAGTTCTTTTTGGATCTTAGATTTTTTTAATATATTTATGTTGATATCACCCATTATAATTGCATCAAGTTCTTCGTTACATATTTTAGTTAATAATTTATCAAATAATTTAAGGTAAGTAATATCGTCTGTTTGGTTTGAGTGATATATTGCAACGACCAATATATTTTCTTCGACAAGTTGTACGGCACACACTTCATACAGCTGCTCGATTGACAAATCACAATAATCCTGTTTATTGATAACCTTAATGCCGGTACGCGCGTAGATGCAACTTCCACCATGGCCGACTGTTGATCTACAAAAATGTGAAATTAGGTCGAAGTTATTAAGTGTTACTGACACTAGTTCGTGACTTCGAAGCCAATGTTCGGTCATTATTAAAATATCACAGGTTAACTCCTTTGTTAGTAATACCTCTAATTTTTTAGTTTTATTGGTTAAGCATCTAATGTTCTGGTGGCACAGGACTAGATGGTCTTCCTTCTTAGTGTCGGTCCGCGAGCGAGAGTGGTGCGATGGCGGCGCCGGCGTCGTGGGGCTGGTCACGTTGGTGCTGATGGGCGAACGCGCTTCTCGGGCGCCTGGCGTCGTGTCGATACCACTCGTTGACTTTAATTGCCTAATGTAGTGTGCGGGAGCGAGAGGAATCAGAGATAGTGGCTGGTGAGTGATTCGGTCCGGTGTTCTCGTATCGCTCGCCCCGCTGTGAGCGGGGACGCACGAGAAACCACTCCGAAAAACGAACGCGCGGAGGCCACACCGCCGGCGTGTTAAAAAGGTCAAACAGGTTTTCGGGGATGCCAATAACAAAAGAAGCATGTCTTGCCGAGCGTATAGTACGTTTTTCCACATAATATTCCGGGCATTTCGCAATTTTGTTTAAGAACTTTGTTAGTTGTTCTACTGTTGTGTCCGGAAGAAAAGACCAGGCCTGAATGTATTTTAAAGGCTCAACCGTTCTTAAGACGTCGTCCTCTTTACCAGATCCGACGATTACTGCACGTCTTTGTCTGCGTTTATTATTTTTATTTAACACTTTATGCCACCTTTCTTCAGATTGCTCAGACAGAAAATCGTCATTTTGTATAGAAGTTGAGTCGTCATTGTTTTGAATTGGTGTACTTGCGAGATCAGTTGCTGGTTTTGTGGCCATACCCGACGACGGCGCGCTCGTGCTAGGTCGGTTGCACTCGGGAGTCGCGCATTGCGATAAGGTTTCGCGCGCTTCATCGGTGCATCGCTTACGCGCAGCGCTGGACTGGTTTTGTATGGCGGCGCCCGCTTGTATACGCGCCTGCCGCACCGGGCGCTGCAGCGCTGGCGGGGCTGATGAAGCCGGTACTGGTGATGAGCGGGTAGTTTTGGACTTTTCGCTGGCAACGTCTGAATTTGGTTGGTTAATCACCTTACTTTGCGCTTGGATAATGTGATTTTGTTCTGTTATTTTAGTTTCCAGTGCGGTTACCTTTTTCACAAGCACAGTCACTGTTTTTTGCAATTCACGAATAGCGGTTTCAAGTGTTTTTTGCGACATTTTCACAACGTTAACGATTTAATAAGTGCGGCGAGTTTACACACAAGCAACCCGACCGAGTGCGCGGTGATAGCTCAAACAACTTTGAGAGTTATGCACACAAGCACACAGAATATAATAAGGCTGTGAGAAAGGCAAAAAGAAGCGCGTGGAGGGGTCACTGCGACCAAATAGGGTCTATACCAGAAGGTATGAGACTAACAAAAGCACTAGCTGCGTCAAAGTCAGTCCCGCTCACAACCATTAAGGGTAGGGACGGGAAAATGACGGAGACAGGGCTAGAAACCTTAAAAATTATGTGTAGCACACACTTTCCAGGCTCAGTGATACACGAGAGCGAATTAGACGATGTTGCAATTAGTGTATTGGAACAAAGCGCAAGCACAACCAGACACAATTGGGACACGTCGAAAAAGGTAGTAGACCATAACAAATTGAAATGGGCAATTTCAACGTTCCAGCCGTTCAAGGCTCCGGGACCAGATGAAATCTACCCAGTACTACTACAAGAAGGCGCAACCGTACTCATTCCTCATCTGAGTAGACTGTACAGAGCGTCTATAGCATTTGGACACATACCACGAGTATGGAGAATGGTAAAAGTAATATACCTGCCTAAACCAGGCAAGGCAGACTACGGAGAAGCCAAATCGTACAGGCCTATAAGTCTGTCTTCATTTTTCCTAAAAACATTGGAAAAATTGGTGGACAGACATATAAGGGATGGTCCATTAAAAAGACGTCCGTTGCACAAACTACAATGTGCGTACCAACCTGGAAAGTCAACCGATACCGCGTTGCACCTGGTAACAACCAGAGCCGAACGGGCCATAGAAAATCAGGAACTATGCCTGGCGGCTTTTCTAGACGTGGAAGGAGCGTTTGATCGCACCACGTACCAAGCTATCAGTGAAGCAGCTGCAAGACATGGCATAGAACCGACCATCTGCAAATGGATAGGCAACATGTTAAACGCCAGGCTAATAAAGTCGTCTCTGATGGGAGATGAAATACTAGCTACGGCTACAAAAGGGTGTCCCCAGGGAGGAGTACTCTCACCTACTCTATGGAGTCTGGTGGTAAACTCCCTAATGGAGGAACTCAACAGTGGTCCTATCTATACGGTAGGATATGCAGATGATCTGGTGATTCTCGTAAATGGGAAATTTCCCAGTACGGTATCAGTAATTATGAGTGAAGCACTGAGGAAAGTGGAGAAATGGTGTAACAATCACCAACTATCCATTAACCCAGGCAAAACAGTGGTAATACCATTCACGAGAAAGAGGATTCTTAAAAACATGCAGGAACTAAAACTGTATGGACAGGTACTCGAAATGTCCAGTGAGGTGAAATATCTTGGTGTCATACTAGATAAGGAACTCAATTGGAAAAAGCATGTCGATCACACCACAACAAAGGCTCTCAGAGTATTTGGGATGTGTAGATCAGCGTATGGTAAGACGTGGGGATTAAGCCCAAAGGTACTAAAGTGGATTTATACCATGATGGTACGACCGATCATCCTATATGGCAGCCTCGTATGGTGGCCAAGGACGTTGAGGAGCACATGCAGAGACGCCTTGACGAAGGTGCAAAGAACGGCGTGCATGGCTATAACAGGGGCGTTTAGAACTACGCCAACCGCGGCGCTAGAAATATTGCTAGATCTACCACCGCTACATATAGTGATACAGTCCGAAGCGCGCAAATCGCTGCACAGGTTAAAAACAATGGACCTGTGGAGTTATTGCACGCCGAAGACTAAGCACACTAACATGGAAAGCAACAATTTTCTTGACAGAATAACAACCATGAGCTGCGATAAAATGCAGCCTAAGTTTGTATTCAATAGGAACTTCAAGGTACAAGTTCCAACGAGGGCGGAATGGGCCGAGGGTCGCGAGCCACCTACAGCGGATGGTGAGGATTTAGCAATAAGATGTGAAAAATGCTTGCCTTGATGTCACTTCGTAAGCGTGCAGGTTGATAGGTGCAGAAGCGGTGATAAGTAAACACGTCAAGTTATCACACACAGTTTATTGTCTAAACGATAGCACACAGAAGAAACAGTTAGCACAGCACACAAGCAGTCACTATAGAATGGAAGGAGTAAGCGAAAGCAGAAAGAAAGTCTTAAACACTAGATTTAGGCTACACAACAACGTTTCGAAAGCAGCGGCTTAATAGATAGAAGCGCATGCGTCTCGCGTCAGTATTGGTTAGGGACTGAGCGGGCGGCGGAGTGAAGCTACCAGGCGGCCGGGCACACGGACCGGTTGCGCCGCGCATCAGCGATAAGCGAGCTACTTGCGAAAGAATCTCTAATAACAAAAACGGATCGCTCTGTCTGTCCGGAACAAAATATTAAACTTGAATAGATATTGATTTTTACATTATTGGTATTGCAAATTATATATGTTTATTATTGTTTACGTATTTATATAATCTTAATATGAGTTATAATTTATTTATAACTATACAAAATTATACTTTTAATTTAAATGATTATTTGATTTTACATAGATTAATAATTAATTATTTTTGTTACGTTGATTGTTATTATTATTATATGAATTCCAAAATACAACATTTGATAAAATTAACAATTATATTTTAACTATCTCGAGGATAATTAAATAATTATTAAATAGAATTATTGAATAAATATAATAAATACAATTCCGACCCCACATCACCCCCCTCCAGAGACCGTCCAGGGCGATAATAATTAATAATAATCAGGTACACGCACCGTGCGTCCTGATTTAGACTTTTTTGCCATATTATTCTGTGTCTCTGGAGAAGATTGACTTGGTGGGACTGGAATTGTTACATTAATTTGAGAGTCAGCTAGTATATAAGCCGGCTTGATACGATCTTTTGACACTGACACATTTTTGTTGTTAACCAACAGTTTAAACACTTTATCACCCCTTTGTAACACTTGGTATGGCCCAGTATAGGCTGGTTGTAGTGGTGGATGAGTGGTATCATCCCGGAGGAACACGTGACTTGCCGTTTTGAGGTCCTTAAAGATAAATACTGGCCTCTTGCTGGAATGACGTGACGCTGGCACTGGGGTAAGGTTGTGAGCAAACTTACGCAAACGCACAATGTAATCAGTGACATCTGCAGTATCATCTGGTCTGGCCTTGTCGAGTAACAACTCTCCTGGTAATCTCAGTGGCTCTCCATATACGAGCTCCGCAGTTGAAGCATTAAGGTCTTCTTTGTATGCGCTACGTATCCCAAGTAGGACTAAAGGTAATGAGTCCACCCAGTTACTGTTAGCGTGACAAGTGATAGCGGCTTTCAACTGTCTATGGAAACGCTCCACAAGGCCATTACACGCAGGATGGTAGGCGGTTGTACGACGATTCTGAAATCCAGCTAATTCTGACAAGTGCTTGAACAGGGCGCTCTCAAACTGTCTACCACGATCGGTGACGATGTCATTGGGGCAGCCAAACCGAGATATCCACCCATGTAGCAAGCCTTTTGCTACAGCCTCAGCTGTGATCTCCTGCAGCGGTATTACCTCAGGCCAACGAGTATAACGGTCGATGGCTGTAAGGCAATACTTATATCCTTGAGATATTGGCATGGGTCCGATGAGATCAATGTGAACATGCATAAACCTCGCTCTGGGTAACTTGTAGGTTCCCAGAGGTGCAGAAACGTGCCGAGTTACCTTGGCTCGCTGGCATGACAAACAAGCACGCGCCCACTCGCGGCAATCCTTTTTAACACTTGGCCATACGTAGCGATCTGTGACAAGCTTGATAGACGCATTAGCACCAGAGTGACTAAGGCAGTGCAGGCTCTGGAATACCTGCTGGCGCAACTCCTTGGTGACGTATGGTCTTAGCGTCTGGCCATTTTCGTCGCAATACAATTCAGCATGGGTACCTGGCAACTTGAGTTTCTTGAGATGTAACGAAGTGTCACTGTGCAAGAGCTCTTGTAGTTCGGGATCCTTAATCTGAGATTGCGCTAGCTGGGTCAGGTCGATGGGCTGTGTGATCTCTTCAATGCGGGACAAGGTATCCGCCACAACATTGTCCTTACCTGAGATATGCCTTATATCGGTGGTAAATTGCGCTATGTAATCCAGGTGCCTGAACTGTCTTGGTGAGCAGTTATCTTTCCGCGAGTTGAACGCAAAACAGATCGGTTTATGGTCTGTGTATATCGTGAATACCCGGGCCTCCACCATATGTCTGAAATATTTGATGGCTTCATATATGGCCAACAGCTCACGGTCATATGGAGAATACTTGCGTTGTGAGGGACTGAGCTTTCTCGAGAAGAACGCAAGTGGCTGCCATTCATCGCCGACATACTGCTGCAATGCTGAGCCCATGGCTGTATCAGAGGCGTCAGTAACAATGGCTAGCTTAGCCTGGCTATCCGGATGGGCTAAAAGCGCAGCCTGACATAAGCTGTCCTTACAGCGGGTGAACGCCTCGAACTCTTCAGCACCAAAGTTGACAGGATGAGACCCTTTTACCGAGCCTGTTAGCAGGGCATTCAGTGGAGCCTGGAACTGCGCTGCGCCGGGGATGAACCTGCGGTAAAAATTGATCATCCCTAGAAATCTGCGCAACTCTCGCACATTTTTAGGAGTCGGGAAGTCCTTAATGGCATCGACCTTGGCTGGAAGTGGCTTCGTTCCCTGTGCTGATATGCGGTAACCTAGAAAATTCACCTCTGCTGCCCCGAAGACGCACTTGGAGGTATTAATCACCATGCCGTACTCATTTAATTTGGTGAACAGTTGTCGCAAATGATCTTTGTGGGTACTCTCGTCCTTCGAAAACACCAAAAAGTCGTCCAGATAGGCAAAACAAAAATCCAGTCCCCTTACCATCTCATCCACGAACCGCTGAAATGTCTGACTCGCGTTCCGAAGTCCAAACGTCATAAAAGGGAACTCGTACATTCCAAACGGCGTGGTGATAGAGGTCTTCGGGATGTCCTCTGGATTCACGGGGATCTGGTGGTACGCTTTCTCAAGGTCGATGGTGGAGAATACCTGGGAACCAGAAATACAATGAGCAAAGTCGTGAATATGCCGAATAGGATACTGGTCCGGGATGGTTCTCGCGTTGAGCATTCGGTAGTCACCACAGGGACGCCAGCCATTGTCCTTTTTGGGAGCTAGGTGTAGTGGCGACGACCAAGGCGACTCTGATGGTCTAGCAGTTCCGTTCTGGAGCATAGCAGCAAACTCATCCTTAGCTATTTTTAATTTGTCCGGGGCCAACCGTCGAGGAGAGCAAGACACAGGAGGCCCTGGAGTAGTTCTAATATGATGAAGAACGTTATGCTTCGGAACACGAAGAACGCCTGATGGGCGAGTAATGTCGGGGTATTCGAGTAGTATGTGATGATAGTCCGACTCACCCGACACAATCTTCACCGACGATATAATTTCCGGCGCACACGCAGGCAGAGCCACGGCACAGATGTTAGTCGATTTATCAATCAGCTGTTGGTTCCTGCAGTCTACGACGAGGTTGTAGTGCGACAGGAAGTCTACGCCGATAATCGCCTTTGTAACATCCGCGACGATAAATCTCCAAGTAAAGTCGCGGCGCAAGCCTAGGTTCAGCACTAAGTGTATGTAGCCGTACGTATTAGTTGCCGAGCCGTTTGCTGCACATAACTGGTAGCTTGTTTGTTGTCGCCTATTTTTAAGTGCTGACCTAGGGAAGACACAGAGATCGCTGCCAGTGTCTACGAGAAACTGCATCTTCGACGTTTGGTCTGTGACGAATAAGCGACCAGTGCTAGGGCAATCGGCGGTCGCCATTAACGAGTGCCCTGTTCGTTTCCCGCCCGATAGTCGCAAGGCTTCACGCACTTTGTTGCACGTTCACCAAACTTCGCGTGATACCAGCATTCCGGATATTTACGGTAACTGGATTGAGATCGCTTGGAGCTGGAGCAATTACGTGACTTGCTGGACGAACGGTTCTTCGAACGAGACTGTCTGCTTCCATGGAGTTGAGTTTTAAGCTCCTTCATCTCTCTGGTCAGCTCACTTACTTGACGCATGAGGGTAGCCAATTGTGGTTCGGACGCGGAAGCCGCAGCAACTTGATGAGGACTTGACAAGTCGTACACGCGATCAGCCAGGTCGGCCAACTCCTCCAGCGAATCGCTCGGCTTCGACGCAACCACATATTGCACGTTGTTTGGTAAGCGGGTGGTCCAGATGGATAGCAAAAACTCATCGGGAATATTTGGACCAGCAAGGTTACGTAAATGGCGAAGGAACTGAGATGGTCTTCTGTCCCCCAACTCTTCTTGGCTCAGGAGCTGTTTCACTTTTTTCTGCCGAGATACTGAAAGCCTTTTTATCAACTCTTCCTTGAGCTTCTTATATTTGTCAGTAGCCGGTGGGGAAATAATCACATCTTCCACTTCAGCGGCGTACTGCGATTCCAGTTGCGCGACGACATAATTAAACTTGGTCGCATCGGTGGTGATGTTAGAAATAGAGAATTGGCTCTCTATTTGAGCAAACCACACTGCAGGTTTCTCTGGCCAAAATGCAGGTACACGGACGCCGACACGATAAACTTCCGTTGCTGGGCCGCCATTTTGCCCTTGCAAAACGTTTGCATTGCCTGGGTTCTCTTCGCTCATCTTCAGTGTTCCAGGGGTCACCAGTTTAGCAATAAGATGTGAAAAATGCTTGCCTTGATGTCACTTCGTAAGCGTGCAGGTTGATAGGTGCAGAAGCGGTGATAAGTAAACACGTCAAGTTATCACACACAGTTTATTGTCTAAACGATAGCACACAGAAGAAACAGTTAGCACAGCACACAAGCAGTCACTATAGAATGGAAGGAGTAAGCGAAAGCAGAAAGAAAGTCTTAAACACTAGATTTAGGCTACACAACAACGTTTCGAAAGCAGCGGCTTAATAGATAGAAGCGCATGCGTCTCGCGTCAGTATTGGTTAGGGACTGAGCGGGCGGCGGAGTGAAGCTACCAGGCGGCCGGGCACACGGACCGGTTGCGCCGCGCATCAGCGATAAGCGAGCTACTTGCGAAAGAATCTCTAATAACAAAAACGGATCGCTCTGTCTGTCCGGAACAAAATATTAAACTTGAATAGATATTGATTTTTACATTATTGGTATTGCAAATTATATATGTTTATTATTGTTTACGTATTTATATAATCTTAATATGAGTTATAATTTATTTATAACTATACAAAATTATACTTTTAATTTAAATGATTATTTGATTTTACATAGATTAATAATTAATTATTTTTGTTACGTTGATTGTTATTATTATTATATGAATTCCAAAATACAACATTTGATAAAATTAACAATTATATTTTAACTATCTCGAGGATAATTAAATAATTATTAAATAGAATTATTGAATAAATATAATAAATACAATTCCGACCCCACAAGGACATTATTTGGTACACTGATGGATCAAAAATGGGATCAGGTACGGGAGCAGGCATTCATGCAAACGACTTCAATGCAAGTACAAGTATGGGAGGTTATGCGACTGTTTTCCAAGCGGAGACATACGCTATAATCGCCTGTGCCCAGGAGAACATAGATAGACTTACCAGAGGCAAGCACATCTACATACTCAGTGACAGTCAAGCGGCACTTAAAGCGCTAGGTGCGCCTAAAGTGGATTCTAGACTTGTGTATAATGGCGTCCTAGCTTTGAACAAGCTTGGAAGGCACAATAAGGTGCAACTGGTATGGATCCCAGGGCATGAAGGCTTCATCGGTAATGAAATTGCAGATGAACTTGCTAGAAAAGGGTCTGCGACAAGTTTCATAGGACCTGAACCATGTGTGGGTCTCTCGCAGGGAACCATAGCAACAGCCATCAAGGACTATGCCAAAAACCAGCACCAACAAGAGTGGAGGAAAATGGCAGGCTTGAGGCACTCAAAGCTATTCATGGAATGTATAGAATCAGGCTGGACCAAGAAATTATGGGAATACAGCAAAAGACAGCTCCGAATCATAACGGGGGTGTTTACCGGTCACTTTGGGGTCAAAGGACTATTGGCCAAGTTGGGACTGTCTGACAATACAGATTGTAGAATGTGTGGCGAGGAGGCAGAGACAATGAAGCACATACTGTGTGAATGTCATGCCCTCGCCAGACTCAGAATGAAGGAATTCGGTATTGGTTACCCAGAACCGAAGGAATTCCAGGCACTACCAACTGGTTCCATCATCCGATATATGAAGGTGGTGGAACAATCCTTTGAGTAGGCGCGATGGGGGTAACTACACAAAAGATCCCATTGGGTCGAAGTGTATCCGCAAGGACCCCTTCCTAATAAGATAAGATAAGATAGCACTTAGTCATGGTGGTAAATTTCACTTAAGCATCTAATTAGATATGATATACGAGCTATTTAGACCCAGTTGTGCTACTTGGGTTGTCAAGCAAATTAGCTAGCAGCCAGTTAAAAAGTAAAAGAAAAATCTTTTGTAAATAAAGGTCAAGTAGGGGCGTATAATTACCGATTATTCAACAAATTGGGATTGACCTGCCTCTTGAAATTGAGATAAGCTCAGATTGTAAGTACTTTTAACGACGGGAAATTCGGCGATACCGTAGAATTTCACAATTTCTGTAATTGGTGCCATTGTGCGACTGAATCCCGGACCCTTCGTGCATTCACGAGAAACTTGAAAGTAATAAACTTGTTCTTTCGATGAATTGCCTTATTCCGAAGTTAATCACGAGAGGGAAGGCGAGCCCGCGTTTGAGGAATGACCCGAGTTGCGCCGATTAATTTTCCTTCGATGCGCCGCGATCCAAATCACGCCTCCCGGACAAACTTGCTGATGTTATTTTTATTAGTACCTTGATCAATAGTCGGCAACTTTGTCGTTGTTTATCGGCCAAATAGTCCTTAATAAAGCAAGTTTCGAGCGAGAAATTATGAGAGGGTTTAGCCGCGAGAAGTAAATAAGGAAAATAGACAACAAAACGAGTGCCAAGTCAACAGTTAAGATGCAGCAGTAAAAATGTAGTGAAACACTTATTTGAATAGCAAATTTTAACTTTTTTATGTCCGATGTATCAAATCTAGTATCTATAATAATATGACATGAATAATGTAGGCATTACCCTTATTAAAGTAAGTTTAAAACGAGAAATTATGAAACAACGTTTTGCCCCGAGAGGTAAATAAGGCAAATATACCTACAACAAAACTTGCACACCAAGAGTTAAGATAGATAGAAAGGTGGTAGTAACTTTTATTTGAATAGCAACATGTCTAACCGACTTTACATATTTAGTTATGCTACTTAACCAGCACCTCTAGCATAACTGGCATACGCGACTTTTTCTTGCGCGAGATAATTACCCGTCTCTTTCTGTGCAGTAATGTGAGAGAGTAGCGCTATTTCGCGCGACAAGAGTCGCGAAGCAAAGTTGTGCTAGACGGGCAGAGATACCTCCGGTGGTTGGTGTTTCCGCCCGGAGAAGAAGATCTAACACAAATCCACCTAGTCTGAAATTAAGTTCTTGTATGATTGTGTCGTGAAGTGTTAGACTATATACGTAATTATACTTTATAGATAAATATATTGTTAAACTCATAGAAAATATTCATGATCAACCTATTAGAGCCGAGTTGAGCCGTCAACTTTAGCAAGTAGATGTTCTTGCTGGGATTTGAACCTACCACCCCCGGTTTAGAAGACAACTACACTCCACGTTCTTGTCGTTGATATCTCGAATCATCGCACAAATGGCTACCAACCAACAACATATGTATAAATTAAGCCCTTTGCCTTTTTAACTGAATGAAGTTTTGTTAATTCTCTCCACTACAAGTTATATACTTTTTGACGTCAAATAATGTTCATATAACCTTATCCCAGCGATATACCGGTAGTTACATGAGTTACGCATCGTTATAAAGCGGCTACACGCCATTTGAGCCGAGCGCGCGGTAACAAATATGGCCGTGTTTGTTATTTTTATACGGAGAGCCCGTGCGGACTACAAATCAAGATAACAAGCAGAGACGGAGTCTAGCACGATATTTACAGATAGTGCCCCTATCCTATGACAGACTTATGCGCTTTTCCATAGAGATTTTGCGCAGTTTTTCTGAAAATTTCCGCATGAATTGTTTTCTGTTTTCTGCGGTTCTGTATACCTTCCGTACTTCTTGTCACCTAATCAAGTAGGTAAGGAAGTAAGGTAAAATAAAGCTCTAGAAACAAAGTACCTAACAAAGTCCAGTGGCCAGACATAACCTAAAAAAAATTGTTAAAATCAGGTGCTCGCGAGTTTTGTATAAATATTTAAAACGATTTAAGATGGCAGGACCGGCGAGTAGAATTTACACATGAGTGGTTCCGAATCGACATGGAAAGCCGAGAAGAAGACGACTGAGTGACTGAGTAAAGAGTGACTTTGACTTTGACCATTTCAATTTTACTTGTTATTAATGCAACAATCATAAACACATTCTGAATGTTAACTACCTATTACGGTTGAAGAGGTAAAACCGTGTGATAGGCACAGGTATCAGTAGTTTAGTAATAGGGTGCCGTTTGGTAATAGAACCTGAAGAAAATATTAAACCGTTCACTAAGAAGTATGCTTAGATAATCACTTTTTAACAAAAAATAACCGATGCCAACTAACGTTATGACGCTTTCCGAGAACGAAACTAAAAAAAAACCAAATCACGACAGGTTCACCTATAATTTTTGAAGAGTTTTTCCAGGATCCCATCATCAGATCTTAACATCAAATGACAATGGAACCAACTAGAAAATATAATCCTTCCAAACAAAAAAAAAAGAGCAGGAAGGTTAAAATGGGACTGGGCACTATTAGGGCACGTATGCCGCATGCACCTTGATAGATGGGCTAATCGAGCCACGAAGTGGGTGCCGGAAGAGAGGCGGCGACGGCGTGGCAGGCAGAGTCGGAGATGGCAGTACTACCTGGATACATTCCTAAATAATTGTACTGAAATAGCGCCGAACAGTGAGGTGTGTAAATCGAAGGGAGAGTAGGCCTTTCTCCAGCAGTTGGACACAAATACACGCTAATAAAAAAAATTGAAACTAGATTTGCAGTTTCGATTCAGTTATGTCTACTGAACTAAAACTGCATCAAAACTACACTTTTGCAGCCATAAACCAGTTTAAATGCATGCATGCATGTCCGTGTCTGAAAAAAGTGGCTGGTGGTGACTGGATGGCGAAAACGGGAGATCGGGCCATGTGGCGAACCCTGGGGGAGGCTTACGTCCAGCAGTGGACTGCAATAGGCTGAAATGATGATGATGATGATGATGATGCATGTCCGTTTGTGTCTGCCTTAACATGTTGCTTGGATCTCCTTAAGCTTTGTTTTTATTTGGGTCGCAGTTTCAAGACTTCTGCGCGGAGAACAGCTTAACCGTGATGAATACGTGGTTCAAACAACACCCGCGATGACTTTACACCTGGACGTCGCCGAATGGTAAATACAGGAACCAAATCGACTACATCATGACTGGCAAGAGATGGAGGTCGTCAATCACTTTCACTAAGACGCGACCGGGAGCTGACTGTGGTAGCGACCACCAACTACTAGCAGCTGCCGTCAAGGTCCGCCTGAAGGCTGCTCGTGTAAAGTTATCGAAGAAAGATATTAACTTACCAATGCAGGCCGAAGAGGAATTTCAGAAGATAGCGCGTTTATGCCTAAAGACGTTGGAACTGGACCCTTTTGATTCGGCACACGCTTTGTGGGAGACCCTAAAATCTGTTGCTCTGGAAACAGCCAAAGAGGTGGAGGGCAAAGTAAGAGAGTCGGGTCGCAAAGCTGTCTGGATGAAGGAGGATACTTGGGCGTTAATTAAGGAAAGAAGAACTCTAAAGGAGGGTGGCTTAAACTCAGAGGTAGAGAGGCAACGGTATCGGGAACTGCATGGTATGGTTCAAAGGTTATGCAGAAGGGATAAAAATGCCGCTATTGATGAAATATGCCAAGACGTAGAAAACGCAGCTAACCATGCACATACCAAGGACATGTTCGCAAAGGTGAAATTCCTGGATAAGGATTTTAAATTTAAAAGCTGGACGATAGAAAATGATCTTGGAACACCACTGATGGAGAAACATCTGGTGATTGAGCGGTGGCGCCAATACTGCCAACAGCTTGCCGTTTGTGAGCAGCTCTCTAAGTACTTAGAGGATAATAACCTACTACCATGTACACAGTCAGGTTTCCGCAGTAAACATGGAACGGCTACTGCAATGGCAAAAGTCACAGACGACATTATTGCAGCGTCAGATAAGGGAATGGGGTCCATTCTGGTACTTTTAGATTTTCCGCGTGCTTTTGACTGTCTTAATCCAACATTACTGCTTTCCAAAATGGCCTATTACGGAATATCCTCTTCGTCGTGCAAATGGTTTCAGTCATTTCTAACAGACCGGAAGCAGTATGTTGAAATAGAAACTGATCAAGGAGATTTAATCAGGTCAAAAGTACAAGAAATCAGTCGCGGGACACCACAGGGCTCAATTTTGAGTCCATTGCTTTTTATTCTGTATACAGCCCATTTATATGCGGATGATACTCAAATGTATTACTCTTTCACGCCTAACAATCTGGAAATATCGCTTAACAAAATAAACCAAGATTTAGAAATAATAGCAGACTGGTCACTCAAAAATAACCTCATTTTAAACCCAACTAAATCTCAGTTCTTAGTATTAGGTAATAAATGGCAACGGCAAAAAATTAAAGAACAAAACCCAAGTGTAAAAATAGGAATCGAGCCGGTCACTCAAGTAGACACAGCGAAAAATCTAAGTTTGACGATAGATGGTCAACTGCGATACATTGAACATGTAAATATTAAGATAAGAAACGCCTTCTACCGGCTTAAAGTGCTATATAGGATTCGTAAATATCTTACTATTAAGGTTAGGGAAACTCTTGTAGAATCTTTGATACTTTCTCAATTTAATTATGCAGACATAGTATATGGGCCAAGACTCTTAGCAGAAACAAAAAAGTCATTACAGCGGGTACAAAATGCATGTGTTCAGTTCTGTTACGATATTCCCAGGCGAGCGCATATAACTTCATTTTTAAATGAAAGGTCTACTCTGAATATGGAGCACAGGAGAAGACTGCACCTGGCATGCGCAGTAAGGAAACTTATCGAGTTTGAGAAACCCAGTTACATGTTCGAAAAGCTAAGATGGGTCAAGGATACACGCGGCAAGTCTCTTAGAAGATGCACTAAACTCAGGGTACCTAAGCACAGGACGGCATTCTTCAGGGGGAGTTTCAAATTTGCAGCTGCAAAAGTCTGGAACGATCTGCCTCCACCCCTACGAGAACCCATGGCGTTATCTAAGTACAAGCGGTTAGTCCAAGGCCATTTAATAGACGTGCAAAGCAGGTTATCCTCTCCCCCCTAACAACCTCCCTTTTTTTTCGCATACACACACACCCACACAGACACACACCCACACAGACACACACACACACACACACACGCGCACACACACATAGTGGCACTTTTGCAGCATTGTTGATTTACATTAACTATGTTAATTTTTTTATTCTCTTTTTTCATGTAGTCTTGTCCCAAAATCAAAATTTTGTTATTTTTTTTTTATCGTTTATTGTTAGTTTTAGTTGAACTTGATGTTTTTAGTATTTATATTTTTCGTTGGATTGCAACCGACACCATCAAAGGGCTCAGTCTGAAAACCAGCGCTGGACTTTTTGCCCAGCACACGCTGAGACTGAGACCCATTGCCTCATACTTCTAAGAAATCGTTTTTTATATTTACTGTTATTATATTAGGTATACCATTCTTTCTGTTTTTTCCGTTTTTGTAAGTATAAATTATGTGCATGTAATTGTTAGTATAAGTTGTGGCAATAAAGAAATTTCTGATTCTGATTCTGATTCTGAGCTATATAGTGAGGATAGTGAATAGTGACTTCATCGAAGATCGGATGGATTTCACCGAAAGGGAGCCGGACATCCTCCTACATGAAGTCGAAGCTGCAGTTCTGCGTCTGAAACACAAAGCCTGTGGTGAGACAGAGTATCCGCGCAAATGCTCAAGTGGTTAGGTCCAGAAGGCACACAGGTTCTACATCTCATTTGCCTGAAAGTTTGGAGAACTGGTCAATGGCCTGAGGACTGAATGGAGTCAGTGGTGGTACCGCTGCACAAGAAAGGCTCTACTAAGAAATGCGAGAACTACCGTACCATCTCATTAACATCCCATGCGAGTAAAGTCTTTCTGCATATCCTCAACAAAAGGCTTGAAAGTTTTATTTTTGGGCAGATTGCAAGGGAACAGGCAGGTTTTTTCAGAGGTAGAGGTACACGCGAACAGATATTGAACATCAGGCAGCTCATCGAGAAGGCTCGGGAGTTCAACGTGCCGATGGCCCTATGCTTTATTGACTATGCGAAGGCCTTTGACTGCATCAGCTGGAAGAGGATGTTCACAGTCATGAGAGAGATGGGTATACCAGATCACCTAATTTTCCTTGTGCAGAATCTGTACCTCGACGGCAGGTCTAGGATCAGAGTAGAAGACACCGAATCAGAACCCTTTCAGACCAACCGTGGAGTTAGACAAGGGTGTATTCTCTCACCACAGCTGTTCAATCTCGTGGGCGAACACATCATGAGAAGAGTTCTGGAGGATTGGTATGGAGGCGTACGGATCGGAGGACACCTCATTAATAATTTACGCTTTGCAGATGACACTACCATTATAGGGTCTAACGAAACAAAACTAGCTGAGCTTCTGCAAAGGGTCCAAAAAGTGAGTGTGGAGTATGGTCTACATATTAATCGGGCTAAGACAAAACTCATGTTTGTGGATCGGGCGGGCACGCTGCAACGAACGGCAGAGCTATCTGACCTAGATACCGTGGACAAATTTGTCTACCTGGGATCTTTGGTTGCCGCGGATGGTGACTGTGAGAAAGAGGTTGTGAGAAGAGCCCAGATAGCAAAGGTAGCGGTGAAGCGGCTAGAGAAGATCTGGAGGAACAGAGGTATCTGCAGGAAAACGAAAACAACGCTGATGAGAACCCTGATTTTCTCTATATTTCTATACGCTTCAGAAACCTGGACCCTTAAGGCACGCATTCGGAACAGGATTGACGCATTCGAAATGTGGTGCTGGCGAAAAATGCTAGGAATCTCTTGGACGGCACGTCGCACAAATGCGTCGATCCAGGCCGAACTGAAGATCAAGTGCCGCTTATCGACCATTTGCCTCCAGCCACAGATAACCCCCACTAGACGGAGCATGTAAGGCGACCCGCGCGCACCAACGATATGGTACGGCAGAACATTAAAGTATCAACACAGCGGCCACCGTTTAGTTGCGTCCATGTTTATGAGGTCTCTCTACACCACTTAACACTACAATTTACCATGTAATTAATTAAATTTCTTTTTTCGTTGACGTACGCATGGATCATAAACAAGGACGCAACTAAACGGTGGCCGCCGTGTTGATACTTTAATGTTCTGCCGTACCATATCGTTGGTGCCCGCGGGTCGCCTTACATGCTCCGTCTAGTGGGGGTTGTCTGTGCCTCCAGCGGATCCTGCAATATTTCGGTCACGTGGCTAGACGCGAGCCAGATAGTTTGGAAAAGCTCATTGTAGTTGGCCACGTGAAAGGAAAAAGGGCCCGTGGGAGATCACCGACCCGATGGACCGATGCCGTGAAAGAAGCCTGTCAGGAAAATCTACAGGCGATAATCCGGAAGGCCGAAAACCGTGTGGAGTGGAGATCTTTGGTGCAACAGATAACGGCCTCAAATGGTCACGACCCTCAGTCATGAGGAAGCGAGGAAGAAGAAGAAGAAGAAGTTTCAAGTCCTACTTAAATTGCAGTTGATCACATTAAAAGAAAACATGATTAACCTTTTTGTCAATAATTAAAAATATGATAAAAGACAGAGTAGAAAAATAGAGAAATTATGCTAAGCTGCAGGAATATTCAGAAACATCAGAATACGTATCGCTTACGTTATTGTCATACATCCTATATTTCTAGGACCAATACCTACCAATTACATTTTTGCGCCATCATACAATAAGTTAGATTAGATAACATCGGTAAAGTAGACATTATTATAAATGTATATATCATTTAAAGACACAATTATATTGAGATTCGCATTAACGGGACTAATATTTGAATAATGATATCCCATTATTCAAATATTAGTCCTTATATCAACATCATTCTTGACATATTACTGTTACTGATTTGATACATCGGAGATAAATTCAAATAAGTGTTTCATTACACAGTTTTACTGCTGCATCTTAACTTAACTGTTGACTTGGCACTCGTTTTGTTGTCTATTTTCCTTATTTACTTCTCGCGGCTAAACCCTGTCTCATAATTTCTCGCTCGAAACTTGCTTTATTAAGGACAATGACTATTTTCCCGATAAACAACGACGAAGTTGCCGACTATTTATCAAGGACTAATAAAAATAACATCAGCAAGTTTGTCAGGGAGGCGCGATTTGGATCGCGGCGCATCGAAGGAAAATTAATCGGCGCAACTCGGGTCATTCCTCAAACGCGGGCTCGCCTTCCCTCTCGTGATTAACTTCGGAATAAGGCAATTCATCGAAAGAACAAGTTTATTACTTTCAAGTTTCTCGTGAATGCACGAAGGGCCCGGGACTCAGTCGTACAATGGCAGCAATTACAGAAATTGTGAAATTCAACGGTATCGCTGAATTTCCCGTCGTTAAAAGTACTTATAATCCGAGCTTATCTCAATTTCAAGAGGCAGGTCAATCCCAATTTGTAGAATTATCGGTAATTATACTTCCCCACTTGATCTTTATTTTTGTAAAAGATTATTAATTTATTACAATCGACTTCAAAGAGGAGGAGATTTTCACTTATAGTCTCTAACTCAAGTTCCGTTTCCGTAACAAATGAATGGTCATAGTCAGTGAGAACGCTCAGCAAGTCGGCATTACCCCGCTCGTTAAATTGACGATTGTTTTAAGCGAATGATTCGCTAGAGTTCTGTTTGACGAGTGATACTCCAGCCTTTTGTCTAAAGGTTTAACTAAAGGCTTATACCTATTGCTAATTCATTATGGTAGCATTCTACTATATAGAACAGTAGGTGATTCTAGCACCTACCGCTTATCGTCCCAGTTACAGTAATATCATCGCATAAAGTCACACTGAATCCTATTCCTGGCCGTTTTTGTAACAAATGAATAGTCATAGTCAGTGAGAACGCTCAGCAACTCGGTATTACCCCGCTCGTTAAGTTGACGATTGTTGTAAGCGAGTGATTCGCTAGAGCTTTGTTTTACGAGAGCCGCTCCAGCCATTTGTCAAAAGATTTAACTAAACGCTTATACATTATCTTTACATAAAATGATATTCAGGAGTAACGAGAGCTGTTAACTGAATAAGGCTGTCGTCGCGTTTGCTTTAGAATTGTTAGGGAATGTTGGAAATAAATTGATCAATTAATATTCCTTTTGAACCGATTACACCGATGAACTTTTTATCCGGCCGTTGGGGCAGGGAGGTTCTTGAGTTGCGACGTACCGGAAGACGCAGTGTGGGAAGGCTCCTATCAATTTGGACCGCCGACTTTGGTTAGGATCGCGGTAAGCAATTGGATTAAGGTGGCGCACGACCGATCGGTGTGAAGTTTATGGACGCCTTTGTCCAGCAGTAGACGTCTATCAACTGAAATGATGATGATGTACTGATTTAAAACAGAAGGAGGCTTAGTTTCTGAAAATGCTTTCTTTTTAACGGCTGTCCCGATTTGGATACTTTCTCGTTGGCCTCATTTGACGATGGTATCCTGTAGAAAATCGAAACTACTTAGACCTATAGTGTTTCGAATTATATGTGATATATTTTTTTGTTACTCGCCCTATTTCATTATATATTTTTATGTTATATACGTCCAGTAGCTCCCTAAAAAGAATATTTTCGTTTAAGCCGCTTATTTCTTGTTTGAAAGAATTTGTTAAACTTCTGTTACTATATGTGGTATCGACTTGGTATCCACTCTCTGTCTGTCTGTCTGTACGTAACGCCTCTTATGTTTAGATCACAGGTGGTAAAGAAACACTTGTTTTCATAGAATATCATACTAAAGCCGCTATGGCAACAAAAAAAGATTAATTATATTATTTTTATTTTACTCAATGTTTTGACTCGTAATATATTTTAAAGAAAGGGCATGTTCGTGTTATTTTTAAGATGTTACAAATGTTTGTATAGATACGACTTATTGCCGTAACGACTTGTTGCGAGACTCATAGATGTACAGTTTTCAAATGCACAACTAAATGCAGCTTTGTGCATTTAGGTCATCTATGACCACATCTTCGAGTAGTGTCAACGAAGTTGCAGTTGCAACAAATTTAAAGGCTTATATTTTTATGGGATTATAATTCTTGTGATTGTGACATATTTTGCCTTGTGTGAACGATTTTTTTATTTTTTTATATTTTAAAGAAATAATTTATTTTCGCATGTTTTTTGTTATTTATTTATTTAATATTTATTGCACAAAACAAAACTTATCGTACAAAAGGCGGACTTAATGCCATGAGGCATTCTCTACCAGTCAACCTTTGGGCAAAGCAGATAAATTGTGGGCGGTGCAACTCTGCTAGCGTAGAGGCAGGTTTATGGCAACATTTTGAATTCTTAAAATTCACTTTGCGTCTGTTCAAAACAGCTGAAACGAAAATATATTAACTAACGTAATCGAAGTTAAATAACAGGTCAGTCAGACTTTGTAGAACAAAAAAAAGTCACAGACAAGTCTGGAATTATCTCGTTAGAAAACTTTTAGAACTGCTATTTTGCTGAGCTTAGAAACGTTCGGCGCAATTCATTTTATTATCATCGCCTGAAACTGATTGCTAGAAAGAAAGTGATTATTTTTTTAGAAAATGGTTATATGTCCAAATATCCCTGCAGGTACCAAAGTCGGTTAAAATCCGAATACCTACCTATACTTATTAACTTTAACCCACAAAGGTACAAAGGTACTTCACAAAGCATGGAATTGCAACCACTCGGGCACTTACATAAATACCACAATTATAAAACCTAATCCTAAGGGGTTACCTATCATAAACTCGAAAATTGTAATTCCGAATATTAAAATCCTGAAAACGTTTAGATTTTTTTCATTTGCCCGAAATTTTGTTTGCCCGAAATTTCATTTCCCATATTATTATTTTCCCAATTCTCATTTCGTCGCAATTTTATTTCGCATATGATTCAAAGCGACACTTATTAAAAATCCGAAGTATCATTTTGTCAACTACTTTTTATGCCGTAAAGTATTAAGTCCGAAATATTTTTATCCCGCTGTATCAAAATTGTAGCATATTGGAGTAAATCATAAATGCATCCAGCATATTCCGTGCGACATATTCGGTACGATTTGGTACATTGATTAACAAAGTATGTATTAAACTTATAGTTTTATTTACTAAGTATCCGCTGTATCAAAAAATCGAAATTGTAGCATATCCGGTCATATCAAATCGCATTTTAGGTTAGGGTCGCAGTTCAACCTAACACTCCTCCTCGCTTCGCTCGTCGTCGTACCTAACCTAAGCCGGGTCAGACCTGCCTTAGAATTAGATTAATGGGTTACGTACCGTTATCAAATATCTAATGTTTAAACTCGATATAGATTTGCGCGGCTCGCTCGCTTCGCTCGCTCGTTAGGGTCGCAGTTCAACCTAACACTCCTCCTCGCTTCGCTCGTCGTCGTACCTAACCTAAGCCAAGTCGGACCTGCCTTAGAACTAGATTAATGGGTTACGTACCGTTATCAAATATCTAATGTTTAAACTCGATATAGACTTGCGCGGCTCGCTCGCTTCGCTCGCTCGTTAGGGTCGCAGTTCAACCTAACACTCCTCCTCGCTTCGCTCGTCGTCGTACCTAACCTAAGCCAAGTCGGCCCTGCCTGAGAACTAGATGAATGGGTTTTTAATCGTGACGGTAAAATTATATTAGGGAAAATGAGATTTCGATTTTACGTAGCATCGGAATTATGAAAAGTTGGTTAACAAAGCAGTTGTCAAATAATAAAGTTGGCAATCGTTCTTCTGCTTATCGAGTTTCGGGAAAACGTTAATGTGGGAAAACAAACTGGCGACATTTCAAAAGTATGGTAAACAAAGTATATGGATTATAAGAATTCGGTTAACCGTTTTCGGACAAGTGAAAATCGGACACGTGTGTTTCGGAACATCGATAGGTTACCATATTACATAAATACAGTATTCAACCATAACTTCTAACTTCAGAAACTCTTCTTCTAACTTAACTCTTTAGATTCGTGGATATTATTTACTTTGCCGCCTACAAAGCTACATTTACAAACCATGGAATCGGTGTCACTCAGAATACGCTCAGGCACTTGACCGTCCCAGCTAACTAATTCCAGCGAATCCTTCCCCTAAGCCCCTATTACCGACGCGGTGCAAAGCTAAAGGAAAAACTGCTCGTATATGCAAAAAGTCTTTATGCATTTTAAGGGTGGCGCTCTCAACCCTATGCTTATAGAACCGCAGAACGCGATGGAGGAATTGAAAATAGAGCCCTTGTTATTTCGAGTACATGTGGAGAGGAATACAAAGGGGGACATTGTCTCTGCAGGCTCGTTATGCACCGCTTCAGACATTCTGATAACAAACCGCGGTTAAGCGCACTCCCAGAATAAATGTATTTCCCTATCCCCGTAGGGTAGAGGAAATTAACCATGTTAATTTTTAACCGAGGCTTTAAGAGGCTCTCGTTAGTCAAGGCTTTAATTTTGAGCCAAAAGACTCATCAACATATTTGCGTTCTTTCATTTGAACTATGATTACATATTGCATCGTCTATAACAGATCGCAGGTCAGCGATAGAACCGCCAGTTCTTTACCTCTCCTTACAAAAGGTAACTTACCTACCTATTATATTTACATTTATTTTGGTTCGATTTAGTGAGGTACCTAATAAAGCAGTATTGTTTTGAAATTACTTGTATTAGTATTCCTTTTATTAGTATTACTTTTAGAATTAAGTCTTGTTACATATTATATGTAATTTGTAATACCTCTATTACCTGCTGCAGCATATTAAAAAAAAAATATTTATTTCTAATTTGAACTTGGACCCGTGTCAAAAAGGTCGAAATTATTATCTGCCACATATGGCTCCGTATGTAGTAAGGGGTCCACACAGAAAATAAATCTTAACATTATTTGTGATTTAAGTTTCGATTAAATAATTACATTTAAATGAGTCCTTAAAATTATTTTCATTTAAAATCCCAATTATATTTTGTAATGTATGGATACAGTCAATAGTTAAATAAAAAGTTAATTTAATGCGATGAAGCAAAAGCCACAAAGCTTATGTGTTGAAATAATATAATGTGTAAATAGGCAGTGATTTATCCACGCATAACCATGTTATTTAATATTTTGAAGTTTTTACTTATTCAGTAAACAGTCCCATGAATACGATATATCACATCTGACCATATCACTAAATAATTAACCGAGTTCATTCGATTTCTACTATCTATTAAATCGCAATTTGGTAACACGCAAAAAAGAACTGATTTTCACACAAAAGATCGACTTGAAATAAATCGGCAGCGCTTTGACCAATGACCTTATTCAATAAAGGGACAGGACAAAAAGTTCGTATTAAAAATGGCATTGCCTCGCGATGGAATTACTAGGAATCAATTTATAACGTGAATTCGGCAGTTGTGTCCGCCGAGGCGTGCGACCGAAGCTCAAGTAGGGAGCAATTCGTCAATGTCCGAAGTAAAGCCTCTTAAACGCGTTTCTAAAACACGACGCGGCCTCACCGCTGTCCACTTCGGTGCTTCCTACAATCGATAAGACAGTCCTATTACTTATATGGACGTCTATCACTCTTGCCGCTTCCAGGCAAAATTACCCGCCGTTTTCTCTTAGAAACCGCTACGGTTCAACTAAAGAGTTCACATTTTAAAACGCATTAGTTAAGTATGTTCGCGGAAAAATACACTTCGTAAAATAGAAGCAGGTATGTGCAAGAAATGAGCAAATAAATCAATTACACACCGCCACGGCGCGCCACGGGAAATAATTGGATTTGTACTCAAGCGCCCTGGGGGGCGATCGCTAGTTTATTGTCTAACATTCTTCACGTTACAAGGAAAACCTTGAGAATCTTGAGAAAGAAAACTTATTTCTGGAATAACAGCTTTGACAAAAGAAAGAAATTAAATACTCATTTTTGAGGCACTTAATTAAAACGAACTAACGAGTGTTTCTATCGATTTAAATTTTATTTTAATTCCACACCAACACGGCTTTCGCAGTAAAATGTCAACTGTATCAAATCTAGTTTTGCATGTTTCCAATATCTCTGAAGCCTTAGATAAAGGAATTCAAATGGACGCAATCTACACGGATATTAGTAAGGCATTTGATAGAGTTGACCATCATTTGTTAATTCAAAAGCTTTACGATGTTGGTGTATATGGTAGGTTACTGGACTGGTTCTCCAGTTATCTGTCATCAAGATGTCAAAAAGTAGTGATGAGTGGATACTCATCAGAATGTTTTGATGTAACCTCAGGAGTACCACAAGGCTCTCACTTAGGACCAACTTTATTTCTTATATTTATCAATGACATGGCAAATGTTATTCACCATTCAGAATTTTCTTTTTTCGCAGACGATCTTTAAATAACTAAAACTATTTATAGCGTTGAGGACTCCCACCTCCTCCAAGAGGACTTAAATCGAGTTTTAAAGTGGTCGCAAGTCAACAAACTTCCCCTAAATATTAATAAATGTAAGTAAACATATAAAATTTACCAAAAAGAAAACGTTTTTAAATACTACCTATTTTATCGATAACGTGCCCTTGGAAGAAGTTTCTCACATAAAAGATTTGGGAGTATTGCTTGACAGTAAACTATCGTATAACACTCATGTTGACTATATTCTAAATAAGTCGAATAAACTTCTAGGCTTTATCTGGCGCAGTTGTAAGAATTTTAAAGACGTATCTGCCCTAAAAGTTGCTTATTTTGCATTAGTCCGTAGCCTGCTAGAATATTGTTGTAATATCTGGAGTCCTCAATACAAATGTAATATACAGCGGAACTGTTAGGAAAAAGATTTCTCTTTTTCCTAACAGTTCACGAGAAGAAGCTCCAGTCGCTGCACACATATAAAGATAGACTAACTTTTTTCAATATAGCTAACCTCGAAGATCGGCGTTGGGTCGCCGACCAGGTTTTACTTTATAAAGTGGTAAACGGTGGTATAGATTGTCCTCAGCTATTGCAGAGAATTAACTTCACTGTTCCTAGACCCCGTGCTCGCATCTGTAATTTCAGGCCATTTGCTATTAAGACATTTAGGACCAATGTTGGCTGTCATAACATCATACCCAGAATGTGCAAACAGCACAATAAATTCTTCAAGGAAAGTCAAATAGACATTTTAAACGTTTCCTTGAATATGTTTAAAAATAATTTATATAAATTTAAGGCTGGTCTAAATAATTAAATATTTTTGAGTAGTTTTGATCCCTCCCTCGATTCATCAATTGTGTATACGTAAATATGACACTTTAGTCTTTTAAGTATAGTGCAATAGCTTTTTAAATATTGTAAATTTTAATTCGATTTCGTGTTATTTTTTTTTTCTATGTTACCTATTGAACATAAAGTCAGTTATTAACGTAAGCGAATTTTTGTTCATAACGCACGTTGTGTTTGCCTGTAATTGGGTAAATACTCTGATATGTTTCGTACTTGCATTTTTTTTTATGTATAGTATTGTACCTGTTGGCAGACCTAATAAATAAAATAAAATAAAAATAAATAAAGATTTAACTGTCGGGGCCTTGCCTACTTCAAATGCGTATAAGTAATGGTCATTACTGAGAAATCGACATATTAAATGAAAGAAATATTTATTATCAAGAAATATTAGGCCAAAATGAAAGTATAGAAAACAATGTATGGGTATGTTTTATAAAACACAATAAAACAACAAAGTTTTTTTTTTTTCTTAAAATTAGGAACCCTGACGAGTCCCATGACGCAAGCAGCATTCCGACGCTGTAATGGATGAAAAGCCTTTTAAAACATTTACTTAGTTTGAGCATAGGTATACCTATTTTAGTAAGTCAGGTGGTTGATTGGTTTATACCAGTTAACTTTTTTTGATTTAGACTTAGTCGTAAATATATTTTAATGCAACAAAGCATTCCGTAGGTACCAAATTTTGTAGGAAAAGTACCTTACACTACTAGACGGGGCCCACATGTTCATCCGCTATTTGTCATTTTTTATTTACAGTGGTCGGGTAAAAATTATCCTACTTGTAAAACCCATCTTTGGATGTTCAAGCATCAATGTGCCAAAATTGGTTACAATAGTTCAGACGTGATAGTTTGCTTCCCTTTTCAAGCAAATCTGAGAGCCATCGTCATCGCCCTGAAAAAAAAACATATCACTTAAAACCGCGTGTAAAAACAGTATAAATTATTCGTAGAAATCTGTGGATTAAGAGACTACGTTTTGCCGAAACTCATCAAGTTGGATTTCAAATTATAAATCCTCATCAAAACCTCAAGATAGACCTATCTGGAACAGAAATCGTTTTGTGAATCACTGCCGATCCAAGTAATCGAATACGTACCTCGCGCCCATTATACCCAGCCGTCACAGTTGTCACTCGCATTATATCCAAAACCAGTTGATTGTTTCATCAGTAATCAAGAGAGTCATTTAATTAAAACTTGAACAAGTAACTCATAAAACTAAGCCCGAAATCTTTGTCGTCGCCCGCTCGCTGAAATTACTCGGAAACTTGCCACGAACTTATACCTACTCTCGTTAACTAACAAGTGTAGAAGTTTTAACTACACTTTACACGATTATACGCTGCCTGCTCCGTTATACACCAATTTACAATGGATCCGCACAAACAGTGTATACGTTAGTTATGTGAAGGAGCGCTTGAGGGAACGCCTAAATTTTCAGGTGTGTTGAAACTTTCACGTACTGCACACGGGATCCAAACACCAATTATCTACAAGGTATAATAACGTTTCAAATCAAACTCGCATTCACGTTTTGCTATCACATTCTCTGGACCCTAATCCGACATAGCATTGCGGTATACCCAAATTAGCAATATATAGTGATATCTCTACTGTGCGGATTCGGATAGCAAGATTACATTTGAAAGGTGACTCAACAACAACATTATATATAGTAAAAATTAAATAAAATTTCTTGTAATTTTAAGAATATCAAAATGGAGTAGTTTGTGATTGGTAAAATGGAATGGACTTCGGGATTTATTCCCGTCTCGCTCGCTCTTATGCGATCGAGATTTGAATCTCTCCGATTTTCTCCGTACGTCCCAAACCCGAAGGCTTTAAGAGTTTATGCTCAAGGACTAAGTAGATTCAGATTAGGTGGCAAATGAATGTCCTTACGGTTACTTGGAATTAAGTATTCCGCTAAAGTAGGTAGACATTCAGTTGCGAGTTCTCGGACACGCGCCATTAGAAAATTCTAGATAGTACGTTGTTGTAGAGGCTGAAAAGTCAGCAATATATGTATGTATTGTTGTCGTGTTTGCTAGACTCAGAGTTGGACAGTTTTCAAATATACCTAAAACTAGATACACAATTTTGTAGATTTAGACCATCTATTGCCACATTTTCGAGCAGTGGCGTGAAAATAGTATAAAGCAGATCATTCAAGAAGAGTTCTCGTTAGAAATGTCGAATTTAACCCCTGCCCCATTTTTCGAAAACATGGTAGAACAAAGACCATAAAATTGGGTTGTTTTTAAATCCAGCTGCGAGCTGTTATCCAGTACATTAACACGGATGCATTTACGCAAACATTTCGGCGGGTAACTGAAAATGGCGGACGCAGGCGGTCTAACCGACTGTGAAAATAATGGCCGCGGACTAATGTGTTGCTTGAATTGACTGCCACTTAGCGCCCGAAGTTCACAAACGAATTATTACATTTTATGAAACTCGGGAAAGAGGTGCGTTTGAAGTTAAAGGTTGTTTATGTGTGTTTGTAACAATTTTCCTGGAAAACTACTACACCGATATAGATGCGGCTTTTCGCATATTTTTTTGCGTTGTCTCTATCAGATAAATATATTCATCAAATATGCAATTTACAAAATGGGCTCATGATCGGAGACGATATAAAGAATAAAAAATACGTCCAACTCAAACCCATATTTTCATACCAACTCAGTAAAAATGGCTGTCTGCAAAGTCTTCGTACAACATAATACTCCAGTTTTAGTCGAGACATTAGTTGAGCTTCACAGAGCTCTCTGCTCTATTATTTTAGGCAGGCGGTAAATCAGACGAAGGGCAAGATAACAATTCTTAGGAAAGATAATACACACTAATGTTTGTTTGCTATGTCTCATCCAAAAAGCTCTGAAATATATGAGCACATTATAATGACCGAGTATTTGTCTGCAAATAAATGGCATTCGTTTGCTCAGTATTTTGAATATTATTATTATACGTATGACTTTCATTTTCATGTCAGAAGATGCAAAACTAAAATACAGTTCTATTATTTACTTGTTTTTCGTTTAATAAATATTGTATGCCAATCTAAATACAGTTTTCAATCTCATGACGTCGCATCGTGGTACACTGTCACGTCGTATCACGATGCGATATCGTATCTTGTAATTATGTTTTGGTCGTTAGCCATCTTATGAATGAATATAATTTACACATTAAATTACAACCTATTCTAATATCTAGGTTATATTACTGAAAAGTTTTATGGAAATCTGTCCCGTATTATTATGCGCTTAGTGAAACGTGATTTTTCACAAACTTGCACGTTTTATAATACATATAAGAATATAAGATAAGATTATTTGTATGTTTTAGTTTTTATTATACGTTTGTAATATTGTTGTTTTCAAATATGGAAAAACAAAACGTAATTAGTGCAAGTTTTAATTAGCGAAGATATCCCATACTATAACGCATAAAATAATCGTTAACTAACCGTTTCTGCGTAACATACTGACCTAAATACATAAAACCAATTAACTTAGCTGTTTATCTATTTGCGAATTGTTTTCTTGGATGCATTAACTATGCAGGTAGATGAGAATAATTTTCAACAGTTAATTAACTAATGTATTATAATTTCTACAGTAATTTGAGGCATTTAAGTACCTATTTATATTAATATTATGAAGCTAAAAGAAATCACGTCTGCTTGTTATTATTTTGATATTGTTTTAAATAGTGAGAGTTAGAATCCTAAGGTTTTTTTATTATTTGGATTCTACTCTCTGAAGGGGTCGTACAAGGGACAAATAAATAGATATATAAAATATAAATATTGGACAACTACACACAAATGGATCCATGTGTTATGAGTCTAGTAAAACGACGATGTACATGTTTAGGTATTTAGATAAATATAAGCTTAAACACATAGACATTATCCACGTCCAAAGAACAAAAATTCAAATTCATCATACTAATACTTGCCTTTGCCGGGATTCAAACCCGGGACCAATAGACGGCTGAGTAGACAGCGGCACTACCTTTGTTCCAATTGCGCAACTGCGTAACTATAACTATATGTAAATATATTACTTAAAAAGGCTACATGTCTATGACAGTTGAATACGACCCATGAAATAAAGGAGTTCCCGCTATAATCACCAACAATACCCAAACCACCCCACAGATTTGCAATTTTAATCAAACTTATAAAGCTAACAAGGAACAATTTAGCCCACACGCGCTTCATGCTCCTAATTTTATTTCATTTCCTCGTGTTCTCATATTCAGGTTGTAACGTATGTAAATATATGACGGTGGGCTCACTCGACCAACTATTTCCTCGGTGAAAATGCTCCGGAAATTAAAACCAGAGAAAAGTCTCGCTGGACACTTAACTTTCAGAGAGGGTTTAAATTAAATACGTTCCTACTTTGTTTACAAAGAGGCAAGTGCGGACTCTCCGTTGCATTTACAAAATACCAGAAATGTATAATTTTATAATTGTTGGATTAAATGCAATGCGGAATGCAAACATTACGCGTGGACTGAATAATTGAACATAACAGCAAATGTATTCGTATTATGATTAACTATTTCCAGAGATTATTAATGATCATTGAACTAAAATTTCAATTATTGTTGTTTATAGTTGCGCGTGGATTAGTATTTGGTATTTAGGTTAGAATAACGCATAGATACTCGTATATGGTATAATGCACTTAGTTACCATGACAATAAACGTACGTCTACCATGTAAATATTATAAACTACAAATCTATACTGTCTATAAACACACATATATACAAATGACTCATAATTCATACCAAAATATAACCGCGCAGCGTATGTTTATTAAAGCTTCTCATGGCCCAATTATCTTATAACTTAATTAATAATCGTTTGACACCGATGAAATTGGTTATCTAAACAAAAATAGAAATCACGCCACTGCAAATAACACACTGCTATATCGGTCCCCTATGGAGCTAGCTCCCGTATTTGCTCTTTTCCGTATAAAAATATGTGCAATATATTTTCTCGATACAGGAATTAAATCTGTCACATGTATGCTGCCCGGATATGCCCACAGCAGTTGATCGGTCGCGAAATATTGTTGAAGTTGAACGTCTGAAATTTATGAGATTCTAACTCTGAGAAAAGTTCATCTGAGCTCATTGAATTCAATAAAGTGCATAAAGATGTATGGAATACGGAATATATTTCTCTTTGCTATGTATTTATGTATGTATTAACCTCTTACCATAAGCTGCTTGATGTAGTTTATGGTCATTTGATACTTCTATTAAGATGAACCTTTTACTAACTTATATGTGGGAGCGGAGGTATATGTATATATGTATATCTAACCACTAAAATGACATTAAACTTGAGAGTTGTTTTTTTAGGTTTTGTCAAGGAGGTTCAAATAATATTTTTACAAAATACAAAGAGGTATCGCTAGTCTTACAGCAGCGTAAAAAGACACGAATCGGTCAAGAAAAGTGTTGGTGCAAAACGTCAACGATCGACCTCAACCGACAGAGACGGCAAGCATATGGTTAGCTCACTTTTAAGTACATAAAGGCTCCTATACACAATGGGCCATCATGGGCCATGATAAGGGACGCAGCTAATATACGTTAGAGGAGAGTAGTGATATTGCTGTCTTGTCCTGTCGTATAGCTGCGTCCCTTATCATGGCCCATGATGGCCCATTGTGTAGAGGAGCCTTAAGATCAATCGGGGCAAGTGCGCCAGCGGGACAAATGCATAAGCCCGACGTGGTTGGCGCAGTTTTAAGTGCTACCCAGTAGGCAGCTGCCAGCCAGCGGTCCTGGGTTCAAATCCCGGCAAGGGCAAATATTTGTGTGATGAACTCGAATATTTTTTCCTGGGTCATGGATCTTATCTTTATATGTATACATATAATTTATGTCGTCGTCTAGCACCCATATTACTAGCATTGCTTAGTTTGGGACTAGGTTGTTTTTTTATTACTTTATTAACGCCATCGTATTTTTGCCAACCAACTAAAGTTGTGTGGTTTTAAGATGGCGTTATTAGTATAACATTTGTATTTCGATGTGGTAGTCGCGCTTGCCCCGCGCTGAGGCACTTGTCGTGACTGGCCTTAGTATTTTAATATTACCAGCATTGCTTAGTTTGGGACTAGGTAGTTTTTTCGGGTTCCGTACCCAAAGGGTAAAAACGGGACCCTATTACTGAGACTTCGCTGTCCGTCCGTCCGTCCGTTCGTCCGTCTGTCACCAGGCTGTATCTCAAGAACGGTGATAGCTAGACAGTTGAAATTTTCACAGATGATGTATTTCTATTGCCGCTATAACAACAAATACTAAAAATAAAATAAAATAAGTATTTAAGGGGAGCTCCCATACAACAAACGGGATTGGTTGCGTTAACTTTGCACCTCATTTGTATGGGGCGCTATACATACCAGGTGCAAACTTAACTTAACCACTCAAGGATGGAAAGTGTTTGTACGGAACCCTCGATGCGTGAGTCTGACACGCATTTCTTTTTATTAATGCCATCGTAGTTTTGCCAACCAACTAAAGTTGTGCGGTTTTAAGATGGCGTTATTAGTATAACATCTGTACTTGCCCCGCTCTGGGGCACTTGTCGTGACTGGCCTTAGTATTTTAATTTTTGGTTTATAAGTATTTTAAAAGACAAGAATACTGGTACTAATAAAAAAATAAAGACATCCAATTGACTTGAAATTATTCCCTTTTTACAAAGCTTTCTTTTAATGCTGCTTTTTTTTTCATGACAGCTAATTTCTCCGGTGCATTAAAAGCGTAAACACGACACACCAATAACCCGCATGTGAGTCTAGCGACTATAGAAAGATGAAAAAAATATGAGGATTCCTTACATGAAACGTGATTTTCTGGCATTCTTAGAATACAGTGGTATAGAACCCTTCGTGCGCGAGTCTGACTCGTCCTTGTTTGCATTTACAAAATACTTGTTAACTATAATATACTTGTTACAGAAATAAGTAACATAACGAGAAGTATCGGCAAAACTCACCGGTTTGTTTTTTTTTTATTCACAGATTCTTTTCAAAGTACCAGCAGCTCATAATCCCAAAGATCATAATTCCCACAGACCACAAGTCCGGGTTAACTAGCTGACTCCGTGCCTCCTTATCACCCTCGAACAGTTAAATAAAAACAACTCGAGAATGCTAACAAGCTAATCACGTTATCAGTCTCGCACAGTCACGTCATTAACTCAACTTTGTACTGTACTCTAGTTAGCATCAAAGCAGACTTCATAAGACCCGGACGGAGGAATGTACTCGGACCTCGTTACAAAACAAGTGAAGTTTAGTGCCTGATAAAAATAAAGAAAAGTAAGTGGAAAGTTACTATTTACTGCACTGTATGTAGGTCACAGTTTTACCTTTTAAGCCAGTTTGACTTATTTGAATTTGGAATGATCTCAAATTTTGTTTTTGGAATTGAATAGTGTTTGACGGAAACTCGATTATAATTTGTTTTTATGGCTTAACGAAGTGAACCAAATGTAAGATTCATTTCTGATGGTATGGTATGTACCTAGGTTTCTCGTCGTTATTTGCAACCGATGATACTTTTAAAGAGACACATTTTTATTTTCGTGATAAATATTTTAAACATAGGTATTGAAATTCAAATCTATTTAGTGTGGCTTTTGTTTTATTTTTTTTCTTTACACGCAATATTTGTTCTATTTTTTTATTCAACGACTGTCTCTTTATGTGTGCTCGGATTTCAGTCAATTTTTAGATGTATATAAACAATTCGCTGATTAAAAACCAGAACTGTGGTTTCAACAGTGGGATTTGATCGCAAAGCTTATTCAAAGTTTTATGTACCTACATTGTTTTGTAATACAACACAGTTTCGTAGTTACATTACTTTCTTTTATTTAAAATTAAAATGTTGCGTATAATATTATGTTATATGAATTGTTCCTTTTTGTAATTATTACCTACTCTTTACGTATCGAGTCTTGCGGTTTTTACACTCGACGTGATAAAATAAAGTAAATTTTCCTGTTACATGTTAGTAGGTTATAAAAATCAATTTCATTATTACTTAATCGCGTTCAAAAGGTGTTTATTTCATTACCTCGACGTTTCGGACGTGATCTTACGTCTCAGGTCTCGAAGGAACCATGTTGAGTTCTTCCCAGTCTATGAATGTAACGTAACGTCATATTTTATTAATTTAATTTGCAACAATTGTTTCAGAATCAATTTAATTTACAATAATAGTTTCTAAAATCCATTTCATTTAGGTACAATACATGTTTTGAAATCCTTGGAGCTGTCAATTAAGTATTCCAAATTAAAAATGAAACTAAAGTTTACCCAGCTTGTGTCATACTTTATTTGACAAACAATTTCAATATTAAATTTGATTGTCAATCTCGTTTAGGCTTCGAAAGTGTTACGACATCAAAAATTAGCTAATATCAATCAGTTATTCGTTACTTGGTGCCATGCAGAAGATGACAGGTCCTTTTGAGAGCTGTATTCCACCGACAACTTTCAAACTCTCTTATTTCCTTTTGACATATGTTTGAGTACCGAACCTCATGTTACAATATCAAAGTTGATATTCTGATGATGCACATAGTAAAATAAAATGTTAAATAGGTTAAAAGACATATTTGCGAGCTTGCGTCCCCACGGGAACTCTGTCGTCTTCCCTTACCTATCCTACGGGGAGGGTACCGACAGTCACTCGGGGAATTGAATCAATTTGTCGAAGAAACTCCACGCCTTTCGATCTTCGTCACATAGCAATATAGGTACCGCTAGTAGTCTGATTTTCCAGCGCACAACTTTATAGAATAACGCGATGGAGATGCGAATAGAATCGTATACGTGGATTTGTTGTAAGTTTGTAAATAAGTATTGTTTATAATTAGATTTCCCTTTTCCGATTCTTTTATTCAAAAGGATTTCGGTTGTTACATTGGCTTTGCTATATTTATAAGTCCGTATTATTCAACTTCAGTTTGAGACATTATGACGACTGTAGATAACTGATCTGTATCCCTGCTGCCTCGCAACTGTATTGTAGGCCTCGCGAAATTAATATACGATCAAATTTCTAATAACTTAATTTGCTTTAAGGCTCAAGGAAATTGACATGACATCCTATACCTATAAATAATAAAAATCAGACAACCTTCACAAATCAATCTAGTCCCACAGTAAGCTCCAGTAGGCTTGTCCTATGGGCACTAAACGACGATACAAATATATAAATACACACAAAAATACATATAAACATCCATGACCACCACATAGCACATGACATACACCGCACATTACTTCCTAACTTAAATACATCAACTAAATTGTATAAGTTGCTAGCTATATACATACATAGGTACACTACGGAATCGTTCACGCACTTGACCAGTGTGTATACAAGTCACAAAGCATTTCTCAACCACGCGCTTATCAACTGTTGTCGTTAATGTGGTATTCGTTTGACCCTATATCAGTGATCTCATTCGGACCTCACATATTAATAAGGAAATAAAGACACCTATAAAAAAACATAAAAGCTGTTAAACTGCGATCTAGCATCATAGAACTCTACCAAGTGGCACAAATATGGGTCTGGCACGCCGCGCGCGCCCTGGGCGAGCTTCTCTTGCCAAATGTGCCATCCGATAACGCCAGAACATTGTAGCAAATTTACAACCACCCTATTAGCACTAAATCTAAACATTAACCCGATTCCGGTAACCAAACTTCACGGTTACTCGCCCGAAATATCGGTCACAGAAAACAGATATTTTAAGTCAACACTTCGCGATCTTGTGGCGAGCTAAATTCAAGATAAAATGGGGTACTTACTCGCTACAAACGTACAGCTTTGGAATTGAAAAGACTGTTTCTACTAGATTGCGGGATTCATAAAAAGAAACATATAGAAACACTATTAATATTACTATTTTTTTAAATCATTATTATCGCAAATGGGACTTAATCACACTAATATTATAAAGGCGAAAGTTTATGAGTGTGTTTATGTGTATGTATGTTACTTCTTCATGCTCAAACGGCTTGGAATAACACATAGGCTACTTTTTTTCCCGAAAAATCGAGTGTTCCCGTGGGCGGGTAACACCGCGCGGCGCAGCTAGTCTTGTATAAATATTATTTATGTAATTACCTCTAATACCAAATAATGTAAGCTAAAAATAAAATTAATATGACCCTATTTTTTTTTCAGCAATGGCGTCACAGAAACTAATAGTGGCAGAGCCCGTAATCAAAGATCGATACTTCATCAAGCCGCTGATGTGCGGGCCGGGTCCCTGCGATGTGTGGCCCTCTGTCGCCGAGGCTCTGACGAGACCTGTTATATCGCCAATATGTGTCGAATACTTTCATGTAAGTAATTAAAAAAACGAAATCTAGTAGGTACATAGCATTTTATGGTATGTCAAAAATATTGAGTACCTACATAATTTCAACCAACATGTTAAAGTACCTAAATAATACTTTCCCTGAGGTCTAAATAGTAACACAAACATGAAATAGCATGTTTTGGAGTTGTGCAGTCGAAAATAAGTTGAACAAAAAAAAAACAGTTTTCTGCGTGAAATTTGTCACTTTAGAGTAATTTTTAAACAAAAATTATGAATGAAAAATTCAAACAGTAGCACTAACATCCAAACTAAGTAAAAAAAAATCCGCCTTAAGCTACATCCAAGTTGCACTTCATAATCAATCAGCAACATGCCTCATCAAAATAAACTCTTCTCTAATTAAAACGGAAACATAAATATAGTGGATATCTCAGTAAGCGTCAGATCTGTGGCCCTTGCCATGTGAATTATGGACCTCCATTACCAAGGTTACCAAAATGCGTTCGGCAAGCGCAATCATTTCCCGGCTAGGCATAAATGGAATGATTCTAAAAATAGTAACACCCTGAGGAAAACCTAACCTAATTATAGTGCATTCTATAAAAAGTCACTATATATACTTAATTAAATTAGGTGGGCAATATTAAATATTGCTCATATCATTCAACATATTGGGATAAGGCGTACATAGTTAAGTAAGCTTTTTCTCAGGCTAGTTAGCTGCGTTATAGGTAATATTATATTTCAACAATAGCCCTTCAGAACACCTGTAAAAATAAATTAACGTACCGAAATTATATCTTAACCTTTTCCCCAGGTAATGGATGACATTCGCGCCGGTATTCAATACGTGTTTCAAACACGCAGTAAATTGGTGCTCCCGATCAGCGGTTCTGGCCATACTGGGATGGAAACCATCATTAGCAACCTCATCGCCCCCGGAGAACTGTTACTCGTTCCTTTGAGGAGCATATGGGATGAGCGCGCTTGTAACATGGCTGGTAGATATGGTGAGTAACGTTCATGTAGATTTTTACCAGTAAGATTAGCTATGAGCTTTTCTGAGCTCACTGGGTTGGGCAGTGGGCACTCATCACGTTCGAGTGCTGCTCGTGGTGTCGAATACCTACGTGTTTCAAACAGCAGGTTATTGCTTCCCTTCAGCAGTTCTGGCCTCACTTGCTGGAGACCATCATTATATAATCAATCTACAATTAGCGGGGATTTGGTACGAACACGCTTGCATGAGGTCCTCTTGATATGATACATAAGCTAGTCTATTCAGAATTTCAGATGGCTATTCTCAATACTTTTGGTGAGTGGCTGCTCAAACAGTTCACCAATGGCAATGAGGACTATAATGTACAACCTTTTTTAATACAATATAAGGATACGTTTAATTGTGGACAGCATCATTCGTTTTAGATTTAGCTTTACAAAATAAAATAAAAATACTTAAACTATTCTGGTCCGGATGAAACACGGTCAGGCAGCATTTTTTGGATATTTTTCAAATTCGTTTAAGCCACGCGTCACTCGTTGTATGGAGCGCCGCAGAATATATAAAAGTGGTTCATGCAGCGCGTAGCTCGGGATACTCGACCGAACAGCGCATGAATATACGCAACCAAAGTAAAGAACGTTCTACAAATATTTACCTTTAGAATAAAAAGGTCACAAGTGACTGACACCTTTGGACACTTGTGATGTTGTTCTTCTAGCAGCCACGTTTTACATCAAATATTGGCTTTATATTGTATCGCTGGAGATTGTTGCACATGCGCATGTTAATGGTATTGCCACGTGTAGGGTCTAGGGTAAGACCAGTGACAGATAGAGTGGATGGATACTATGAACTAGAAGACACTGTAAGTTGGTTCGCACAAGTAGACTGATTACCTAATCAAGATCACTGGATACCAAAAGCATACCATTTGCTGTGAGATATTTACAAAGATAACTGTTTTTTTTTTAATTGGTCAGCACCTAATTTGTTTCTTTCGACTTCCAGGTATCAAAGTGGAGACCATTCGATCTTCTGTACCATTCACGACCTTCTCTTTGGAAGAGATAGAAGCTGCATTAAAAAAACATCGTCCAACGGGGATTTTCATCACTCATGGCGACTCTTCGACTGGCACCATCCAAAACCTCAAGGGTCTTGGGGAACTCTGTCATAAGTAAGGAAATTACAATTTCACATTTATTTAGATTGATATTTAATTCCAAAGAACTTGATTAACAAAATAGTAAGAATGCGATTCTTACCCAAGTAGATTTCATGATTTGTCCTTCTTTCACGCAATCAGAAGCAGCATGGACTATGGACCGAAAAGTGATCTAAGCAGACTACATTTAGTGATATATGTATCTCCAAAAATACACAGTTTCCCAAACATCTGCGGAAAACATGACCCTAACCTAACTATGTTACTTAAAGTTCGTTTCTTAAGTTTTCATACAATATTAACTTTGAATTCAACTCAGCCAAAAGTCGTCAAACATGACAACCGCGAAGTAATTCAATACGCATTGATCATGGCTGAACTCTTCCTGTGACCCCGTTTCGATAGGTCGAAGTTTCAAACTGTATTTTTGTGGATCGCAGCATTCACAGACAAACACAAATAAAACCCAGAACTATTTGATTCGTGATTGATCATCATATATATAATCCAATGTAGGTACACTTACCTACCTACATTGGTCAATTTTCTGTTTGCTTTTTTTGACATTGTCGCTTTTAATTATTTTAGTTAAACTAGTGCATATAGTGGCTCTATGAGATGTAGACCTCGCGAGTTTGTTTCGAAATAGCTGTTTGTAATTTATTAAGTAATCTACCCCCATACCACCGCCATTTTGAAAAATATCGAAAAACTGAATCGAAAAAATAATTTTGATACCTACTAACTTACGCTACGCGCAAAATTTCATAAGAATCGGTAGAGAAATGCGACCACTAAGCGAGAAGAACCGGAAAGCCAAACATCCGATACGAAATAATTTGGAGCCAGGGTGAAATGGGGCTCGCTTCTTTCGCTGGGTCAATAAATCACTTATTCCTCAGATGTCACTAACATTTAAAATAACTAACTTTACTAAACTAGGTCGGACCTAGAATCTGGGCCGTCCCGTCAGAATACCTAAGTAGCCGAACATCAAACTGTGATTAGGCCTCATGCCACGAAGTTAAAACACTGACCAAATACCTAAGCAAAAACCACTCACCAACTACCAACGACGCTGTAACTATTTTAGCCGGGCTCCTTTCAGTGCCAAAGTAAAAAGAAAACGAACTTTAGGAGAAAAACTCTTCGATTGCCCTGTGAGACACAAGAGGCTGAACAATTTAATTATATTCGCTCTCTCTTTCACCCGTGACTTGGCTTTTTGCGTCTCAGGTCTCCGGATACCGGCAAAGATGAAAAACTCTTAATTGTATCCCGAGAACTGCAATTACCATGCAAAGCAAAATGGAAAGTGCACGGATGATACAAACTTTCCGCAACCGCATTCGGGAACTTTCTTTTAAATGAACGCTTCTGTCTCCCGTTTTAATTTTATTACGTACTTGCAGCAATTTTCAGCTAGCTTGATTAAAACTAACAAGTTTACAACTTTAGCTGTTTTATATCCACGTCGGAATTTACACGGCAAGATTTCGCAAGCATTATGGATAGACGAAACATTTTATAGCATTTCGTCCCACATCGCTTGCATGTAAAGGTACTACTGACGAGCATTAATTTTCTAGACTATTAACATTATAAAATAGTGAAAGTGTAACTTGAAATAAAATTATATCTAGGTATATGACGTCTTGCTAAGTTGACCGATGCGAAGTTGGTCAATGTATGGGTTTCCGCAGCGAAGTATCTCTCCACACTATCATGTTCACCCAAATTCGGTCAAATTCGCGAGTAGTGTCGAGCCAAAATTAGATTTTGTGGCCTGCTAAGCGACGGTCCCGAGTTCGAACAGAAGCATTTTTGTAGCGAATATTTTTTGTTCCTGGATCTTGGATGTTTTCAGGGTATTTAAGTATTATTAAATCGATTTGTATAAAATTGAACCGTAACACTAACTTAATTGTTTTCAGATACGGAACTTTGTTGCTAGTGGACACAGTGGTGTCTTTGGCAGCGGAACCATTTTTGATGGACGAATGGGGCGTCGATGCAGTGTACACTTCAGGCCAGAAGGCGCTGAGCGGGCCTGCTGGCATCTCCCCTGTGGCTTTCAGCGCGCGTGCAGAGTAAGTTACCTGTATATACTACTAAAGGAACTTGCTAGTGGACACAGCTTTGCCTCTGGCGGTGGAACCATTCTTGATGAATGAATGGGGCGTCCACGCTGTGTACACTTGATGCCAGCAAGAGCTAAACGGGCTGCTGGCATCACTCATGTGTCTTTCAGTACGCATGCAGAGTAGGTTACCTTGTACGAATAGCATGTTTTAATAACCCGTATTCAGTAAACCGGGAGGCTCAAACGTTGAATCTAAGTTTATTAAGTACACCGTTTATTTAAAACACCGGTGAACCAAAGCAGTCTATAGAGGCAACTAAAACGTAATTTGCAGACTCATAAGTAACTATCGTCGAAGCAAAACTTACGTACAAATCAGACCACATTAATCGAAGTACAAATAAGACGATTTTTCTATAGACACCAAGCGATTATTATGTTCATGTAAATCTCCTAAAATCCTGTATTTTTTCCGTGCGCGTAAATGTCACTATCAATCACTCTATCCCGCGCTGTTGAGCCAGAATGTTCTGCTTGATAACCCTATCGAGCACTAAAATTGGGGCCTATTGGATAATAAAAAAACTTTTATGAACACTTATTTTATACGCAATAAAAATATTCCACATTTCTACACCGCCCTCCTGCACGCGAGCCTTCTGACGCCGATAAGCCAAGGGTAAATACTATAAAAAGGGTAATTGAAATAACTAATCTGCTATACGTATTATGAGAAATATTGTGACTCCAATAATTCTCCAATAAACAAATCTTCGAAGTTAATTTCGATCGGAATATTTATGCGGTCTCTAAGCACTGGAAGTTTTTGTTTTAACAACCAGAAATAAATAAACTAAGAATTTGTATGTAATTTGTCGAAGAATTGGAACAAACTAGAGTCCGTAGTTGCCAGTTGGTCAGGTCGCCGCGCCGTAACTACAAGCAATTGAGTCACATTATAAACAACCAATAAAATACAGTTTCAGGAGAAAACTTTTGACGGTTTTTATTCTGTGTTGGCGAATGCACGGAAACGAAGTCAACCAGACCCCAAACACAACGTATGAAAGCGAAAGGTTCACCACGCAATACCTATTTATTTTATAGATGAAATTAACATTGATTACAACAGTCTGCTATTGAACGATATCTAGATACTACGTCATGGACGATTAATGCTTTATATTTAAATGAAATAATTACTCTACTTTATCTGTTTTTGAACTAGTCGACGCGACGTATCCTAAGTTGAAAATAACAGTCAACTGAGCAAAGCTCGCTCAATCTCATGTTCCACCTAGCTATTATAATAATAATAATAATTCTTTATTTTCAGATAACTATGATCCATACATTATTTTTTAGTAAAATACTTATACCTATGTTAGTTTAAAAATAATAATAAATACGTTAATACATTAAAAACAAATTTCCAATAAAATTCCATCAAAATCCCAATTAAAATAAAATGTCAGATTACAAAAAACAACGACAAGATAAGTAATAAATTTTAAAACCTAATAAAATGAAATAAAGAAATTAATATAAAATTGACAAACTAAAATTGTATAAAAAGATTAAAATTGTAAAATTAAAATTGTATAACTAAATAAATTGAGAATTAATAAAATAAGTTAATACATTAAAACAAATTTTCAATAAAATTCCTTCAAAATTCCAATTAAAATAAAATGTCACATTACAAACACAAGAACAAAATAAGTAATTAATTTTAAATCTAATAAAATGAAATGAAGGAAATAAAATAAAATTGTCAAATTAAAATTGTATAAACAGATTAAAATTGTAAAATTAAAATTGTATAATTAAATAAATTGAGAATCAATAGATAGTGCGAGCCACCGGTTTGACTTGCCCTATCCAGTATATTAATATTGGGCAATCATATTTGTCAGCAATTGCATTCAGAATACTGTTGGAGCTCTGCCTTACCCGTCCTAGGAGAGACACAATCTTCTTGCGCATGATGGCCTGGAAGCCGCTATTAAGTAATTCATAATAATAACTAGGAAGTATTGAATATATATAACTTGTTTCCAGAGCAAAGATAAACAACAGGAAGCACGAACCGCCGTTCTACTTCGACATGAAGTTATTGGCTCAGCAATGGAACTGTTATGACAAGATCCGCGTGTAAGTATTTATATAACCCATTTTCTTCTCTTGATATTGCGATGTCGGTAACTTAGAATAAATTCAAAATGTTTTCTCAAGCGCAGGCTGATACTGATATACCTACCTGTTAGATGTTTTCAATAAATTCTGCGGGTACAGGTACCTAACTTTTGGACGCCATTTTATTTTTAAGAGTTTTGGATTTGGGTTCCTGAAAATTACCAATTATCACATTGAATATCGCCACCAATTCAATTGTCACGGAATTGGTATTTATGTAACAGAAGTTTTAAACAGTTCCAAGTTCCAAGAAGCAATTCTTAGTTCAAGTTGTTATTATTATATTATAATAATACCTTTGGCTGAGTTTTGCACCTTACCAAGAGTTTTGAATGCCAAAGTGAGATTTAACCTAGAACCTCTAATAGCTATTATCAAGCTTGATATTATTTTTATAGACAGGACAAATGTTTTACAATGAGCAGTAAACTCGGTTTGCTCAAATATTGCTTTTATTAATCAGACAGTAACTGACAGACAACGGACAAAATCTTCTTTCTAGATTTTTTGCAAATAATCGTAAAATAAAATAAAATAAATATCGGTCAACCTAACACAAATCGATCTAGTCCCAAATTAAACTCAAGAAGGCTTGTGTTATTGGTACTAGACGACGATATACGTACTTATATAGATAATAATAACCACCGGTAGCCTGGGGCCCACCCCGCTGCCGGCGGCACCCTAGGTTAGGTTTTTTTATAATGTATTTATATTTTGTAATTACTTTATTGTATTTTACTTTTTATATAAATTTATTGTAAAAGAACTTAACCTAAGAAATTAAATGAATATACGAAATAGTAATAAATTATTTATTTCAGATATAAATCCATAGTTATTAGTATTTCTTACATCTAGGTTAGTAACAAAATTAATGGGGCAACAATTAGTAACATTAGATATATAAATATGTATATACATAACTAACTAACTAACTAACTAACTATGTTGGCTCAGTGACCCAACAGGATCTTAGCCTCCGAAACGAGAGTACGCCATTTGTCCCGATCCTGCGCAGTTTCCTGCCAGTTTTCGGCTTGGAGCTTACGCAGATCCACCTCCACCACGTCCCCCCAGCGATACCTGGGACGACCAACCGGACGTCGACCGGTTGGTTGCCCCAAGTATGCTCTTTTTGGCGCGCGATCCTCTTCCATTCTTTGTAGGTGACCGAGCCAGCGAAGTCTATGGGACTTTGTCTCTCCGATAATGTTCGGCTCGGCCACCAGCTCCTCAATCTCGGCATTCGTTCGGATCCGCCACGTACCATCATTCCTCTTAGTAGGCCCCAGGATCTTCCGAAGCACTTTGCGTTCTGCTACCCGGAGCTGACTTTCCTCCTTAAGGGTCAGTGTCCAAGCTTCACAGCCATACATGAGGATGGGTCTTATGACAGTCTTATAAATCCGTATTTTTGTATTCTTGCTGAGAAGCTTGGACACCAAGACCTTATGGAGGGCTGCACTACACCGCAGACAATTTTGGATGCGCATTTGGATCTCTTCCTTCCTGGTGTTGGTGTCGGTAATAGTGCAACCAAGGTACCGGAACTTGTCAACTCCTGGATATACAGTGGCCCCAACATGAAGGCTATCACGTCGGGCACGTGTGTTTTTGTAGCGTTTCATGTGGAGGTATTCGGTTTTCGTCTGATTAATCCTGAGGCCCACCCTTGACGCCTCTCGTTCCAGGACACTAGCTGCCTTCACCACTTCTTCACGGCTTTCCCTTAATAAAGCTAGGTCATCCGCGTACCCTATCACCTTATGTTTTCCACCCAACTCTAATCCTATGTCTTGGGCTAGAACTTTCCTCACCACGTGTTCTAGAGCCAAGTTGAAAAGCATAGGTGACAGGGCATCTCCTTGCTTTAGGCCGGTCACCACCGTGAACTCTTCAGTCAGCTCTCCTCCCACTCGGACCCTCATCCTGCTCTCTTTGGTCGCTGTTGCGATAAGGGCAACTAACTTTTTGGGGATGTTAAAATTAACAAGAATGGAATATAGGGCCCCCCGGTCTATACTGTCATAGGCTTTAGTAAAGTCCACAAATAAGGAATGGACGCTTTGTGCATACTCCCACCTCTTTTCCATTAACTGCTTGAGCAGGAAAATCTGATCTATTGTGCTGCGGCCTCTGCGAAAACCACATTGGTAGTCCCCAAGGATTCTTTCCGCATGCGGCTCAAGTCTATTTAACACATTAGAAAAGATTTTGTACGCTGTTGTGAGAAGAGCAATCCCCCTATAGTTTGTGCACTTTCTTTTGGAGCCTTTTTTGTGGACAGGACAGATGACACCTATATTCCATTCTTGTGGCTGCTCTTCCAGTTCCCATATTTTAAGCAGCAGTTCATAGAGTTTTGACTCTAGTGTGCCACCGCCGCTCTTCCACAGCTCCGAAGGTAAGCCATCAATGCCAGGAGCCTTGTTGTTCTTGAGTTGCATAATCGCTTTATGGACCTCATCAAATGTAGGAGGCAGGACTCCGAGATCATCTGTGCTGTTATCATGAGGAGGGACTGGTTCATCCAGAGGGGGACAGTTTAGCAGATGATGAAAGTAATCTCTCCACATACTCTTTATTTCTTCCTTGGATGTCACGAGATTACCGCTGTCATCCTCTAAAATTTGAGAGATTGGTTGGTACCCTTTTTTAAAAGAGTTAACTTCTTTGTAAAACTTACGAGAATTATTCGCTCTTATTAAAGTTTCCATCCCCCTCACTAAACCGTCTAGATGTGCTCTTTTGGCTCCTTTTATAACTTTTCTAGCTTCCACCTGTAGATGTTTGTACGTATCCTTATAGCGTGTGTCCTGTTCTGCGAGAGTTCTGTATTTTCTTCTTTCCGCAACTGCAATATCGCACTCGTTGTTCCACCATTTATTTCTTTTCACCCTCTTCTTACGGCCAATTACCTTTAGTGCCACTTTTTCTAATGTTGTTTTTATACTTCCCCAAGTTGTGTCCAAATCCTCGTTAACTGGTAACCCTCTGAAACGATTACTCAGACTTTTGATTTCGTGGTCTTTTAACTGCTCTACATTTAATTGCAATACATGTTTCCTCTGTGTTGCTGGTTTATCTACTTTAATTTTTACCTTAACTTTGATGGCAAGCATGAAGTGGTCACTGTCGCAATCTGCACCTCTGAAGGTTCTGACATCCTGTATGGTTCTTTTGTGTCTGTCGTCTATAAGAACATGATCGATCTGGTTAATGGTCTGTCCGTCAGGGGATTTCCAAGTTCCTTTATAGATTTCTTTATGGGGAAACATCGTGCTTTTTATGACCATCGCTTTTGATGTTGCAAAGCTAATGAGTCTCAGACCATTGTCATTCGTCTGGTCGTGCTTACTGTGGTTCCCAATAGTTGGTCTAAATATTTCCTCTTTTCCAACTTTTGCATTAAGATCCCCCACAACTATTTTCACATCAAAGCTAGGTAATTGTTCATACACCATTTCAAGGTGCTCATAAAATTCATCTTTCACCTCGTCGCTGGACACTTCTGTAGGTGCATAAACGTTGACAATTGAGACGTTTAGCAATTTAGTCCTAATGCGAAGAACGGATATTCTGTCCGACACAGTGTCAAATCGGATCACGTTTCCTATAAGATTCTTATTAACGAAAAAGCCTGTACCATACATATGCTGCCCATCATCACCGCCACTATAAAATAATATTCCATTGTCGACATTGCATTCTCCATTTCCCAGCCATCTAACTTCCTGCAGAGCTGCGATATCCACTCGGTATCTTAGCAATTCTTTATCAAGCTGGTATAGGGCTCCAGGTCTGAATAGAGAACGCACATTCCATGAAGCTAATCGGAGGTCCGTACATCCATGCCTTGAGTCATTGAAGTTGGAATCGGATCGGTTATTTTCTCGTGTCGGTTTCATAACTTTTTTTGAGTTTTCCGTGGGAGGGGTGTTAACCCCTGTTAATATGTATATACATAGATAAATATATACTTCAAGACATAGAACAACCATGACCCAATAAAACCCGATGACCCGTAAAAAAAGATTTTGACTATCGTTCCATTATAGCAGAAATTTGGACTTCAATGTATACCTACGGAAATCCCAGCAGTTCCCCTGAAAAAAATAAAAGACTTCAATAAAGGGTTATATATCATTGTTAGGTTACTCAAAGCAATTTGTTTCACACAGCTACCACCACACTCTTAGTCCTCCACTGGTATGGGCGCTCCGGCGTTGTCTGGAAGAGATCATCAAAGAAACCCTCCCCAAGTCCTGGGCCCGGCATGCAGCAGTCACCGCACACTTCCACAAGCGCCTCCAAGAATATGGGTTCCAGTTTCTGATAAAGAAGCCCGAGGATCGGCTGATCACGGTCACCACCATTGAATTACCAAAAGGATATGATTATAAGAAGTTTGTGGATCATATGAGGGCCAAGTAAGTTTGCATAATATTGAATCATAATTTCGTGCAGTTAAGAAAATTGCAGAAAGGGCGAATCGTTTATTTTAATTTTTTTGCAAATTGTCACAGTTAAAACGGCTTAGAAGATGTTAATACTACTTACCTGAATATCCAAGAGAAAAGAGTGAAAAGGATACGTGTTTCAATTTCCGTGGCTGTATGTAATCGGCTGTCAAGCAGAAACTTTCAAAATGAAGAATCACATCATGTGTGTGTGTGTTCAGTTCTCATAGATATCTTCAATATACCTAATACATATATTTATTATTTTTACTTCGTCATACTTACCGTACGTATATTATTTTGTCTTTTTTATAGGCACAACATCATGATAATGGCCGGCCTGGGGCCAACAGTGGGCAAAGCTCTAAGGATCGGCATTATGGGCGTTAACGCGACGATGGATGTGGTAGACCGAGTCGCTGACGCCATGGCAGAGACAATGCGAGCTATGACAAAATCGTCGCTTTAACTTGTACTGTAAAAGAAACTGACATGTGTACCTTTTGACACTTATTGTCATTGAGAAAAGAGCGAAAACGGTACGTGTTTCAATTTCCTTGAGTACCTACCTACCGCAACTACAGTATACATTGCGGCACGAACATTGAGCTATGTAAGTCTGTGTATCCTGTAGTGTTATGTGAGATAGCTAGGAGGATGTGAAGAAAAAGTTTACCAATGGGAATAATTTATTTTCCTAACCTAACTTAGTTGAGATTAGCTCAACAGAGCGAAGTTCATTAAGTACATACGGAACAGGCGAGAGAAGCGTAGAAGAAGTGAGCTAAAATTGGGTTACAAATGTGTACGATGAATGTTAAATGTATTATTTTTTATGTCATAGAGGGCAAACTAGCAAACGGATCGCCTGATGGAAAGCGATTACTGCGCCCATAGACATCTGCAATACCAGAGGAGTCTTTCAGGTGGATGTACGCTCTTTTCTTGAAGGTTTGGAGGTCGTATCGGTCCGGAAATACCGTGACAATCCATTCCACAATGCAGTCGTGCGAAGCAGGAAATTTCTACAATAACGCACAGTTGTGGACTGTCAACTATCTCTTGCATACTGAAAAAGAGCCCGCTACGCATCCTAACATCGCGCAGGTTAATTAATACGCTCACACCTTTTCACACCCTCGCTCAGCTCCGCTACCTCGCATAGCTCTCGAGGCTGATGCAGTTTTATATCTAGTAATACTACTAAAGTTTAGCAATAAAATAAGAATAAAAAGGTACTTTCAGTGTGGTGTTCTTTCAACTTCGCCAGATTGTTTCGGAGCTAAACACGTTACTGTCTAGTATATAATATCAACTCGGATCATCATCATCGTCATCATATCAGCCGATAGACGTCCACTGCTGGACAAAGGCCTCTTCCAAAATTCTCCAATATGATCGGTCGTGAACCGCCAACATCCAATTGCTTCCAGCAATCGCAACCAGGTCGTCGGGCCACTTTGTTGACGGCCTTCCCACCTTCAACTTTGATTATAGGATTTTATCCTTCAAACATTATAATTTCAAATAAATGATCTTAAGGGATTTTTATTTCATTTCGGGTAAATGAAATTCTGGATTATAGCCTATTCAATTGGTGACAGAAAAAGTGTTTAAACTATGTAATATACATAATATAAGGGTTTATTTATAAAACAAAATTAAAAACAAATTGACTGTTGTGTTCACAGGTAATTTTATTTCTTTAATTATACTGTTTACAAACTATTGCTCGAATATGCACAACTCACATTATGCAAGGAAGACAATAAAATATGGAAAGGTACGAAAGGCTTGACCTAAAATCTTTGTCCAGTGTCTGAAATTCTCTATATCTGTATACAATAGAGATATGAGAGTAGTGCCACATTTGAGGGATCGTGCGATTATATGACTCGTTCACTATCCATCAGATATGGCACAGTTATTATAATTATTATTAAATAATAAAACATTGCAATACAAGCGAATTCATATTGTCCTTTATGGCCATTAGTTTAAGTTATTTGCAAGCCATAGCTACTTTGCTATTGTTAGATTATACAAAAATATTAAATCGAGAACTCCTTGTGCCTTTGTTATCGAGTGATCCTTATGACATTCACAAATAGCCGTAATATAAAATGTAATAAAATCACAAAAGTCAAATACATATTTTGATGGACTAGAAACCACAATAACGTGAATTTTGTAATTTACGCCTTAAATTTCAAATTTCTTAAGTTAAAGTAGCACTTAAGTAACTTATAAGTATAACAAATTGTAAAATGATCAGTGTCGAAGTGTTCCTGGCTACCTGGCATCGCATCACGTCATTTGGACTAGCTTCCTTAATCACGTAACTATCATTAATCATAACCTAGTAATTAATAAAACTAGTCGTTACCTTATTGAACCATAGCAGTGCAATCCGTATGTTATCAGTATAAAATAAGATACAATGCAAAACGTTGATTACGATATGTAGCATTACATTAACGTCCAGTGATAACTAAATTATTTACACATTCACATGCCGGCGACGAGTCGTCGACCGCCTCAACTTATCTGCACCTATTTATAACCTACGTGACATAATTACTTATAATGAATGAATTACAGTATCCATCGCTCGAAGAGCCCTTGATTGACTCGCCTCCACGCACTTGTGTGCGTACAGTCAAAGAATTTAACTGCCGCTGTAGAACCCTGTCGTAATGATAATTATAAATAAGATTCAGGCAGGGTTCTACAGAGGTTCACAGATTAAATAGGTAAGTTAATTGTACTGACATAAAACTAAAAGCAAATGCACAAACAAGGCGACCAATCCAATGATAGCTTGTGATGGTTCAAACACGACTACCTAAGCGTGCGTCCGCGCACTTACACGTCACAATCGTAAATAAATATGCACATGAGTAAAGTTAAAAATAATAATTTATATTTACATTAAGAGAATATGGCACATCTTCAACGATATCGACCGCTAATACTCTAAACGCGTCGGGCCGGCGCGGAGCGCCTACAAAATTTCGTGACATCATAATACCAATTAAAATACCGGTGGGTAAGTAGATATTCATCGCCGAATAATACACAGTAAAGCTAAACTTCAGTCGGAGGCCGCGGCCCGCCGACTAGAACTAGACATTCGAATCGCACGAGTACATAAAAATATATCAGTCTATAGAAGCGTCCACTCACTTAGCCTACGGCGGCGCTCGGCCCGGTCTATGGGCCCGCCGGTTCGGTAGCGTCAGTCCTTAGCTCGTATGTCGCGGTCCAGCTCAGCTGGGCGGCGGGGGGCTGGCGCGGCGCGGCGCGCGCTGTCGGCGGTGGCGCGGGCACGCGCAGCACGTGTCGCCGCGCCGTCGACGCGTGCACGCGCCGCGCCCGCACCGCTTCTTCACGCACGTCACCTCGCCATCCTGAAACAATTAACATTGTGTTACAAAATAGGCATGGAACTTTGGGATCATTACGCTAGGACAGCTGGGCCGGTAGTCTCAGGAGCTACTTTAGAGTTAGTAGTACTTTAGAAGTTACTTGTGCCCATAAAGATCATGATCATACTGTTCTTTACATCTGCTGCTCCTGTGCGCCTATGAAATTCAATGAACTTCTGTCAGAAGTTTCCATTCCGTTGCAACATGAAAATCTCCAAGAGGTAAGTAATGAAAAAACTTACCCTGATATCTAGGACGGTTCGTCTGATGACGTCACGAACAATGCGAGAACGACAAATGGTTAGCTACCATTTTGCCTTTTATCGAAAGGGATATCTCACCTTGCATCGACAAGTGACGCATCTCTGCTCCCCGTGCGAATGTATGTTGGGGTGCACTTCCTTGCCATTGGGCAGCGGTCCATATGGGAACTTGCAGCCACCATCCGCGAGGATCTCCTCAGCAGTCCGTGGCGCACCAGCTTGGTCTTTGGGCGTTTCGTCTTCGGGCTTTTTCGGTTTCACCTGAAAATAATTAAAACAAGTTTATTATTACTCACGCAACACAATTTAATTAGAAACTGCTGGTAACACTTAAACATAACGTATTGCAACTTTTAATGTTGATCCAATCAACTTACCTATTTGAATAAGTTGATTGGATCAACCTATTCAAATAATCCTTTACATCTTTTACCAATTGGTTTTTATGCAGCGCTCTCGGCAGATATCTAATGGTTGATGGTTGTACGGTACGCGAGAGCGATAGTGACGTTGGCAAACTTGACATTTCAGCAGAGTGGAGGAAAGAAGTAATATGGGAGCAGATAAGAGCAAAATATACAATTATTGGTGGAATCCGTGGTTCAACTAACCTCTGGACACACCCGGCAGCACGCCTTTTTATCAGGCCTATAGGCCTCTTTATCGGAGCACCGCAGCGGGGGACACCTTACACGCGGACAGCGCACTTGGCGAGTGGGGAACTCGCAGGTACACACAGCGCAGGTGTCATAGCCACCGGGCACTAGGTACGGATGCCATGATGAGCCTGGCGCGTGGTACTGTCCGGCGAGGTGGCAGCCATGGGATTCATTCCATACTGCTGTCGTTGAATCTGGAAATAGATAGAATGAACTTATAAAAAGAGCCGACCTTGGAACGCTAGCCTCAAAATGGATTGCTTACTGGGCTGCATGTTCTTGTATACAGGTCGTCCATATAATAAGATTTCCCCTATATTTTTTAATCTCTCTTTTTTAAGAAGTAAAATTGAAATACCATTACAACTAACCAAATTTTGGAAGGTATGCAGGTATTGCAGTATGTTTCATTAACTAAAATTCCAACTGAATAAAATTTGAAGGGAGTAAGGCACTTTATTTCTTCCAACGACATTGCAAAAAATCGGCCTGAAGGTCAATTGCCACTTCACCTTCGCACTATGGACCGAAATACGAATAAAGCATACGTCAGCCAAAAAACGTGAACTCACTAGTGCAAATCGGGCAGCATTGTCCTGGGGGCTGGATGGTAGGTACAGCGCAGTTGATGGGCGGACACCTGACAGGATCACACCGGAGGTGGCCATGTTCGCAACCGCACATAATGCACGACTGGAAAAGAGCAAAATCTGACATAAACATGGTGTATGATGATGATAAATAAATCATGCATGGAACTTCTCTTTGTTTTATCGAAAATAAAAATAAAACTTAATGTAATTTGCACCTCAGTAGACATCCATTGAGCACCATCTTCATAGAACCGTCCATTGTAGAAGCAGGAGGCGGTATTAGGCAACGAGTTGTCTGGAGGCAGCGAGTTCGGTTGTTCCGGGGGGTAGTTGACACTCAGACCGTTGTCCGTCGGCCATGCCAGGGACGGTAAGCACGACGGGGGCACACTTATCTGTAAACAATTAAAAATATGCATTCGTAAAACTCTTACGTTGAATTGGGAAATCAGTTCACTGTCGGGACATAATGCGCGGGTGGTCGAGATGATTCTGCACTGCACTTTTAAAGATAAGTATCGTTCGTATAGATAATGTATGTAGTTTTTGATAACCATCTTTTTATTGTAAGTTAGTAGGAAAAGTCTAACCTTACCTCATTATTCGGGTCATCTACGCAGCATGAAAACAAAATCCGAACATTATTGTTGTGATTCGAACTATATAATTCTAATTATACGTGATGTGCAGATGTTCTCAAGAATATACCTACAGTTATTCTTTTAAAAACTGTTCATTACCTGTGGTAAACGCGTGCGGAGCAAAGCGGTGTCATTATCCGGCGCCCTCAAATCCAAGTACGCAGCACCAGCGAAGAGGGCTGATAGTTCTGCTGGATGCGGCTCCAACACACAGCCCTCCATGCCAGCCAGGAGCCGTGAGTTGGCTCCTGATGCTGCATGTGTTTCCAGGAAAGCTGACCAGACGCCAGGGTTGCTGGTTACCACCACCTGGAACACATTACGACAGGATTAGAAAGGTCATGAGCATTCTAACATGGAAACGTTCACTGCTAAAAGTTTAAAGACTTCCCCAATTAGGCAACAGCCGCATGTTTTCCACGATCTTAGCCAGAGCCTACATATAAATATTAGCAATGGGTTTCTCATTATGATGTCTCATCAAATCTTTGAAAGGATTAAATAGATACATGGCACAAAGAAGTAACCGCTCCCTTACGAAATATTTAGAGCAGATTTCATTTCTATCTATTCACGTCTCAAGTTATTTGGAAAACCGTCGAGTGCCATACCTATGCATACATCACTGGTCTCTCCAAAACATCGTGCTTCAAAAAATACCATACAATGTTGGCCTCTTTCATTATGCAGTTACCGGGTTCTACACTAAATACATTTGATTGGTAGGGTACAGAAGAGTTGTGCCAGCCATCTGACTAAAGAGGACTTTACTCCATTTCAGACCTTCCAGGTGCTTTCGTTAAATCGATGATCGCAATTACCTCATAATGTATCCCACACAGAGAATCCACAGACAACCACGCAAGTCCAGCGACAGGGGTAGCGGAGACCGGGGCACGGGCGTCTGTGCGTCGGAGCAGGGCTGGGCCTTCGCCGGCGGCATCAGGCAGTGGCCGGGACATCAGGCGACCGCGGAGAATGGGGGGACCTGAAATGAGAGAATCACTAGGTATCAGCCAATATATAGTCATTCTAAGAATATGGTTTAAGGTTTTATTCTGGGTACGTATCAGAATGTCTAAAATTAAAAAAACACTAACTTAAAATAACCTACGTTCAAAGCCCCTAATACCTAAGGTTTTTAAATACCTAAGCAACTAAAACCTACCTACGAATAACCTGAGTTTAAAATACCGATTGGATTGGTTAGGTTAGGTTTGTTTTGTGACCATGTATAGCGGAGCAAGCGAAGCGAGCGGAGCTATAAAAGCCTTGCTTGCATGGACACTCGGAGCCTCAAAATGCTTGCATGGGCAAACAACGGTCACAAGAAAACCTAACCTAACCTACAGTTTTCGGATTTTGACCCATGTTAGGTATTTTACATTTTGGTCAATTAAATGTGAGGTAAACCAATATTAGGATTTTTTTACATATAGGAATTTCAAGTTTTAGCTTTATGAACTTCGGTGACATATCCATTTGACATTTTAAGCTTTTGGTATTTTGAATTTAAGTGAAACAATCATTAGGTATTTAGATTTTAGGGATTTGAACGTAGGTTATTTTAAGTTAGTGTTTTTTAATTTTAGATATTCTGATACGTACCCATTATTCTGTGTGAGCTTTTTAAGGTTCAAACTTCAACGTGTTTGTTGGTCACTTACAAACTTCTTGTGTACAAAATATATAACGGCTTCGGAGTTTTCAAACCGTGACGATATATCTGAGACTGGTACCTTCAGAGTAATAAGTTTTTCCTTTCCTCCGAAATAACTAATTTTCCTATTTATTCGTAAAAAGGATTCTCGATCCTTATCATGTAGTTAATTGGCAAGTGAACAAATGTTTGCTCCTAAATATATTTTACGTGGCGTGGTGAAACTTAAAATTAATCAGTATTTTCATTTAATTGTTTCAAATAGATAATAGGTATGTTTATAATTTGAGCACTTGACTGATTAGATATATACTATGTTAGATTAAAATATTTGCTGTTTTGGCTAAAGCGTCTTAATAAGTTAATACTAACAGGATAACGATTGCCTTTTATATCTTTCCATTCATAAAGCAGTAAGTAATCTTTAAATGAAAAACAAAAAATACAAAACAAATTCAAGAATTCTCAGAAACTACTTAATATGATAACGACAATGAGGCTGCCCTTCAACAGTATTAAGCGTCTACAATTACAAGTTGCAGTGCCAGTAGGTATTTTTCCCTTTCCCTTGAGAGGTTTCTTAGAAGCTGCCGGTTTAGTGGGTACTTGAGACAGACAACCATTCGCATGTGCCATTTTCCTTCTTAGTTAAGTTATAAATTCATTGGGATTAAAATTAATTTTATTAACGTATTTCAACTTCTTCACGACGACGATTTCTTTGACGACGCGTTTGGCTCGGTTGGTAGACACCTGCCTACTGAGTCGGCGGTCCTGGGTTCGAATCCCGGCCGGGGCAAATATTTGTGCAAAATATTTGTTCTTGGGTCATGGATGTTATCTATATATGTATTTATATATATAGTCGTCTAGTACCCATAGTACAAGCTTTGCTTAGTTTGGGACTAGGTCGATTTGTGTATGATTGTCCCTTAATATTTATTTATTTATTTATTCATCTCGCCGACTTCATCTATTATATGAATATGTTTGAAAATAGTTTACAAACTTTTTTACGATGTAATTACACGTATACACAATACTATTTCTTTTATTCATATGTTATTATTTTACAAGTTTGTCTTTCACTAGGGTTAGGGAAATCATCAAACAGGTGACGTTCATATCCACTCAGAAATAGTACATTACTGCAGACGCCGGGAAATAAGGGCTTGCCGACTGAGTAGGTATAGACGGCCGACCGTAAGGGAGGCCGTCTAGTGATACGAAGCCGGCAAGCCCTTTTCACGGCTAAGGCATGTATAGTGCTTTTCTCAAACATATGCAATGAAATAAAAAAATACACCACTCAAAAAAACATAATTCAGCTGTTCAGCCAGTTCATGAACACAGACGCCATGTTTAAAAAAAGTATTTTAATTTTCCCTCCAATCCCTCTATACTTTTTTTCTTTAATAAGTCGTCCACGTTTGTAGTGTACGAATATTAGGGCCATTATACACAACCTGATAATAAGAATCTTAGTTTCTATAATAAGTAAAATAAAGGCAGAGGATTTTTAATATTGTCTATGGTCTCTGGTGACTTACGTATAGACGGTATTTTCAGTTCGTGTGTACTAGGCATTAACACGGATATTGTTGGTCCGATGGCTGAATGGGTAGCTACTAGAAAAAAATATATATCAGCTGTTCATACACACAGACGCCATGTTTACATTAAAATTAAAAACAAATTACTTCCCGGCTTAGCCTTCAATTTTGTATGAAATTCCTTTACAGTTCTCTCGAATTGTTCCGCCCGAAACTTGACACTTCGAAGCCTGTTCTAACGCACGTTACGACGATATTTCATTGCATGTTTGAGAAAAATACCTTTTCTCAAAGATGCAATGAAATATTGTCTTTACGTTCCTTATAATAGGCTCGGAAGTATCGCTTTTTGGGCGCAACAACTCGAGAGGACTGTAAAGGGATTTCATACTGCTTTTCAGGCCTAGGCCTGCAAAGTAACTTTTTTTTGGTTTCAACAACAAGGTCATTCACACAGCTGGCTGGTTGACAAAAATCAGGTTTTGTTTTTAAAGGTTGGTTGTTAGACTAAAATGTCCTATTTGTCAATTAATAAAATGTTGTTCTTTGAAGTATATTTTTTTATTTCATTGTATGTTTGAGAAAAGCACTATACATGCCTCGTCGTGAACACGGATTCCCTGCCTCGTATCACTATCCGGCCTCGCTCGCACGCCTTCTCGGCCGTATATACCTACTTGGCCGGAAATCCTCATTTTCCCGGCCTCTGATGTAATGTATTATTTCTCAAACATGCAATGAAATATTGTCTTTACGTTCCTTATAATAGGCTCGGAAGTATCGCTTTTTGGGCGCAACAACTCGAGAGGACTGTAAAGGGATTTCATACTGCTTTTCAGGCCTAGGCCTGCAAAGTAACTTTTTTTTGGTTTCAACAACAAGGTCATTCACACAGCTGGCTGGTTTGACAAAAAGCAGGTTTTGTTTTTAAAGGTTGGTTGTTAGACTAAAATGTCCTATTTGTCAATTAATAAAATGTTGTTCTTTGAAGTATATTTCTTTATTTCATTGTATGTTTGAGAAAAGCACTATACATGCCTCGTCGTGAAAACGGATTCCCGGCCTCTGATGTAATGTACTATATTTTTTTTACAATTCGTTTCATGCAGATGAACGTTGACAACAACAATACTTGTCTAGTCTGCAAATACTTACCAACATCAGCTCCAATATGAACAGCCAGTTGATCCTCATACAAAGGCGGGAAAATACGAGCGCTGGGCCGAGCGAGGACTCCCACCCTTGTGTCCAGAATTTCCACTTGAGAATGACGTTTTCCCTGCTCCTCAACTAGAGTGATCTTGGGGTCAGTTATACCCAAATTTTCCACCTGGAAATGTATTGTAGAAACATTTAATAATGTTTTTTGGAATCGCAAACGACATATTGTACTTTGCTTGTTGTATACGAGTATGTTTAACTTGATTAAATATAAATAGTTTACTACTCGTAATGTGTCGATTTCACGGCTCGATTTTTTTTTAACTGAGAAATAACACAATAATGCGTACAGTATATTGTAATTATAAACTTTGGGGGAGGCATTTGTAAGCAGTGTACTTCTATCGGCTGATATAGTTAATGCACCATGTACCTAACAGCCACAATTTTTGGAAATACAATTTTTAGTATTGCTGCCAACAGTTACGCACCTGTATATCATACACAAGAGATCCCTCCTTATCGATGTATAGCACAGCCATGCCTTCGGGAGCAAGCGAAGCCGGTGCCCTCTCAGCCAGCAATGGAGAGTGGAACACCTCACAGGCAGCCCTCTGTCTCACGCTTCCTAAGATCCGGCGCTCGGGAGCGCCCTCTGCTTCCACTGACAGAAGTAGACGGCCTCGAGAGAGCGAGCGAAGCTCAGCTGCTGATACTGGAGTGGAAACTTCGAGAACGTTGATCTCGTAGCTCGGTTTTGGTACGACTTGAATCTGTGGAATAAACAAAATTGATTATCAAACTCGCTGTTGTATGTCTTATAGTTAGCAAGTACTAAAGCGATTAAAGGTCGGCAATGTGCTGACCAAGTACTTATACATAGAATTCAATGGATCAATCTAATTGCATGGGAACCTGGATACGCAATTACAGACGTTCAAAGCCTCCAGAATGCAACATTTCGGGATCAAATTTAAGGGTGCATTTTATGAAGTTACCGTCTGAAAATTGCCAAACCAATATATCTGATTCTTATGACTGCACAATGGCCAACCGCCTGCTGTTCTGACGGTGGTTACGATTGATTATACAATATACAAAAAAGAGACTTCTGATGAGAGCTCACCTCATCAATAATAGTCTGATTCTTGTCCGGCAGCGTTAGCAGCACCCTCACGGCATGGTCCCTCCCGACTACCGGGAAGACGCCGTTATAGATGAGGGCTAGATGCAGGCTAGGCGCCGCTCCTGCTGCCCCGGTCACCACAGCAGTTCCTCCCCACCAACCCGCCTCCTGACCAGGTTCACGGTAATCGTCGCATGCGCCGCTTCCAAACGTAGCTGGCGGCTGCTCAGGCTCCAAGAGGGTTGTAAACATTTCTGTAGACAGTGCTGGGTACCTAGTAATCAAAAAATGTTGTGTTACATTCTAGCCAAAGATTTATTTTATTGTACATTCAGTAGACTACCGAGGAATGTTAAGATTTTTGGGATACCTACAAGGGAACTATTCATACTTTTCTATCACACTGATTTGAACTCTTATGCACGCTACGGCTATCCTCGAGTTTAAATCTAAGTAATAAAAATATGTACAAATAAACAATACTCAACAAATTTATATTCGGCCACTGACGAGATAAAACAAAAACACAGTAACGTGAATTCTTAAATTGGGTATCTGATGTTGAGGATAATAATAAAATATTATCCAAATTTAGAATCATCATTTTTTGAAGACGTATACCTACCATCCAGTATTAATTATACAAAAATAGCAACCCAAAATAAACCTACAAACAACGTCCATAAACTAAAAAAACTAAATAAAACGAAAAGGTTGATGCGCCCTAACCTAATAGCGGTAGGGAAACTAGAGCATCAAGTCTAGTAAACAAACATGACGTAACCGGCGACGCGTATATTTCAGAAGATGAATGCGTGTTTTAACTTTTAACACTTTCGTCTGGCCGTCTTGCGAGAGAGTATTTATTTATACCACTACTACGACATTGTGCGTAAATGAAGCCCATTAACACGACCGCTTTAATACCGGCGCAATTTCTATGCTTTCGAGACGTTAGTTCACAGAACACGTTAGAATCTAAATTACAATGACATGCCAAATTACCCATAGTCATTTGAATGTGAGTCTGGGAAATTAGTAACCGTCAGCAGCAAAAAGTACACTCCATTAGTCTTCACTTAAGTTTATTGAAGGGCAATAGAGTCTAGCTAAGATATTGAAAGGAATAGATTATCTTTATATTATTTGCAACTGACTGTACAAGATACAGCTTTGGCGCGGTTTTACGCGGTATTTTTCCTATCTCGTGAAGCCGGTACTTTCCGCAATACTCGTACATCACATCACACGGTTAGTTAATTTACAATACAGCGTGCTATAAGGCTGTCGGCTCACAATTCTGAGAATTATTGTTACAAGGGCACTTTATCATTGAGATCTATTTTTGCTAAGCTTTGGTCCAAGCGGTTGAAACATTTATCAACTAGACTAGCAGTGAAAGTGTAATCATTGTAATATAATGGTTCACTAAATCATTGCATAATTATTTTCGGCGATTGTTTCATTTCGCAGAAATGTCATTTCGTAGAAAGAATTTTTCTCTGAAATCGTCAACTATTTGGGATTGTTATTAAACAACCCTCACCTAACCTAACCACCTCGGAACTAAATGCCACAGTAAATAATACTCTTGGAATCTTCTTGGATTGGTTCAATACACAAATAACCTGACGTTGAACCATAGTAAGACCAATGTCATTCTATTTAAAACCACGGCACATCATAAAGAGAAGCTGCAAGTTAATGTGGGAGGTTCTGCAATACAGCAGGTGGAGTCAGCAAAATTTCTAGGCGTATACATTGATGCTGCGTTGAATTGGAAACCAGAATTGTCTGCTTTGGTAAACTCTCTTAGCTCCGCATGTTATGCTCTCAGGAGTCTGCGGGACAAGTTGCAACTGAATCAATTAAAAATGGTTTATTATGCGTTGTTGGAATCCAAACTACGGTACAGTATAAAATTCTGGGGTCAAAGTTACAAGTACAATGTCCAGGCTGCATTCGTTGCGCAGAAAAGGGCTATTAGAATAATGGCTAAAGTACCTCAGCAGACGTCTTGTAGAGAGTACTTTACAAATTTTTTATTAAAGCAGTAACGTCTGCTAACGTAAACTAAATGTTTACAAATGAAGCGAAAATTGAAAAATTTAATGATTCGGACAGGATTCGAACCTGCGTTTCCAACGGCTTTCCGGGCCAACACTGGCGTCCTCCCAATTGGACCACCGAATCAGATGTCAGAGTCATTGAATTTTTCAACCAGTTGCTTCGACATGCCTTAGGGTGGCATCGTAGCGCCATCTACCGTAAAGATTTAGACTTTATCGTCGGCACAAATTTGTTGAGAATCGATAGTAACGATGTGCTACACCCAAATTACTTATTTTTTATTAAAGCAGTAACGTCTGCTAACGTAAACTAAATGTTTACAAATGAAGCGAAAATTGAAAAATTTAATGATTCGGACAGGATTCGAACCTGCGTTTCCAACGGCTTTCCGGGCCAACACTGGCGTCCTCCCAATTGGACCACCGAATCAGATGTCAGAGTCATTGAATTTTTCAACCAGTTGCTTCGACATGCCTTAGGGTGGCATCGTAGCGCCATCTACCGTAAAGATTTAGACTTTATCGTCGGCTAAATTTGTTGAGAATCGATAGTAACGATGTGCTACACCCAAATTACTTATTTTTTATTAAAGCAGTAACGTCTGCTAACGTAAACTAAATGTTTACAAATGAAGCGAAAATTGAAAAATTTAATGATTCGGACAGGATTCGAACCTGCGTTTCCAACGGCTTTCCGGGCCAACACTGGCGTCCTCCCAATTGGACCACCGAATCAGATGTCAGAGTCATTGAATTTTTCAACCAGTTGCTTCGACATGCCTTAGGGTGGCATCGTAGCGCCATCTACCGTAAAGATTTAGACTTTATCGTCGACGGGTTTTTCGCTTCATTTGTAAACATTTAGTTTACGTTAGCAGACGTTACTGCTTTAATAAAAAATAAGTAATTTGGGTGTAGCACATCGTTACTATCGATTCTCAACAAATTTGAGACGATGGTGCCGACGATAAAGTCTAAATCTTTACGGTAGATGGCGCTACGATGCCACCCTAAGGCATGTCGAAGCAACTGGTTGAAAAATTCAATGACTCTGACATCTGATTCGGTGGTCCAATTGGGAGGACGCCAGTGTTGGCCCGGAAAGCCGTTGGAAACGCAGGTTCGAATCCTGTCCGAATCATTAAATTTTTCAATTTTCGCTTCATTTGTAAACATTTAGTACTTTACAAAGTTTCAAATTCTCACTGTTCCTAGCCTATACATTCTGGTAGTTCTAACGGATCTGATAAAGCATATGAACGACATAGAAACACCAGAACAGAAAGATAAACGGCTAGCTACAAGAAGAAAAGATCTGCTACAGCCGACCAACACCCGACTCAAAGTAGTAAAGCACGCTTCGGGTTATCAAGCAATAAGGTTATTCAATGAATTGCCAGTGGAATTAAAATCAATAAACAACAGTTCTATTTTTGGAAATAAATTGAAAGCTTTCTTGTTAGAGAAGTGTTATTATTCGGTTGATGATTTTTACGCTCATACCTAATGCTTATTTATTTTGTCAATTTGATAATTTTACTTATAATGTTTGGTGAATGAACTTATAATTTTACTCTATCTATTGGTTGACATGATTGTACATATAATGGTTTCTTCTGATATTGACATATTAAATTAATTATTAAAATTGTATAGTATATTATAAATAATAATTTAGCATAGCTGTATAGTTGATAATATTTTTTTTATTATTTTAAATTATTGTATTTCAACACGACTGTATGTTGTTATGAATAAATTACTTACTTACTTACTTACTTAACCAATAGGATGATATATTATATAAAATTATGAAAAACCATTGATACAAAGATCAAAGCTCAATGAAAAATTTAAATGGCAGCGATCGGAAATCGAACCCTGTACCTCTGGATTACCGGTCCAGCGTGTTAACCTTTCCACCCTAACGCCCAGATAACCTTTCGAATTTTTCCTCGTGCTTTGTGTATCGATCTTTGCATTGTTTATATTTTACCTGTTAATTCGACCACTCAAAGTGTTGTCCATGGAGCTATTTCTCTCGTCGCCCCATATCAGGGCCACATACAACGAGCCCTCGCGCAGCAACCGCTTGTACTCACGAGGTACCCGGCGCCAAACGCCGCACAACTGTAAAGAACAGAGCGGGTGAGATGAATATTCAGGGACAACGGAACTACCAAGGATTCCAGAGAACAATCAAATCGTAAATTTATCAGACTATATTACTGGAAATTAGCATGTCTATGGGCGTATTTAGGGGGGTGGCCGGGAGGGCCGTGCCCACCGCAATATGGTCTAGTGCCCACCCCAGGATTTTGGGTTACCGATAGAAATTCATGGCTTCATCTCAAAGGCCATAGCCAGGCCCCGTGTGAAAATAATCTTAAATACACTAATCTCGGACACAGGACCATTTTGAAAATTTCATGTTGCGGCACGGATTAAACTCATTTCTAGCCAAAAACGGCACTAGGCATTCATAGAAACACCATGAGAAATTCCCGTCTGTAGACGGAGTGCCAGTTTTGGGAAGATAAAAAGTCGCCTTCCATTGACGTGGTGGCGTATCACGAGGCTCCTAATTTACGTCTCTCGACGTGCTGTCCGTGAAAGTGTTTACTCGTAACACACTGAATCGCCAATTTTAAATTACGTACTTAATAAGTAGTGGGTTTCCCATCATAACGAAAGCGACATCATATCTTTTGTAAAATAAGTAAATAACTGACACGTAGCTATCATGGTACTAACTATACGTTTACTATCTTAAACTGCTGCACAGATAACGGTAGTATATTTTCTTTTATTGTAAATAACTTTACTGTAGTAAATTTACGAACTCGAGTCAAACCGAAATTAACGTCAGATTTCGAACTCTATGAAAACGACGTACCTTTTCAGTTTTCTCTTCATAGGTTGCATGGATTCCCTTTGCCTTCTTCAGAGGATGTTCAAGCAGTAACCTCTCCCCTCTGTCCAGGAAGGAGAGAGCTCGGGGCTGGGTCATCGAAGGTCCTAAGATCACCGACCAGTAGAGGTGACGTCGACGGAAAGTGAAACGGGCTGTGGCTACGCCTGGAGCCACTGGCACTCCGGTCATATCGTCTCGACGAATACAGAGCGGAGAGCGACCCGTCAAAAGTGCACCGAAGTCTGAAATTATACAAGTTTAATTCTGTATGAGTAAAGCTGTTTTGCTAGGATAATGGTGTCTTAGCGGCGAGCGGTGACGGCCATAGGTGGGAGCGGGAGGTCCGAGCGCGGTGTTTCGCTCTCTACAATGGCTGCCGCTTACCGCTGATGGCACCGCTATCATAGGAAACCAGAGCTTTAGGATACATTCTATACTCGAACGTCGAAAAATTGTACAAAAATTAAAATGTTTTCAAAGTAGTCTTCCTACTTACTACCTTTCCAGTTTCGTTTATATTGGTTGCAATTGTGGCTTTTGATAATTTTTATTTTATTAAAAGCGTTTTCGAAATATAGAGGTATGGTTATATTTAAAATAATTGCCTGAAAATATAGTTCAATATAAATTATATTTTTTTTATTAAATAAACCGTGAAATGAAACTGAGTATTCAAGTTTTTATTGAATATTCAATTATTGAAAACATGATGGCTTTTGTAAAATGGATTTGGTTTTATCCATATAGGTATAGATCATCTGTACCTATCTGTAAATTCGGAAATGTCTTTATCGCCTGAAATGTCGCAAACAAACAAATTATAATCAAATTCATTCCCCAAATAAGAATTTTAGATACAATTATGTTATTCACTATTGCTACTAGAAGTCCCTAAGACAGGAAAATATCACGTATCATGTGTCTGTATGTTCAATTAATGAACAATTACATTATCATTGTTGAGATTGGTTATAAAGTCTGTGTAGCACATTAATTCATACATTCCATCAATTTAAACTGACTGTAAATAAATACATAGTATGTTAAAAAAACACCTACGTTTCATACTCAGTTCCTCTTCTTCAGGCCCCATAACAACTGTCGGACCATCTTCTTGAACGACTTCTGGGGCTGTAACAAAGAGAGAACGCATTAATTTGTAAAACGTGTAATGTTCCATTAAAACGTGTCATCATCATCATCCTCCTAGCCTTTGTCCCTTTGTAGAGAATGAATTCTCAATCGGGGTCGGCTACCTAAATCCCAAGATGTGGCGTAGGCACTAGTTTTTACGCAAGCGACTGCCATCTGACCTTCCAACCCAGAGGGGAAACTAGGCCTTATTGGGCTTAGGCGGTTTCCTCACGATGTTTTCCTTCACCGAAAAGCGAGTGGTAAATATCAAATGACATTCCGTACATAAGTTCCGAAAAACTCATTGGTACCGGGCCGGGTTCGAACCCGAGACCTCCGGATTGAAAGTCGCATGCCCTCACCACTAGGCTACCACCGCTTCTTCCATTAAAACGTGTAAGTAATGTTTAATTTAAAGGGTACCGTACCTAAAAAGGAATGAACGGATCCGTTATAGGATCACTTGTTGTCCGTCCGTCTGTTTATCAAGACCCTTTATCTCGGGAACGCGTGAAAATATCGAGGCGAAATTAAAACCAATTACTGTCTACAGGTCAGGTCCCTTGAAGCTATGAAAAAACAATACGGCCGTTTATGCTGCAGAAAACGTACGAGTATATTTCGACACTCTCCCAAAGAAATGAAAATGTGTAGGGTAGTTTTCGTTAACATAGAACTAAAACTACGAAATTTGGCAAGTAATACAGTTCAATTTTTCTTTCTTAATTTACCTTTGTGTCATTATTTATAAAAATAAAAATGTGGTATTACCACATAAAATATATATATATATATATATACAATCGATAAAAAGATTCTATACAAATATTAAGTAATACAGTGTTATACAAGTATGTAGTGTAGGGTTTTGTACGAACTATGAAAGCAACGCATATATTATATATGCGTTGCTTTCATAGTTCGTACAAAACCCTCGGTGCGCAAGTCCGAATCGCACTTGACCGTTTTTTGAACGTGAAAGCACCACAATTTTTTATTGCTCTTTTGATACAAGATGTTAATGCTTTGTGTGATAATCTTTGTATTGTTTATTTGCTGAGTACTGGGTGACGGGTTTGTACCGGGTTCGATTACACATGTAATTATTTTTTGCTATTTTCTTTGTATCAAAAATTCAAAAGAGAAAGATCATTACATTCTCTGTTCACTCAACATTTATGTTTATACATAAACATATCAATTAGCTTATTTTTTTTTTAACCCGTCTACTAGTCGTCGTAGCCAAGCTTTTGTGAGGAAGTACAAACCTACTGGACATATTATCTCCGCGCCACAGCACAGGAATGATTAGTGATGGTAGGTAACTAGTATAAGGAATGTGATGCCTTTCCTAGCATCCTATACATTTCTATTGAGACGAAACGCTTCATACATTTTAAAATAATTCATAGTCAAATTACAAATTACTTAAACAAAACTTGCCTTTTGTACAAGCTAGACAATTTTGTATTGCAACATTGTATCCCCAGGCACTTTCACCACTCCTAGTACACATAAAGTTTAACTACTAATCGCACTGGTTATATTACTATATCAATGCTAGTAATTTGCCAGACCGTGGTAATGTTAATGTATAATTTTGCAAGATAAGAGGAAGTAATGGTAGCAATAAAGTTATTTGCGAGCTGGTTGCGTGGGTCTTTTATTATTCGCCAATGAAGACCCTGCAGTTCACAAGACCCGGTCGACCCCTCCATGCGGGTTGATTGGATCAAATGTTATTCAATCGAGGCAGCGCGTCTAGACGGCGACAGCAGAATTTGTGTTTTGCATAGCTTTCATGTTGGTTCTGCTCTGGACAGAAATAGAGAGAGCACTGACATTTCGCGAGACAGTTCGATCGCGCCCGATTTGTCGATATGCAGCAACTACTACTAGCAACTTGTAGAATAGGGATGTACCAATATTTTAAGACTCCCATTTTTCGTGAGATAAATAAATAAATATCGAACAACCCCACACAAATCGACCATAACCCAAAGCAAGGTCTAGTTAGATGGTAGAAAAAAATAATATAACTGTGGTTTTGGTTGAGTGCAAGTCACTGGCGTCGAACAAGTACATTTTATGACATCTGCAAAATGCTTACTCTTGTCATGTTGCTGAAATCCTGTTTCTAATTACGATTTATATAACTTAATAGATAGCGTAGAGCTAATTACTTTTACTGCTTACGTAATTGTAGTAATTATAATGTTACTGTTGTGAACATCCATACTTCCATACTAATCCATACTAATATTATAAATGCGAAAGTGTGTCTGTCTGTTACCTTTTCACGCTTAAACCGCTGAATCGATTTTGATGAAATTTGGCATGGAGATAGTTTAAGATCCGAGGAAGGACATAGAATAGTTTTCATCCTGGAAATTATCCCTAAAAATATTGAAAAGTGAGTAAGTAATTCATGATGACATTGATGACCCTGTAGGAGATGTAATGATTAGACCAAAATCACAATTGCTCTTACATTTGCTTAGGCGCTTTTAATAATCCCTTTTATTAATTAAGGTGACTAGATGGATATCTATCGTGTTGTACGAGGTTGCTTCCATACTTCCAAGTTCCACGCGGACGTAGTCGCGGGCAAAAGCTAGTGTTATATACCTAAGAGTTACATTAGGTACTATAGCTACCAGTGGCGTGGCAATCATAGAACTCAATTCTCACTGGTTTGCCTATTTCAAAGCCTTTAAGAACTTTATTCCCTAGATCTTGGGGAAAAAATATGCCACATCTGATCTGGCTTCACCAAGACCATGCTTACTGCCACGCCATTGATATTTACAACAATCCCCGCAAGGGCAAATATTTGTGTGATGAACTCAAATATTTGTGCTTGGGTCATGGTTGGTCAATGTATTTAAGTATATATTTATTTATATAAGTATGTATATCGTCGTCAAGTACCCATAACACAAGCCTTCTTGAGTTTACCTTGGGACTACATCGATTTGTGTGAGGTTGCCGATATTTATTTATTTACAACAACCATATTTATAGAGGTTTAGTTAATTTATTTGGGATAATATTGCTCATACCCTTCGTAGCAAAAATAATAAGCGTATAACTTGGAAAATCCTGCAAGCCGAATACATAAATCATGTCTAAGATGCAAAGATACGCAATACATATAATAATTATAAAATCAATTAAAATCACCGCACAGATGCACAGTAAACATGCATACTAGTGAAATATGACGACGGGGCCTGTTTACGCATTCAGTTATGCCCGAAGACAGATCGTAATCCATAATAATTCATTATAGGCCGGAGACGAACCGAATTTATTGGCGAGTGGCGCCGCCGTGGCGACGTGAAGCGCTAGGATGTCTGTTCTCAGTGCACTAGCAAATGTGCACTGAGAACGGACAACGCTAATCAATAGGATGTAAAAAAAATAGAATCGATTTATAAATAAACTGAAAAGCCAAAATAACCCGTTAATTTATTTATTTATTTATTCAAATTAGTTCATGTACAGATTACATTTGAATTACCTTGGATTACCGGTCCAGCGTGTCAACCACTGTACAATCTCAACGCCAGGAGACCCCTCGAATGTTTCACTATGGTTCGTGTTTTGATCATTACATTGTTTATTTGAAAGGTATCTCAGACATCTTGGCTAATGTTTCACAAATTTATAAACAGTCTGTTTCGAAGTTTAAAACCCATACGTTCATTATATTGCCATAACGCAACCTATATATTGCTAAATTGGGGATATCGCAATACTTACTCGAGACACAGAGCTGGCAACTCTGACCCGCGTAATGAATATTTATGCGCGCAAACGCCGCGGCCTCCCGGCGCCTTACGAAACTCATTAATGTCATTTAGCGAAAAATTTTGCTTTTCAACGGGTACGTGATGAGACTGAATGGGTTTAATCCTAGCGTTTAGGGCCGTCGGTTTCCAATCGGATGATGTAATCGGCGCCGACACCGGCGCCTCGCAGCCGCATACAGAGCGTCAATAATTCATGGTAGAAAAACAGAAACAAAAGAAACCTCAATTTAAACGACTGCTTATTAAAAAAAATAGGATGAACGCTGTATTGATTCCTTCAACCAGCACCACTCTGATAAGAGTGTACAATCAGCACCAAAAGTAGCTGTCAATTTTAGTATGCAATTTGATAGAAGCCAGTAGTAAAATTGACGGCTATTTTTGATGCCGACCGTATAACATAAGAAGATAGATTTTAACCGGCTTCAAAAAAGGAGGGGGTTCTCAATTCGGTAGTATTTTTTTATTTTTTTACAATAAAAATTTCTCCCGTTTTCCATTTGAATGACTTTTTTTTACCTCGTAGGAAATATTTCATACTTATCTTCACTTATATACTCGTAGCCTTTTATGTAGCGGTGATATTTCGGTTAGATTCAGTAGAAACTTTGAATTTTGTAAACAGTAGCGTAGCTTTCTGTAACCTATTTAAAAATCTTCTATAATAGGTAGTTTGATTCTTATGTTATACTTGGTTATACACTGCTACAGTAAAATGTTTGACACGCAATTGTTTTCTGTCACAGAACTTGTAATTATAGCACATCGCTATACAAGTAAGTAGGTAAGTGCTATTGACGACGCGGTTGATGCAGTAGTAGTGCTGCTGCCTACTGAACCGACGGTCCTGGGTTCGAATCTCGGCAAAGGCAAATATCTGTGCGATGAGCTCGAGTATATTTGTACCTGGGTAATAGATGTTATCTATCTAGTACTAATAGTACGAGCATTGCTTAGTGTTGGACTAGATCGATTGGTGTAATATTGTCCCACCTATATTTTAAAGTAAAAAAAAAACAGACTACTTATTACCAATACGAGTAAATTCGTCTTTGATATTTTTTTATCAAATCCGCTCAAATACCGCAGTACTTAAAAGTAACACCTTCTGAACCAAGAAAACTCTCGCACTGCTGGGTATGTGACGATTATAAACGCCAGTTTAAAAGTAACTTTTTGAAACAGATACCGATTATAGATAAAGAAAGCTGTCGCCAGCATCCCAGCCATGAAGGCCAAGGCCAGCAGACTTCCTTGTTTCTGCACGTGAGCATTTTTTTTTTTTTTTAATCTGTTTGCTTGCGGGCCCGAAGGGGCCCTTTGCACTGCTGGGACAGTCGCAGCCCGTCCTTTCGAACGGGCCGCCGAATGAGTCTTAACCTAACTTAAAAATAACTTACAAACTACTGACCTGGTCCAGTTGGGATCCTGGTTGAGGTTATGATTGGCGTCGGGGAAGCACCCGCTCCTGGCGGGCTGCAGCTACGGCTGCAATTATCTCCTCCGAGTCGCCGGCGGTCTTAGTATTCGCCTCCCAGTGGGGGGCCCTCGAATGATAGTGCGCCCTCCGAGTGTGATACGCGGGGGCGCCGGGTTTTAGTCGCAGCGGGGGCTTCCATCTGGTGTGCTTCCTGATGGAAGCCCGCCGTGAGCGTGTAGAGTGTTGGGATGTTGCACCAGCTGTATGGGCTTGTGTAGACATGGGTGTACGTGTGTCATTGTTAGTGGCAGGTGTGTGTGTGTGTGCGTGGGTCAGCGTCAGATCCGGGTACTGAGTCATTTGACTCAGCGTCCGTTTCTTCGTCTGACCAGTATTTATTTTTCCTCATGAAGGAGGGCGGATGGTCAGCAAAGTGCTGGGCTAATTTGTTTAGTCTGTCAGTCAGTACGTGTCGTGGTCTGCGGTCTTTAGTAGGCACATCTATGGGCGGGGTATAATTTATAGACTTTCTTATAATTGGGTTTTTGCTAATGGCAGCCTTTTGAAAGAATTTAGTAGAGCATGTTTTAAACCATGTCTGAATTGGTTCAATGTGTAGGTCCCTATGCAGGTCCGTGTTCCTAATGTACGGCGGAGCCCCCACCGCTGATCTTAAGAACTTGTTTTGCAGCACCTGTAAGGACTGGATCCTTGTGGGTGCTGCATGTGCGAAGGCGGGGCTCGCGTAGGAAAACACGGACCTTATGCACGTTTTATATATTGTCAGCTTGTTTCGGTACGAAAGTTTGCTGTTGCAGTATAATAGAAAGTGCAGCCTACTCAAATAGAAGGCTGCTCTGTTGCGTACTATTTTGATGTGCCTACTAAAGTTAAGGCGCCGGTCGAGGATGACGCCTAAATAGCGCGTCTCGTCTACCCACGGTATGGGTCTATTAAATAGGCACGGTTGTTTGAAGGATCGGACAAACGCAGGATAATTTGCCCTTCGGGAAAAGATCATGGCCGCACTTTTGTCTGGGTTGACTTCGACCTTCCACTTCCGGCACCACTCACCTAGATGAGTAAGTGCCATCTGTAGACGGCCCATCAACCACAGCTTGCGGCGGTGGGAAACATATAGAGCAGTGTCATCCGCGAATAAGGCGTAATTGACACCGGGGATCTTAGGTATATCATTGATATACAACGAAAACAAGAGGGGAGCTAGAACGGAGCCTTGCGGAACTCCGGCTCGTATGGGATGGCGGTCCGAAAGAGAGCCTTCGACTCTGTACCTAAAGCCTCTATTGGATAAGTAGTCTTGTACCAATAGTACAAGACGGTCTGGCACATCGTAGTTGTACAGTTTGTACAACAACCCGACATGCCAGACCTTGTCAAAGGCTTTAGCCACATCGAGGAAGACGGCGCCTGTAGGTACAGGCTTCTTTCGACCCGTCAACCCCTCGAGTATATCTTCGGTGATGCGGTACACCTGGTGAGTACTAGAGTGTTCTGCTTGAAAGCCAAACTGCTCGTCGACAATGAGACCCGCGGCGGACACATGGTCCATTAGGCGGGTCTGGACAATCCGCTCAAATACTTTCTCCATAGTCTTTAAGAGACTAATGGGGCGGTAGCTGGAGGGGTCTGGCCTTGGTTTACCAGGTTTATGTATGCCTATAACAACCGCCTCCTTCCATGCGGAGGGAAACTGGCAGTTGCATAGGGCTGCATTGAAAATTGAGACAAGAGAGGATAGAACCGAATTGGGCAATAACCTGAGCATCTTGTTCGGGATGCTGTCCTCTCCTGGTGCCTTTCTTATTGGAAGTCTCTTGACCAGAGCCTTAACTTCATCCGTAGTAACTAACCTAATAGGGGGGCTGGACGGGGGCAAGTGCAGACGCCTGTCGACCTCATTTACCACCGTGTTGTGGTGCTCCATATCACATGGTAGGAGACTGGGAGAGCACTGTTTCTCCAATGAGGCCGCCAGGCACTCCGAATACGTTACGAATAAGTTAAATAAAGTAGCCTATGGCCTATCGACGTCCATATTTTTGGGGGAGAGTGAGGTCAAACCCAAAGACGTGGAATTATGGGAGAAATTACGAACTCTTCGTATCGAATAGTTTTATTCGCCCCACAACGGTATCTTATAGTAGTGTCTTTATTGTGTGCTTACACTTAATGTTTCAACGTGTTCATCGTTCAACATAATAAGACTGTGGCGTAAATTTTTTTACGACTAATTAAATAATTTCCCCTAGACACTACGTGTATGAAATTAATATTCTTCGATTTCCGTCTTTCTTCGTACTACAAACCCTGGGATCAAATTGGATTGACATTGACATAATATGACCGAATATATCGACATACTATTATAAATTAATCGTTGTGTCGCCTGCATGGCGGCCATGTTGTACTGATATGGTCGATATATTTCGATTGTTGGTTTTCAAGCTGCAGTAAGTGACAGTGTCAATTTTTTATTTACAGCTAAGCAGAGAATATCATAAATGCAGACATAGGTATAGTGGTAATATTTCAGAGAGATATACCTACCTGCAGTTGGTCTAAAAGTGATTTTTGAATATGAAGAAGTTGACTTCGTAACGCGTTCATTTTAGTCTTCTCTTAGGATCATAAGTATGCAAAACGGCTAGGAAGTATTAAACAAGCAAGTGGACTCAAGAGTCGTATATATTAGCTTCGATTGGTTGTGCAATCAATATTTGATTGCCTTTTATGAAGTTGACTTACCAGATATCTAGATGTATTATAAAATGGGGCTGTGCTTGACTGACAGGCGCCTTGTTGGAGCAGAGAAATTTGTTTAAGCAGTAGTTAGTAATACTAGTTATAGTTGTGTTGATATTTATCCTTGTGTTTTGGTTTTGCACAATACGAAAACAGCATACATAAAAAGTAGAATACAAACTTTTTTTTTAAATTAAGCTATACCAATTATTTTTTTCAATAAGGCACACATGTGCCATATTTATTTTATATCAACTCTTTTCGCAACTTTCGCAAAAATTTGTTTTATCAAACTATCCTACGATATATTAGTATCCGGGTTCGAATCCCGGCCAGGGCAAATATCTGTGTGATGAACTCGAATATTTGTGCTTGGGTCATGGTTGTTCTACGTAGTATAAATTTATCTATATAAGTACGTATATCGTCGTCTAGTACCCATAACACAAGCCTTCTTGAGCTTAATTTGGGACTAGATCGATTTGTGTGAGGTTGTCCGATATTTATTTTATATTAAGTATATATATATATACCTATCTTATTCATTAATATCCCTTTTTGAAGTAATATTAAATGAATAGGTATAGACTATAACTTCTGGAACAAGGCTATTCGAAATGTCTAATGATGAAGTGTCCCAGGAACCATCATTCGCCGACCGGAATGTACAAGCTACTAATGCAAGGTGCAATGGTTCTTTTCAGAATCGGATTTTGAACTGAGCGGACCGGCAAGGTGACCTGACAAATAGCACTCAATGGAATAAACACGGTTGGAATGCCAACGGTGGCACCGAGGTCCCAAAAAAACCCATGTTACATAATATATGTGCTGAGCATGTACTAAATGTAGACAGTAGCGTGGGGATCGCCTGATCGTCTAATTAAGTAGTCTATGTTTACACCTGGCCATAAATAGTATTTTTTATTTATGTACACCTGTAAGCGTCCAGGTCCACCTACACGGTCCAAACACCATATCCCGTGAATTCTATATATAAACTGACAATTTGATTGTTGATATAGTTCAAATGTCACGGGGATACGCCCACGAATCATGCAATACCATGACCATGAGCTATTATTACATTATATTTCTATACACGTTTGTGTGTCTATCTGTTTCCTCATGAACGTCAGGAGAAGATCAGGAGATGTCTAGGTGTAAATATAGGAGTTCTAATCTGGTACAATACGTCAGAACAAGTGGATTTTTCTTTATTGCCATGCCCCTTGACGTCATTATATGATATATGTTATGATTGTTATGTACAATGTACATTTGTGAATACGTTAGGGATTATAAATATATCTTAGTATCCAAGTGAAACGTCTCATATGAAACAGGTACTGTTCTCTAAGCATAGAATACAACCGTACACAAGTTTTTCTTTTTTGATATTCGAAAAAGCCGAGTTCTAAAGCACTGTATTTTATTGGTTGTTTTTGTAAAATGTGACGCTAATGGTCCTGGTCGTGGGTGTAGCAACAGCAGTATGAGTCACGGCGCGACTGACTGTAGCATGCTCACGTCTATGACTGGCTTGGCTGGGAGGCGGAGCCAATCATTCAGGTGCGCCCTGTTGCGTTGAATATTTTTGGAGCGTAGCGAGCGAAGCGAGCGAAGCGAGCGAAGCTCCCATGGATCGACTCGAATGGACTTTGTAACAATGCGCAGATCTCAGCGAGT